>JARQOC010000012.1:44123298-44428556 GCA_033576535.1 Allobates femoralis | reverse complement strand
ATATGTGAGCCCACCATAAAAATGAATAAAAGCCCTCCTGCAATGTTACACGTTCTGGCAACACCGGGTTACCGTGTAGCAGAATAAAATGAATTGTTACTGATGCAAATGTTTCGACCCCTTGTAGACGGTAAATAATATAATTTGTGGAAACCGCAGCTGACATTTTTTAATCAGAATAATCCTTATGGGAGCGAGAGTGATTAAATGGAAGATCGCATAAAAAGTCGGAAAAATACCACAGGTGAGCTGGGCCCTTCCATCCCATTTCAGCATTATCTTAATGGTAATTTCAACTGGCGGTTTAATTAGTTCCAAGTCCTCCTTTTCATAAACTTTCCCCTTTGTTGTTTTGAGATAGATAAGAAACATAATGGTAATACGATGCAGGATATTTCGTCGCTGTGCAAAAAAAGAGACTATGGCTATGTTAGCAAAAAATCAATTATCACAGACCCAAGACAAGGCATAAAAAAATCCAAGGTTGGCTCAAAGTTGTGCCCAAGGTTGCCCTTTTAAGGTTGACCTGTTAACATAAGGTATACAGGAAGGCTGGACATACAAAAACGTAATAAGTTCAGATCCGTGGAAACATGTTAAAAGGCAAATGAGCAAAATGTGCTCACCTTGAAGGGTTGTGTAGGCAATACGCCTATAAGAGCATCAAACCAGCTGCTGCGGGTCCAGCAGTGTACATCAAGGAATGTGTCATGCCGGCTTCAGACTCTGTTCACGCTGGGGAGTCTGATGTGCAGCTTTAAGGCTGGGTTACACGCTTCAATGTCCCAGCGATCCCACCAACGATCAGGATCACTGGGACATTGAAGGCTGATCGCTAGTGAGCTGTCACACAGGCAGACTCACCAGTGATCCGGACCAGCGAGCATGCTGGTATCCAGGTAAACATTGGGTAACTAAATGCTGTGTGGCACTTAGTTAGCCCGCAGTTTACCTTGGATTCCATCTCCCAGCATTGCTGTGCAGTGCTGGAGCTCGCTGGATCGTTGGTCTCGGGCGGGCGTCCAACGATAGATTTATGAACCGGTTCTTAGATCTGTGATCAACGACTCATCGTTGATCGTTGATACGTGTTACACACAGCGATGTCATTTAAGACACGCTGCATGTCACCAACGGTGATATTGCAACAATATCGTTACCGATATCGTTGTGTGTGATGGGCCCTTTAGACCTTTTTGTTGCTCAGCCGGAGTTTGGGTGTCGGCGGTGGTGTGTTCAGCTTTGCAGGAGTTCACTTTTTGATTAGTGTTAATCGAAGGTTGAGCTGCTGGAACGCCTTTATCCTTTAAGTTTGGTTCAGAACATTCCTGGATGCCGACTATAGCATTTGCATGCCTCTTGCATACCTGTCCTGTGTTGGAGTTGCTGATGAAGCTCTAATCGTTGCTTGGTGTCTGGTGAAGTATACCTTGTTGTTTTTTTCATTCCCTATTTGTATTTGTGTTCTCCCTTCTCACATATTGTATCTGCCTGATTATTTGTTGTGTTGTGCTGTTTACTTTATCCCTGTCTGTCTATTTCTGTGGGTTCCATTACGGTTCACCTCCTGGGGTGGGGGTTTGGGGTTCAGCTCAGGGCTGGTCAGGAGATAGGGACTGGTTGGAGACTCAGGCCTCTCTACCATCAAGGGTACCCCTGAGTTAAGGATAGTAAGGATTCTCTTAGCCTGAGGGGCCATTCAGGGGCCCAGGTACCTTTCCTCTTTTTCTCCCTAAGCTTCCCATGACAGAATATAATGAAGAGAAGGATATTCATGCTGATAATCTAAACAGTATCACACCAAACAAGGGATGGGTGACATGCGGCTTTATTTTGATCTACCGTACGCGTTTCGAAACCCTCTGGTTTCTTCATGAGGACAAAAACACATACAGTTTTTGTAAATGCAATGTTATAAAATAATGGAATGGATCCCATCTGATTTAGAAGATTAAGATCTTTATCATACTGGAATAGCAGATCATCAAAATGTCGACAGAAACAAATGTCCAGCCTGTTACAATTATTAGCAAATAATACACAAGAGGGTGGGGTTCAACACCCTCTATTAGGATGTCAATATTCTTGCTAACCACAAAGATAATAATAATTATATTATTAAATTATATAGCGCTATTAATTCCATAGCGCTTTATATAAATTTGAATGATGATAATCGTATGTAAGTCACACAAATGTGTATTTTTCAGCATTATTTGAGCCAAAATGAGTTGACTAATATCATCAAAACAGTAATATGTGACGGCTGAAAAACACAAGTTACTTTAGTTCTAATAAAAGTATAATATGATAAGATCACAAACATATGATGGTATATTAAATGAATATATAACTAACATCTATGAAGATCTTATCCATTACAAAGACAATGATGAATATACGGTATGTGCTTACAAGCCCTATATATGTTTTATTAATTGTTATGCGTATACAGTATGTATAATAGATACATGATAAATGTTGCAAACTAATTTTTTTAGAGTTTTATTTCGATCTACACGTTCGAAACCTTCCGATTTCTTCATCCGGACAAACACGTGTAGATCGAAATAAAACTGCATGTCATCCACCCCTGTTTGGTGCGATGCTGTTGGATGATCGGCAGCATGCTATACGTTCTTTTCTTCCTGACATTCAACAAATTGCACAAATCAACCTGTGTGCATTAATAAATATACAGAATCTCTCACACTGGATGATGCGATGTACTTACTTTGAAAATCCATGACGAAAAGGCGGTATAATCCTGATATGAACATGAGTCCAGCTGTAGAGTGTAAGAGCTCATGTGCCCAAGTGTATTTAGTCTTTTCCCTTCCAGTCTTACTGATATCTGCAGCATGCTTTAAACAGTCTGATATTTCAACAGCAGGGAGGAGGGACACTGAGAATCAGGTTGGGTGGACAGAGGTTCAGCAGCAGCAGGAAGGAGGGACACTGAGAATCAGGTTCAGTGGACAGAGGTTCAATAGCAGGGAGTAAGGGCACAGAATCAGATTTGGTGGACGGACATTCAGCAGCAGTTAGGAGGGACACTGAGAATCATGTTTGGTGGACAGATATTCAACATCAGCAGCAGGGAGGAGGGACACTGAGAATCAGGTTTCATGGACAGATATTCAACATCAGCAGCAGGGAGGAGGGACACTGAGAATCATGTTTGGTGGACAGATATTCAACATCAGCAGCAGGAAGGAGGGACACTGAGAATCATGTTTGGTGGACAGATATTCAACATCAGCAGCAGGAAGGAGGGACACTGAGAATCAGGTTCAGTGGACAGAGGTTCAACAGCAGGGAGTAAGGGCACAGAATCAGATTTGGTGGACAGAGATTCAGCAGCGGAGAGGAGGGACACTGAGAATCAGGTTCAGTGAAGCCAACAACTATGCACACATGCCATAAAAATTGCAAGAAAAAAAAAAGGATCCTTTAATGCATCCTGCAAACGGATGCAAGCTCCCAAGTGTGACCCTAGCCTTAGTAATTTTCAGGAATGTTGTGAATCCTACAACCCTCAATTCACTTCAGCTTTTAAATGTTTTGTATGCAGCAGTGTAAGGTCGGCTTCACACCACGGGACGATACGATCCAGGGCTGCCCCGGACCGGCTCTGGACACAGAACCGGAGGGCCAATTATGTCCTCCGATCCGGTGTGCAGCCGGATGGCTCATTTGGAACAGCAGCTGCTGATAATTCAAGATCACAGCTCGCAGGGAGCTAGCCGCGGTCCTGAACTGTCAGCAGGGGACAGCTCCGTGGTGCTGAAGTTCAGCACCGAGCGGCGTCGAACTTCAGCACTCGGCGTCTGGCTCCCGGGTGCGGCTCTTGTGTGATCCGGCGCCATAGACCCCCATGTTAGTGGGCGCCAGAGCACACCGGACCGGAAGGATCCGGGAGCATCAGCTTTTTTCCCTGGACACAAAAATGCTGCATTTTTGTGTCTGGGAGAGAAATCCGAATCCTCCTGGATTCTTCCGGACAGACGGAAATCGGATGGCAGAGAGCTGCCATCCGGCTCCATCTGGCCCCATAGCGTACTATGGGCCGAAATCCAGTCTGGGGCTGTCAGGTTCACCCCTGACAGCCCCGTATCGGATTTCACCGTGGTCTGAAGCCAGACTGAGAATAGAGAGGGCTCCATAGTGAAATAAAAAGTGGACCCCTGTTATTGCAGCTTCTGAACCTCGATATACTCAGATCTTTACAAAACAGGAAGATGAACTCCTTGTAACGCCACACATCGACCACTATCCAGCAGAACGTTGGCTTGTGATGGTGACTGAGGCTTCACAGATCACAATTATGATAAACATTCTTGTAAACGGTAATGCCAAGGCTGGAATGTGTTACGCCAAAGTAGCTGCTCACATGTAACTTTGCCAGGATAGAATCCCTCTCTCACTACATAATTACAAATAGATTTTTAGGTTTTGCAAATACTAAATTGCATTCGGCTCACTCTCAAATTGCACATTAAATAGTTGCTCAGCATCAAGAAGGAGAGCAATCACACATATTTATCTGATCAAAGACCTACATGCAAAATATATCCATACAGCTAAAGTAACCATCTACACTAAGTATTAATCTACAAAAGAGTGAATGTCAAATTTATCACTGATGGCTAATGACAATGATAACTAGGCATTACTGATCCTGCCCTGATTCTGAGTTACCTCCAGTATTTTACTTCAGAGCTGAACTCACTATTCTGCTGGTGAGTCACTGTGACATTACTGATCTTGAGTTAGGCTAGGGTCACACTAGCGCTTGGATTGCGTTCAGGGGGGTCTGTCAAAAAGATAGAATCTGGCAGCATTACTGCAGTGTAATCGTAAAAGTGACGCTGCCTTAATGCTGCCAATACAATCCTGTGGGTGACGGACTCCCGAGCGCTGTCAAACGCCAGCATTTAAGAGCCGGAGTATGAAATCTCGCGCTATTTCCAAGCAGACCACATGACGCGGAAGCGCGCATCATATGGTCCGCTTGGAAATAGCGCAAAGTTCAAACTCCAGCACTTGCATGCAAGCATTTGACTGCGCTCAGGGGTCCGTCACCCATCGGATTAATTTGGCAGCGTTACCTTTACGGTTATGCTGCGTTAATGCTGCCAGATTCTATCTTTTTGATGGACCCCTGAACGTAATCCAAGCGCCAGTGTGTCTCTAGCCTTACATCTGACTCGGCCCCCAGAGGGGGCCGTGGGGTACTCGGAGCCAGGCCCTCCCGATGCTGTCAGGGTTCTGTGGGATGTCACAGTGGTGTGACCCGGTCCATGGTCCCCTTGTGGGGCGGTCAGTAAAAAGGGGAATTTGAAAAGGGGAGAAAATAAAAATAAAAAGTAAAAAAAAATAAAAGAGTTTTTGTCGTAATGCCAGCCATGGCAGGGACCTCTGGAGATGATGGGAGTAGCAGCTGTGATGGCTTGGCTCTCCACCAGAAGAGCGGGTCCCCAGGGCAACCGAAAAGTCTATAGAGGTGATTTGGGAGGGAAAAGCCAGTGACTCACCGTAGCCGGGGTCTGCACGTCGCAGGCGTTAGCTTCTCCCTGTCACGGTTCCATGCCTGCGGCTGTGGGGCTCGGCGGTCCAGATTAATAGTGGTTGGCTGAACAGATAAGGGTTGATATTCTTGACGTGACGCCACCTGCGGGAATTCCGGTGATTTCACCGGTGCTGCTTGGGCTTCCGGGAGATGCACGGCAGCTAGGACGCTCCCCACAGGACGAGCGGGAGTCCCAGGGGCCTGGAGCTGCACTAGGTGGTATATGTCAGCTCAGTGATTCTTAGCATGCGGAGATAAACAGTTCTGAAGTACAGACACCAGTGTTCTCTGTAACGGGACTTTTACTGTAACCGGCAAGATGGTAAGGGTATACAGTCAACAGGTAACGGACCGGGTGGTCCCAGCAATGACTGGTGTTAGCTCAGATCTCCGCGGTGTTCCTTCTTTGTCTAACCTCTTTCTATTGGTTGCCCTTGCCGGTGTTGCCTTAGTGTACCAGTTCAGGGTACTAGGGAAACTTCTAATGGAGTCCTTAACTGACACGCGCTGTAAGGTCCTGAGTCCCAGTGGTAGGTCCCTGCTGGCAAGACAACTTGGATGGCGGCGGTGGTGAGATGCCCCCTAAGGAGCGGTTCTTCATCCTGGTTTGCGGAGCTGCGGTGAACGACTTGCTCGCTTCGGAACCAGTGATGCGGTGGTTTTGGGCAAGGGTGTAGTTGGACCCGTTTGGTAGCTGCCCAGGTTCCAGTCTGGGTCACCGCTTAATGGTGCCCAGCCGGTAAGTTTCCTTCTCAGTGAAGTTGCCTGTTCATGGCTGCACGGCACGGTGCAGCCTCTCCGCTCTTCCTTCCTCACAGACTGACTTGCTCTTTCTAACTTCCCCACACAATACACCTTACACTCCTCCCACCAGGATCTGATTGGCCCTCTCCCTCTAGTGTGTTGTGTGGTGCATGGAGCTCTGAGTTTAACCATGTCAGCACTGAGACGGAAGATATTATATCTTCTGGCAGGGATGCGATACCTTCCTGTGACGCACTTGTTACGGGGCACCACACTAACGGGACTGAGCCAGCTGCTGGCAGGGATCAAGGATACTCACAGGCAGGCTCCTGCTGCTGGCTCTGCGTTTCAGTCTATCTCTCCTCAGGCGCAGAAATAACAGTCTCACACAATACTGAGCTTCAACCCAGTTTACTTGGCTTTTCTCGTCAGGTGTTTCAAGTTACAAGTCAGTGCAGTGGTGGCTCCGGTAGTCTTTTAGCAGCCAGGATGGCTCATCTATATCACCCGCTTTATATTCCTTTCCATGGGCCTCTCTTATCAGCGCTGCCTATTTTCTGCCCTCCTGCATGCGCCTCTGCATGCAGAAGCCGATCCAGCAGCCACGGACCTTCGTTGGGCTGTACCAGGTCCCCTGGTCCTAGTATGGCTGCCTTTTCTTCGTTGCACCAGTAGTTGGGTCACGGGATATAAAGACCCCACGACTGGCCGGGTTTTGTGGTTGGAGCATGGAGCGTCCTTGCCACCTCAGAGCCAGCACCCTGGTTCCTGCCCTGTCCTTCATCTTCCCAGCTAATTCGGGTGCACGGGTGGATTGGTCACTACCTGTGCCCCAAGAACTCCTTCTGTCTCTCTACGGTCTGTAGCCTGAGACCCGAACAAGCCTCATAATGGTACAGGCCACCGGGTCCATGTCCTCACAGTCTCGTGTTCTGATGGTTTTCTCCTCTACATCTCACTCCTCACTGACTGAATTACTGACTGAACCGTAAAACTAACTTATTTCCTGTGGTGTGTCCTGATTTTGTCTCCTCTTTCCTTACTGTTTCCTGTGCTAACTTCCCACCCTCTCCTCCTGCTATCCCACTAGCTGGGCTTAAAGTTCCTAGCTCTGGGACTGGCGTGTGTTGGGTGTGTGTGTTGGTGACTGGACTCACCGATCCCGGTTGCTGCAGACTTATAGTGGGGCGCCGTCACACATCCTATATTATACTCCAGAGCTGCACTCACTATTCTGCTGGTGCAGTCACTGTGTACATATATTTCATTACTTATCCTGAGTTACATCTTATATTATACTCCAGAGCTGCACACCGCTACGGACCGGGGTATTTTTCACCCCCCCCTCCGATCCTGGAAAGGGAGACTTTGGCAGAGCCCTTCCCAGGTGACAATAGCAGAACGGCTGGTAGCTGGAAAACAGTCGGATTAAAACATATGAGTACAAACAGGAGAAGCATTGCAGATCCAAGCAAAGTATAAGGAAAGGCTAGGGACAAAACCAAGACCAAAAAATGAGATAGCAAGCCAGATGAAACACTAAAAAGTACTAACCTTTCCACCCAAGCACAAATGAAATTATTAGGATATTGTGGCTTTCTCGCAACACCCAATTTCCACCCTCAACCCAGAGAGGCAAAGTAGGATGAGAGAGGAGGGAACCTGCTACCATATAGCTTAACCAGAAGACACAGCGTCCAATATCTCCTGGAGACAGCTGACACTAGGCGACCCGGTGTCCCTGAGGAGCATCATAACTGGGACCGACGGTGTCCCACCTCCCAGCAATACCACAACCTGAAGTAAGTCTCCACGAGTGCACGACCAGAGCGAGCACCTGCACTAGCTGTGCCCTCCGGAGGCAACAACCCACTCATGGCCAGTGAGGGGAAACAGGTGACCTGACGGAGAGCCGGAATATGCCTAGAAGTGCGAGGGACCTGCTCGGGTTACAGAACCGCCAGACCTGACACCTCTGGCAGTAATGTGGTTTGACGCTCCATAATGATCCAATTGAATAGCATTTTAGGGGAATTTTTAGACCTATGTTCACCTTAAAATAGATACTTGGCGGTAATGTTTCTTTATTAATGCAAAATTTACAAGCTTGAAAAATGTTTTCAGAAGCTCGGCTCCATCATTGTACTTTTTTAACCTTGGCACGTCAGCTAAATGGAGAGAATATTTTTTTCTTTCTGTTAAATACACGAGAATTTATTGTCGTCGAGCGGCATCGAGGACAATTGTGAAAATGATTGTCTTTCTTATCTCAAAAACAAACTGACTTTAAAGTGTACAGTCTGTGCCATAACTCTGCATGACAAGCTCCGAGCCTATTCATCAATTGCCGCTCCGGCAAAGTTTTCAGCTGCGATGATATCGGCACAGAACAATGCATCAGAGGTTCATTTTCGGGAGGGGGGATGTTAACATTGTTTGCAGAAGGCTGTCAGTTACCGGAAAGTGAATTATCACAGTTGTCAATGCCATGTCTGGTGCTCAGAGGCGACGTTCATGAACTGGACAGCTAGTTAAGCGCATTGTTGTGTTACTATAATAGATCCTTTAAAAAAAAAAAAATTCTTTATGTATGTGCTGTGTTCATGGAAGATTGTTTTATAGTTCTCAACAACTTCACCATTTGCATGCACAATTTTAGCGACTATCAGGGGGACACCACATGGTCTGACATTAAAGAGAATCTGTGAGCAGGTTTTTGCAACCTCATCTGATAGCAACGTGTCGGCAAAGAAACCCTGAATCCAACGATGTATCACTTAGATTACTGGTTGAAGCCGTTCTTATACAATCAAAGAATTTAGTTTTAGACACACAGCAGAGCTGCGAGAGCTGCACCCGCCCACACCATGCTCTCTATACAGATTGTGCATTGATACTGGGCAGTCAATCACAGCAGGGGACATGTCAGACTGCCTTCGATGTGACTGTCTAGTTCTGCAATGTTACTCACAAAGTAATAAAGCCTTTAGTTTAAGTAAATAATTGCACAGAACCTGATAAGAGAAGCACAGTTGCTTTCAGTTTTTTAACTCTTGCAGCATGCTTTCCTCAGTTTACATAGCAAAAACCTGCTGACAGATTCCCTTTAAAGCTGCATCTATACTCTCAACCCCCTTCTCTATGTCACTGTGTAAGTGGCCATCACATTTCACAACAGCTGAATTATGATGACATCACCGGGTGAAATGTCCTAGAGGTTCACTAGAGTTAGGATGGCCACATAAATAGATGGACCAAAGGTCCTAAGGTGAGGTGCAGGTAAAGGAAAAGGTTTAAAACAAATTTCCCCACACTTACAGTTTTTGATCATACAAGGGGCACAGAGACTAATAGTTATAGTCACTGAAGTTTTTTTAAAGACATATGTCAAATCAAAACGTCCCCCCTCTTTAAATTTAATATTCCAAAATAAATACTCACACATGCCCTTTTGCCACTGAGTTATCTATCCTTCAAGATAAGCACAGTACACTTACTGTAAGAAAGGCAGATGGGTAGCCACTATTGAGAAGTCCCTCCCCTGAGGAATTTTGTGGGTGCAGAATCAGGGAGGTGGGCTTTTTAGCATTTTTTTTGTTAATTTCTACATTTTGTTTTGCTAACGTGTTATCCCCCAATAGACAATCTGGTAAACATCAGTTTTTTAAGCAGTGATTGGAGAGGAAGACAATACATGTCTTTTTCTCAATGCAGAGGCCCAATCTTGGGGTCAGTGGGGGTACTAGCAGTCAGGACCCCAATGATCAGCAAGTTATTACCTGCCGTGTCGATAAGGAATAATGTCACATATTTGGGAATAATCCTTTAAATCTACACCTTCATACTACACCCCCCTTTCTTTCTACTTCTCTTTTGCATCCAGTTGTCACCCCTAGAGGCAATAAAACAAAATAATTGGGACATTACTGGTGAGATGTTCTGGACATGCCTTAGCTTCTCCTTTTACAGTGTGTCACCTCAATACAGAATAAATAAGAGAAACAGGATTGCTGCAAGATTTTTACTGGTCATGAAGTTTTTATCATACACTGAACACAAAGGATTATTAATTTATGGAAGTCAGGAAAGAGAAATAGGAAAAACCAATATTGCCCACACATGCCTTTTTGGCGACTTATTCCACCCAGTTGCCTATCCTTCAAGACGCAGAAAAAAGTGTGAAACATCTTGCAAAGTATTGTACCAAAGGAAGATGAGTAACCATTTATCAAAAGTCCCTCCCCCGAGGACCCATGTTGAATTTGGTATGTGCTTCAAGAAGAAGCTGGTTTAACTGATTTTTTTTTCATATCTCAGATGGCATGTTATTAAAAGATTTGTCTGAATGGTGCAAAGTACAATACAGGGCACAATGGCACTGTGGTAAAATATGCCATGAACCAGAGTAGGGTTTTTACTACAATATACATCAATTTCTGGCAATTTCCAAATTACCGTGCTCTCATATTAACTCGCACAGGAAAATAGAGCCTATCTGAAACTTTCTGTACCTTTCCCCACCAATTCTTGTACAAACTAAGGTTTCCAGCTGCGCAGGACCTGTTGGCATCTGGGCAGTCTTGAACAACCCTGACCACAAACTAATGGTACCTTTACACGCCGGGTACATGAGAGAAATGTATCTTGCACCGCCAATTCAACCCGTGGTAGCGGCGTGTGAAGACGGTTGTAGCCACCCGCCAGTAGCGGCACCTGTTTCCGAGCACTGCCCTGAAACAGGTGGCTACACAGCCGATGGTAGCGACCTGTATCGGCTTGTAAAGAAGGAACAGAAGGGTTGTTTCTACACCATGCTATGTACCTGGTATGTAGCTGGGGCGTGACACAGCCTCCGGGTTACCGCGCCCCATCAGCGATCATTGGTGGAAGCTCCTGCGTTACGATTGGTTGTCGCTGCATAGGGCGGTATATTTAAGGAGCTGACCAGTCACACTACACAATTGCTCGAGCGTCATGTATTAGTCAGCCTTCCTGCGCTGGCTGCCCAATCATGATGTTATTGCTTTGTCCTATCAGCGTATGGAATTCTTGTAAGCCACAATTGTGGCACGCCTATGTGTTGTCCCTGCTGCCCAGCAGGTCCGCCCATATTAGCTTGTTGTAGCGGTGTGTAAATGAGGTAAGGTGCTCTGCAGAAGGTAACTTGAGACACCCGGCGGTGATAACCTACTGTAGCGCACCTTGTTGCGGCGTGTAAAGGTGGTGCGATTACCAATTGCAACCGTTTGTGCGTGCTCGTGCACGTGAAGTACCCGGTTGTTGCCACCATCCAGTAGCGGTGTGTAAAGGTACCATTAGGGATGACACCTTGGATCTGGCTGCCTGGAAGACCATTAAGCATTTTTTGTACCTCATCAGGAACCAGAGAAAGGCACAGAGCACTATAACCCTGAAATAGGAAGGTGTGCAGAGATAGCAGAGATCCTAGGTGAGAAAACATAAAACGTGAATGCAGAATAGAGAAAGTATATTACGACTGTAAGAAATGAAAGCCTCCTGGAGAAATAAATAGGATAGGTAGACAAAACAGCAAAGAAAATAATCTTAGCTGGCCTCTTTCTGTCCGGCATACATTTTAGGCAGTGTGACTTGAACTCCAAACAGGATTCACATTGGAATGTAGCCATCAGTGAAGATCAGGAAGGCGAAGGAATAAATAGCTGCACCCGCAGTGTAATAGGACAGACTAAATTATGAATTTAATCACCTGCTGACCAAGAGATTGAAAGGAAGGTAAAAGATATTTAGCACATGGACAGGGACAAAAACTGATTACACAGCACAGAGTCGCTGGATTGAATCCCGAAGCAGGACAGCTGGTCCTTGGCCAACCCATCCCTTTTTGTTATGCTCCATGAACTAATACAGGAGTATTGAGGACTGTAGGGGTAAAAAAATCATCATTTTTATTAATAATGTTGGCTAATGCTAAATTATTCAATTTAAAGAAATCAAATACATCATCGATTATGTCAAGATATGATGTCATCAGATTATACATTGGAGCAGTTTTATGATAATTTACTGCAGAACTGGGTAACTTATAATGGAAATCTACGCCAGCACAGAGGCCAGTAATGCCAGTGTTTCCTGTGATGTCGTAGCGGTAGTATGGAGGGTGTGTGATTTGCTGAAGCTGCAGCTTTGGTTTGTCTGGTACAATATGTCTCCTCTCGGTGATTTATATTCTGTGTCGGCAGCTGCCTCACTTCGCTTTGCATGTTTAAACGTTTGATCAGTTTGCATTTTGCTTTGCACACAAAGACAATGTGCACATTAACCGCTGTACATTTCTCCTCTAATTATTAATGAACTACACAGAAACGCTCATGTCAGGTAGCTCGCTGGAGAAATTGTGAAATTAATGTTTTTTTCTGTAAGGTAAAATTAATTTAAAGGGAATCTGTCAGCAGGTTTTTGCTATTTAACCTGAGGACTGTATACTGTAAGGGTTAATATAGAAAATTCCTCTCTTGTCAAGATCTGTGGTGTTGTTTGTTTTAGCAGCAGTAATTAATCATTGCTGTGACTAGCCGACCTGTGCCCTCTCTCTGGTTAACATCTCACTGTTTATAGACTTTGTATATAGAGAGCCTGATGTGGGCGGGATCAGCTCTCTGAGCTCCTCATGGCTCAATCTAAAAATTTTGCATGTGTCAAAATCACTGCACCCAGTAATCTAACATCATTGGATTCAGGGTCTATTTTCCTACATCATGCCATGCTGTTCTCAGATGAGGTAGCAAAAACCTGCCGACAGAGTCCCCTCAAAGAAAAAGGATTTAAATTCGGTGAATTTCCTAAAAATCAGCCAGTAAATGACAGATTTATTTAAAGTTAATCACATGAGCCCCTTTTGCGTTACAAAAGAAAACCAAAAGTGTTTATGCTCGGAAGTCTCCCGACCACAAAACATAAAAGATGGGTGTGCCAAGAAAGGGTTAAAAACAATAAAAATTCATACTCGACTAGCCCCTTATTTGTCTCTGCCCCTTCTGCTCCACCACAATTCACCGTTGGCTACCGAGGACCTCACTCCACTCCGGCGCTGGTCTCTTCCTCTTCACTCTTCAAATTCATGAATATTTGCACTACAAAATTGTCATATTTTACTCCAGAAATGTACTTTAGCCCCAATTGGAGAATATTTGTGGCCGTGGCTTATGATAGTTCAAGAATTCACCAGATGCTATAACATTTCACAAGGCGCGGATGGAATGGCGCAGCCGCTGAGATACTTCCCTATGGAATCTCTCTAAAGGTACCGTCACACACCGCAATATGGCTTCCATATCGCTGAAGATTTAACGTCAGCAGCCACGTTTCGGGCACTTTTTTCAGATCACTGTGGAGCTGTCACACATAGAGATCTCGCGTGCGATCTCCGGCAATCCTGCGTTCCAGAAATCATCTGCAGAAGACCGGTAGCGATCTTCCCTTCACACATCTCCGCGTCACACGTCACAATCGTAGCAGTGATGTGGGAATACTGTTTTGATAGGGACGTGCTAGAGTGGCTTTCACCGCGCCCCTATAACTGCGATTGGTGGACGGAACTGCGTTCCCATTGGTCAGCCTTGCGTGAACGCACGGGTCATCAAATAAGGCGCCTCGGACATGGCCAGCCAATCGGAACTCAGTATCACCCACCAATCGCTGCAGATGCGGCACAAAAAATACAACATCCAAGCACGCCTACGGGATTGATTTCAGGATCGCTGTGTACGTTGCTATCGCCCTGTCACACGGCACGATCCGCTGAAATCGCCTGATGGATATCGTCTGATTTCACTGCAGTGCAGGGCAATCAGGCGACGCTCCACCAGCGATTTCTCCCTGTAGAATCGCCCAGTCACACACCACTACGCACATGCAATGTGGTTTCCACATCACCGAATTCGGGAATTGGCGGCGTGTGACGGTACCTTAAAAGTGATGCAATCAATTAAATATTGTCTAGCATTTATTTGTCAGTATTATTTGAGTATTATAAAATGAAATTTACAAATGAGGAAATTAAATGATCCAGTGGCCATGTTAATAATCCATGGCCTCTAAAATAAAGTACCTGTGCACCGCCTCCTTCCTGCCCGCATCCAAAGACACTCTCCTAAAACTAGGGTCTACAGGAATGTCATGTCTACAAACCATAAACATTTCCTGGAGTTCAGGCAGGTAGGAGGATGTTCACGTAGCTCCCATTTGTCGACCATGGACTACTTAAAAGACCACTGGACAAGGGTCCTGAGAATCAATTAATTCATTTAGGGGGAATAGGTGAGGTACATGTACCAGTCTACCCACATCTGCTGTCCATATAGACTTATTTTGTAAAGTGTGAAATGTTCTTGATCTTTGTTCTGGTGCTGTAATACTGTAATTTCCTCCGGGATCAATAAAGTTTATCTTATCTTATCTTATCATATCTTATCTTATCTTATCTTAACTTATATCTATCTACTGGCATTATTTTGTCATATATGTTTGTTAACAGAGTGGCACCCCTAAGTTATTCATTTACAGTATTGCAGTATTATTTTCATGCTGCATGGCAATATTATTTGATCACTGTGTTCCTAGTGGGTTGGGTTACCCTCTCATAAGACACCTATGACAAGGTGGAGGTTGAATGGAGTGTCAGGAGAGCATACAGACTCTTGTTGTGTTCAAGCTCTGTTGGAGTGTTGCACGCGGTTAAGCATTAATTAATATAACAAATAAAGAGTCAATTGCACTCTTAAAGGCTAAGGGATGCAAACAATGAATACACAAATATGGACTGCTAAGTTAATCATAAAAATTGAGATACCTAGCATATGATAAAGGTCAGTTTTCTGTGAGCCCAGCAGCTGATGTCAAGGCGTTCCTCTTCCCTGGGTCCCTACCTACTCTAATGTCTGTCTTCGGTTAAAATAACCTAAAATTTTTGGGCGGTTAGGAACCGGCTAATAAAGAATTAAAATTGCCTAACATTGATGAGGAAGTACCCCAAAATCCACAGTCAGAAGGACCCCATAATCTAAATAAAAAGACTGACGGCAGTTCCGAACATGCAAGTGAGTGTGAACAGGTGAATATTGACCATAAAATATAACAGATAAAAAGTACGTATGCATGTGTTCACTTTAACAATTTAATATCCTCCCATAAATTGGAAGGTTTTTTAGCCAGAGAGAAGACATTAGATTAGGTAGGGACCCAGAAAAGAGATACACCTTGATGTCGGCTGCTGGGCTCACATAAACTGGCCTTTTTATATACTAAGGATCTCAATGTGTATATGTATTTCCTTAGCAGTAATCATATTTCTAGTCTATATTTGCCATATAGTTAACATCCCAAATCTATTACGGAATTGCATAGATTTCTTTTCACTAGTTTAGAGGCACATAGAATTTTTTCACCATTTTGTAGTGTCGTATGGTAAATGAATGGTACAGCTCATCCTGCCAAAAACAAGCCCCAATGCAGGTATGTTGAGATATAAGAAAAAGTGACGGCTCTTGGAGGAAGGCAAAGAAAACCAAGGCGCAAAAATTGGAAATTGCTACTGGCTGTGGGACTGAATTATTGCAGGATGAACAATAGAAACTTTACCAACTTCCAATATTAACACTATCTGCTGCAGACCGTATGTTCTATATACTAAAATCCAAGGAAAGCATCCAAAAAGCATTATTGGTTACGTGACTACTTTCTGAAGAGAATTCTTCAGCAACTCTGAAAGAAAAATGACAGAACCAAAAAATACTTTCCATCTGTCAGACAAGTTGCAATAGAGATGGGATAATGGTTTCTAACATCCAATAATTGTCAATCTTCTGTCTTTATCTAGTATCCGAGTCGCCAAAAATGTATTTTTTTGCAGAATAATCTCTCTGGGGCATCAAACTGTCAAGATGTCCGTGTTGGATTGTAAATGACACTGTGATGGCTCAAACAAAGTATTCCTACCGCCCAGACTCGGAGCGGGAGCCACATTGCCGGCTGGAGTTAGTCATTGGCCCGTTTGAAGTCAACCTCAGTTTCATAATTAAAAATAATATTTTTTTATTATTATTTTACTTTATTATTTACTATACCAGTTTGTTTTCTATAAAATAAAATAAAAATGCATCCATTGTGATTTTATTTGAATATGTTGGTCCCATGCCTTCCATGTTATATCCTTTAACCCTGCTGTTTGGGTCCACATGACCCAAAATGATATTTGAGACCCTGCAGATTATTTCTTATGCGGATAGAAACTTGTGATTCATTGACTTTTCCTCATTTGGGGGGGTTCTTACTATGAGTGTTGGGTGTTTTTTATTTGCTTTTTGCTACATGCTGATTGTTACACTTGTACTGTTCGGGTCAATATGACCTGATAACATTTGATACTGTTCAACAGTAGATGTGAAGCTCTAAATGCTTATATTGGTTTACTTCTTGTAGCAGGACAAATGCTATGGTGAATCAACTAAGTGTTTGTGGAATTCCGTAACCGGCCGCCACATACTTAGAGCTACAATGTCTCTTGAAAGGTTTCATGAGAGTTCTACAGAACTGAGGTTTGATAATAAAACAGATCGAAAGGAAAGAAGAACTAAGGCCAGCCTCACACCACGGCTCTTTTGATCTGGCTCTGTCCGGTATGAACCGGACAGAACCGGATGCAGTTTTGGCCCCCATGTATCCCTGTGGGGCCGGATTGCACTTATTCGCCATCCGGCTTTTTGTGTCTGTCCGGGAGGATCCGGTTTTTTCATATTTTGCCACGGACACAAAATTGGAGCATGCAGCATTTTTTGTGTCCGGGGCAAAAAACAAACAAAACCGGATCCTCCCAGACAGACATGGGAGTCTATGAGCGCCAGATCGAGAGCGGCGGCTCTGAAATTCAAGCTGCGCTTCCTCAGCTCCTGGAAAGCACAGCTGAAATAGCCGCCGCTATAGTTTAACACGTGGCTCAAATTTCAGCATCCTGGCTAGCTCCCCTCCAGCCCATATGCTGATATTTCAGCACTGGACAGCGGCAGCTGCACGCAGGGAATAATCTGGCACAAAACAGGATGGGAGGGCATATTTGCCCTCCGGTACTGTGCGTCCAGGGCTGTCAGGTTCTCTCCAGTGAATATCCCTAGTTAAGTCATATATCGAAGCCAGAAAAGTAAACCCCAGATGTGAAGGAGCAGTAACCATTGTGAAGAGTGTCCAGCACAGGTTCAAGAAAAGACTCCACAGCCTCCACCAGCACAGCTACCAACCAAAAAAGGAAGAGATGGAGCTTCAGTCCATCTTCTTGTGACAATAAAACAAATCTGGATAGTTAGAAGTATAGCATCAAGCTCAACCACTACTTAGTTGCTCGAGGGAAAAAGTAAACAGTATGAGGTTTTAGCCCTGGCACACATCACATGAAAAAAGAAAGAGGTCTGGGAACTTGCTATCTACCTTATGGAGACAGCTAAGCAGGTGAGGAGATTGTAGCCACATCCCCTCTAGGAAATATGCAAATTTGCACTTCAGTAAGGAAGTGGAAAAACTCCAGTGCCACATTTAAGCAGCTCCTCAAAGTCATAATCGCTTTCCAAACAAGTTTTAAAAGCTTTAAAAGTGTGGCACTGGAGTTTTTCCACTTCCTTACTGAAGTGGAAAAAAGAAAGGGGAAAATAGTAGTTGTTTTTTGAGGTTTTTAATTTTCAGTGCAAAGTGTGTAGTTTCCAAAAAACTGACGTTTCGGCTCAGGCACGAGCCTTCATCAGGAAGACAGAATGAAGAGGGATGAGATTCAATAATGGTATAGGATGAATCCTGTCGCTTTGGTGCTGTAGTAATCACAGCCCCATCGTTATGTTTGGAAATAGATTCTAGGATATACTATGTGTCTTGTTAAACAGATTGCCAGATTGACTTTAAGGGAAGAGACCTATTTTTCATATGTAGCTGGAACTGTTACACTCGGGTTGCCAGACCCCTCCCGGCCTCCATACAGACGCCCCACACAGATGGACATAGGAGAGAGCCACAGGCCAGCGATAACAAAACTACCGAAGGACCTTTGGGACCTATCCTACCCCCAACAGTACCTGCCTACATTTAAGGTACCAGGCAATCCTCATGTTCTACCCTGAACAGGAATTCCTTTTCTCCCTTGCACCTGGTAACCCGAGTGTAACAGTTCCAGCTACATACGAAAAATAGATTACATCCCCTTAAAGTCAATCTGGCAATCTGTCTAACAAGGCACATAGTATATCCTAGAATCTGTTTCCAAATATAACGAAGGGGCTGTGATTACTACAGCATCAATCGACAGGATTCATCCTATACCATTATTGAATCTCATCCCTCTTCATTCTGCCTTCCTGATGAAGGCCCGTACCTAGCCGAAACGTCGGTTTATTGGAAACTGCACACTTTGCACTGAAATTAAAAACCTCAAAAGCAACTACCATCTTCCTCTTTCTTTTTTCATGTGATGTGTGCCAGGGCTAAAACTTATACAATAAAACAAATCGGACATGCGCTGGGTGTGCAAAATATCTAGTAAAGGACATGTATTTTATTATTTTGTTCAATGTAAAAACGCATGAACCTGTTCACCCTTTTTTAGAGACAAAAAAGAAAAACTGAAGTTTTCATAATTTTTCCTTTATTGTTTTATAAAATATGTTAACACAAAGTTATATCTTACTGGTAGTTAGATTTCATGTTATAGTGATAGAAATCTAAAGCATGTTTGTTATTTGTGTGCAGAATGCTATAAAGTGAACAGAATTGTAAACAGCAGATGTAACTTTTTTTCTGAAAAAAATAAATAAAAATTAAGTTTTCATTTCATTCTTCATTTGTTTATGATCAACCATGTTCACATACAGTTTAATAATGGAACTGGGTATTCAAATAAAACACAGTAGCTAAAAATCAACATTTTTATAGGTCGAGTCATACCAAACATACAATGCATAGTAAATGCATAGAACGCAGTAAAAATTGGGTATAATTATGAAGTTAAAAAATGGCATCCTCTATCAGAGCACCGTGTACCTATCAACTTTTCCAAGACCAAAACAGCATATTTGAAGGGGCGCTCTCAGTTCCTGCTGATTAATTCACATGAAGGCGGAGAGAAGAGAGAAGCCAACAGTGATTGTCCACAGGGCTTGCAAACGTCACAACCTCACCTGAGCTTAGGAACTCAAGTGTCATGGTGGCACTGTTCATAGTCCATGAACAGCCTTTAGCGCAAGCTACTACGTTTCCTAAGTCCAAGGGATTCCCTTGCCTTCAACCCTCTGGATCTGGTCTTACACCAGAGACTCTGGACAAGAGCCACAGAGTCAACTGCTGTTTGGTGGTGGCACAAACTGGGAAAAGGATAATCAGGTGGCCAGATCGGACAGAGGTCAGTCAGACAGAATCATTAAACAAGGGGTATCAGAAATCAAGCCGAGGTCAAATCACTGGAGTAATCAAAACAACTATCAGAGTCAGAGCTCAGCAGTATTCAGTAGGACAGCAATACTATTGACTGGCAGTGGGAGCTGGCTCTCTGGAGTTTAAATAGAGCGGCCCCACCCAATGCTGACCACAGAAATAAATTAACACCATAGCTTCAAGACTGGACAAAATCACAGAATCAGAAGTCCCAGGAATAAAATAGGACTGATGCAAGGATGAGCCACAACAACATTGCTGTGCCGCCAAGCGACCGAAGCAGATACCAACACAGATGTTCCAGCCCTGATATGGTGCCAGTACGAGAGGTGAGTATACACTTAATATTTTAATGGGGCTAAACTTGAGGAATAAAAAAAGGGGTTGACCCTTTAATCCTCTTTCATAGAACCCTCTGAGAAGAGGTGAGCAAGTCTTTTTGAAATTGGAATCTCAAAACCAGCTGGGAAATTGGCATTAAAAAGAGAAGGTTACCGACCTCAAAACATACTAATCTGATAGGCCTGTATAGGTTAAAAAAAGAAAACACAATAAATATCCTACTCCCCGAGCTTTTCACCTGTCCCTGTTACAGCTCCTCAGTGGTGCTCCGCTGGCTTCATGAACCTCCAGTCTCCTGTCTCCTCTTCATTCTTCGCCGGTATTTCCGGGGCATACTAATCATTGGTGCATGTTCTGATGCCATGATATCTGACATGCATCTTTCCACGTAGGGCAGTGCATGTCATCACCACAAGGGTCAGATGAAAGGTTAGTTGAGCATGATTTTGTGTTGTTTTTTAATCTGTTCCCAGCATGTAACAGTCCAGCAAAATGATACCCGGTTGGCCAACATTCTACTCAATTGACTCAATTAACTCAAATTCACAAAAATTTGGATTTGCAAAAATCCATGATTTTGGGAAATTTGAAATGAGTTTAATTTGATAAGAGACATTTTGCTCATCCTTGTTCATCATAATTCATGGTAGAATGGTAATGCCCAATGTTAAATATAAAAATGTTTAAAATGTATGCGGTGAGATAATAAAACGGAAAGAAGATGGGTTGTGCTGCATTTTATGTTCAAGTTGGCAGTGAATTCTAACCCTCAATGCCATAAATTGTATTTACGATATATGTGGGCTCTTAAAAACTGGCACGGAAAAAGCAGTAACCGAGTCGTCTTGATCTAGAACATAGTTATTTACTTACAGTCTGGCTTGTGGCGTTATTAGTCTCTGCGGATGATACCATCACTCCGCACTTTCTGTAAAATTTATTATGTCTTCACATTGATGATAGACAGTGCCAGGCATTGTATCACTGACATTCTGTACTTTATAGCTTCATGAACTTGAAATGCTCCTGTCAAAAGCAAAATAAAAATTAGCATTTTTGTGCTAAAGCTGTAATGATGGCCATTTACATCAGTAATGTGTTGACTAATATGGATCATAGTTGCTATACTTTCCCATACGACTAGTTGACTAGTTATTGCTCATCAGTTGATCCTGAAGAATATAGAGTCTATGTAAATGAAACCTAAGAAGAAGCATTGTGCAGTTACCTTTTTGCTTTTGAGCCTGCTCCCGTTGCATGATGCATGCGCTATGTGCATAATCATCTGTGTACTTGTCCAATCTTTCCAACAAACGACACGGCTGATTTACCCAACAGGTAGTCCATTTCTCTGGCCAATCAGAGCACAGAGAGCCCTTGAAAGACACAGACAATTTTCATCATTTGCACTTTCAATTTTTCCCTCTTCTTCAAGCAGCCATAACTTTTTTTTCTAAGACTAACAAATTAATTACCTATCCAATTGATAGTGTTAGGCACACGCGGTTTCACACATAGGAAGAGAGGGCCTATCTCTAATTACTGTACCTGACCCAACTGGTTCCTATACAGACTATAATTCCAAGCTGAACAGACCCTGTGTGTACCTAAGCGAGCTGGAAGAAACCTGACCACAGAACTAGACCACAACTTGGACATTCCTAGTACCTTCTTAGGAACTAGAGGGAGATGCAGAGCGCTAAGACCCAGAATAGGAAAGGCGTGCATAGAAAAAAGAGAACCCAAGGTGAAGAAATATAGAACATGCACAAACAGTGGCAAAACTGAAGTTTTTACTGCAAGCAAGAATAGCCTCCTACTACCTAACTATTGGCAGGAGGAAGGAGTAGGAAAGGTAGATGTGAAAGCAAAGATTTTAACCTTAAAGGGAACCTGTCACCTGGATCTAAGCCCCTACACTATCACTACCTGTCCCTGCACCTTCCTAGCTGCTCCCTATCTATCCCTCTCTGAGCTAAATCCGCCCTATAAAACTGCAGAAAAATAACTTATAACTTACAGAAGTCCCTGAGGTTGAGGACTGAGAAGGTGGCGCCAGGCTCCATTCAGCCCCTCCTCGATGCAGCAGCACACGCCCCGCTGGGCGGCGTTATTCTTTCTTCATCGCCACCTCCTCCATTTGGAATCTCCCACCCACTTTACACTGTAAGATAGTGGTTAGAATCGGCACGACATAAGGCAGTGACTCAGGTATTTACTCACACAGCACACAGTTCAGGTATTCACAGACCTCCAGATTCCGATGTAACAGGTCAGACTAACCCCCCGACCAGAATATACCCGAGGTATAAACTGGGCTAGCCCAGAATATACCCCCCTGGGCCAGAATATACCCTTGGTATATTCTGGCCTAACCCAAACTATACCCCGGGTATAAACAGGCCTAGGCCAGATTATACCTTTCCGTATACCACAGCAGCTGTAGATCAGGGCCCCAAGCCGTGCACAGGGCCCCAAGCAATGCATGAGGGCCCGAGGCAGCACAAGGTGGCCCCAGGCAGCAGAAAGTGGCCCTACGCAACATACAGGGCTAGGGGCCCCAGGCAGTGCTAGGGGCCCCAGGCAGTGCTAGGGGCCCCAGGCAGTGCATGGGGGCCCGAGGCAGCACACAGGGGCCCCAGGCTACACACAGGATCCCAGGCTACACACAGGGGCCCCAGCCAGCATACAAGGGCCCCAGGCAGTACACGGGGCCCCAGGCAGTGCACAGGGCCCCAGGCAGTGCACAGGGCCCCAGGCAGCACAAAGTGGCCCCAGGCAACATACAGGGGCCCCAGGCAGTACCAGGGGCCCCAGGCTACACACAGGATCCCAGGCTACACACAAGGGCTCCATGCAGCATACAAGGGCCCCAGGCAGCACACAGGGGCCCCAGGCAGCACAAAGTGACCACAGGCAATATACAGGGGCCTCAGGCAGTGGGCCACCCGGGGCCACTTTGTGCTGCCTGGGGCCCCTGTTTTCTGCCTCTGGCCCCCATGCGCTGCCTGGGACCCCTTTGTACTGCCTGGGGCCCTTGTATGCTGCATGGGGCCCCTGTATGTAGCCTGGGACCCTGTGTGTAGCCTGAGGCCCCTAGTACTGCCTGGGGCCCCTGTATGTTGCCTGGGGCCACTTTGTGCTGCTTGGGGCCACTTTGTGCTGCCTGGGGCCACTTTGTGCTGCCTGGGGCCTTGTGCACTGCCTGGGGCCCCGTGCACTGCCTGGGGTCCTTGTATGCTGCATGGGGCCCCTGTGTGTAGCCTGGGATCCTGTGTGTAGCTTGTGGCCCTTAGTACTGCCTGGGGCCCCTGTATGTTGCCTGGGGCCACTTTGTGCTGCCTCGGGCCCCCATGTGTTGCTTGGAGCCCTGATCTACAGCTGCTGTGGTATACGGAGGGGTATAATCTGGCCTAGGCCACTTTAACCCCGAGTATATTCTGGTCGGGGGGGTTAGTCTGGCCTGTTACACCGGGGCACAGCCGAGTAGAACCTCATACAATCCCAGCAGCTCCTGCTGCTGTCCTGACACACTCCACCCCCTCCCCACAGCCCAGGGCAGCACATATCATCTCCTATTCACCCGCACACCTGGGGGTCAGTGATTTCAATCAGCACTTAGCTCCAGTAGCAGCTCACCCTGTGTGTGCTGCTACCGAACAGAAGATACAATCTCCCATATGCTGTGTCTCAGTCAGGGGACACATCGAGGTCGCATCACCACAACATGATAGGTGTAAAGCAGGCAGGAGATTCCAAATGGAGGAGGCGGCGATGAAGAAACAATAATGCCGCCCAGTGGGGCGTGTGCTGCTGCATGGAGGAGGGACTGAATGGAGCCTGGCGCCGCCTTCTCAGTCCCCAGCCTCAGGGACTTCTGTAAGTTATAAGTTATTTTTCTGCAGTTTTATAGGGCGGATTTAGCTCAGAGAGGGATAGATAGGGAGCAGCTAGGAAGGTGCAGGGACAGGTAGTGATAGTGTAGGGGCTTAGATCCAGGTGACAGGTTCCCTTTAAGGCCCAGTTTACACACACAGATAATTGTGCAGAGATTGTTCGCAGATCTCTGGTTGCAGTGAAATCATGGACACATTGTTCCATCTTGTGGCCGTGTACAAATGTCACAATGTGTCCATGATTTCACTGCAACCAGAGATCTGCGAACAATCTCTGCACAATTATCTGTGTGTGTAACTGGGCCTTCAGCTGGTTTCTATCTGGCAGGCATAAAATCTTGGCAGTGTGGCTGGAAAACAAAACAGGATCCACTTAGGAAAATAATCAGCACTGTAAATAAGCAAGGAAAAATGTAAAAAATAGCCGCATCCGCAATGTGATAGAGCAGACTAAATGAACAAATGAAAACACCTGGTAATCAAAAATAATTAAATAAAAGTAAAGATGATCAGCACTTTGACAGTGGCTCAGTGGATAAGGAGCCAATCACATGGCACAGGGTCACCAGACAGAATCCTGAGACATGACAGATATGTCATAAATATAAGATCGTTTAGGGCCACACAGCCAGAGAGTCTATTGATCAACTGACATCTGTTCCAACAGTAGCCATAATTAAGAAATGTATGATGATGAACACCACAACCTCATGTATAAATTAGTGGCCCATGCATAGTAGTGCAGCTTATATCCCAACCTGATTTCTGCCTCATCCCACTCTTTCATGTCTTCTGTGCATGACCTCCCTCCATCTTTGGCCAATAATTGTCTCAGAAGTTAGATTATCACACAATGAAGAGTCAAGACTGTTTGCTCTGCCTAAGATCACTGCGCCCATTAATGGGTCGGTAATATGGGGCCTTGGCAGTTGCAGGCGAAGCAAATCCTTGCCTGAGGAGAAGCCCTTGTTTTGCATCACACACTCTGGCCAGCTTCCCATTGCAATAATTATGTCCAGAGTCACCCTTGTTGAGGGCCAGAGCAGACACAGACTGCATGGTGCTTTGCAGCATTTCTTAACTTAAACAGTTTCATGAAACATGGGCACACAACTTGAACATTACTTTCTTTGGGAAAATTACTTCAACAGAATGTAGTCAGACTGCTCCTACTGTTCCAGTACTACTAGGCTCTCGCCCTCTCTGTTTAACATCACAGTAACTCGCTGTAAATGTATGTAGACTCTCCTGGCTCCAATCCTGTCTCACTCACAGGGATCAGTTGTCACGTGCTTAGATGGCGCTCACATTGTTGGATGCTGCTGTGTATGTTTGTCTTTAAGAGCTGCATGGTTGATAGTTGTAAAGGTCCTGGCCTCCTGTGTTGTGCTCCAGAACTGCATTCACTATTAGGTTCAACTTCTGGTTGAGGGGTTAATGTGTGACTCACCTGACCTCCCCTCCCCCAAGCCTTTAAGTAGCCTTTTTTTCCACCAGGTGGTGCTGCTGATAGACTTTCACTCAAGCCTGGAAGCCGTGCTGTGCTGACCTGTGTGTTTGTGTTGCTGAAGTCCTTTCCTTTGGAGTTACTGTATCCCAGTTCTGTGGAGGAAGGAGAGGGGGAAATAGCGCAGGGCTGGTAAAGGAGTTTTAGGGAGAGGCTGGAGGCCCAAACCTTCTCACCTTCAGAAATACCTTCGGGATCAGGGCCATTCAGGGTTCCTAGAATAGGGCCAGACTAGTCTTCCCTGGTCACCCTGCCCATAACTGCCATTCCCTCATCAGCATTCTCACTACATCGTGACATCAGTCTACAGGATCAATTAGGGCCACCATTAGAAAAAAGTTCCTTTACTGCTTGCACCATGTCGACCCGTTTTCCCAAGTCTATGCTGAAGTCACTGTAACAGGTACCATAGGAGACAGGTGCTTCCAGGGTTACCTACATCAAGCATGAGTCGAGTACTGATACAGGGGATAGTTCTACTTCTATGGATCCTGGACCACAGTCCCAAGTCTTGTACTCATGATCCTTGGGTGACCCAGAAGGTCTGGTTGAAATATATCCTTGTCTCCTCACTACTATACCTCCTGCAGGTGCAGCACTTGTCTCTTGACACCTTGGGGACTCTTCTGTCACAGATATGTACAGGCCTGTTTTGTTACCTAAACGCCACCCCTAGTGGGTGAACTCACTAGCTAACCTAAAAACACTTTCACATTCACCTCTAGAGGAAACCCATAAATCCACCCTTAAAGTAAAACTGTCAGGTCAAAAATCCATGTGCAACTGCTATAATTTTCTAATTCCTTTCTCTAAGCTCTCCCTATTCATGTATTTCTTTTATTTATATCTCCCTCCTATCTTCTGTAAACTTCAAATTAAGAGAATCATTCCATCTTTCACTCACAGTGAATAATCCACTAAGTTCTCTGCTGTTCACTCCCAATAGCATGAATATACATGTCACATACTCGCACCACATCATTGCACAGGAGATCACTGGGGGAGGGGTTGTATTCTCCTCTCTGCTCTCTGTGTTTGCAGCATCACAAGAGGTCAAATACAACACAGAAACTGTCACAGCAGGGATACCGTAAAAATATAAAAGGGTGGGGACAAGAGGTGCAATAGTGCCCTATCACTAGTGACACTGATGGTAATGGGGTGATGCCGAGAAGCCACTCACCTGGTGCAGTTGTGATCCCCACAACTGGTTTGAAGGCGTGTAGGAAATATTATTCCAAGCTGCTGCAGGACCTCCACCGACCACTGAACAGTGGTTTAATCCAGAAAGATGATGGGAGTGTAGGTGTGCCACGGTCCGCGCTGCTCCAGGGCTTAAAAAACTCACCAAAGAGACAGTCAGATTTCCATCCTTTATTCTCCTCCTACGCATTTCGGCGCCTAGCCTGGCACCTTCATCAGGGATATACTGACTGTCTCTTTGGTGAGTTTTTTAAGCCCTGGAGCAGCGCGGACCGTGGCACACCTACACTCCCATCATCTTTACAGCAGGGATACCTTCTTAGAGAAACAAATGAAGTCTAGATAAGGCATATCTGTAATAGCTCTCTCCTTCCATGTCCTCAACAGAACAGACGTCCTGAAAGTGAAACCTGGCACTGCACTGTTAGCAAAGGGAGGAGGGAGGAGAGAGCTGCTGAGAGGGAGTGCATAATTACATGACAGTTTATACAGCAGCTGGACTATTCCTGTTTGCTTATAATGGAGAGGACTAATCCAGGATCTCCCTGCAGGGTCTGACAATGCTGATAACATGGAAACTACAAATGGTACAATAATGATTTACATATTTTGAAAAGGTCTGTCCAGGCACTATTGAAGGGTAATATTAGTATCATACTGAAAAATAACCTGACAGTGTCCCTTTAATGGTTGCAGCAGCTCACCAACTAATTTAACCCTAATTTACCCTAAGAACCATGGAGCAGTAGCACAAACATTATGCACATTAATTTGAAACATGTCAACCTACATACACACAAGTCCATAACACATCAATCGATGTGCAAGAGCACAGCGTTCCACAGGGCGGGGGGTAACAGAGCCCTGGACCCCCTCTACACACTGGTGCCACTAGGGTCAGAGCAGATGAATATACATTATTTTAATACTCTTTTTCTTTCATTTTGGGCTGACATACTTTAATTTAGGGCCTTACATACATAAAACTTAATTTATACCCAACAATCATATCTCAGCACTGCATTACCTAATTACATAAGAAAGAAAAGAAAAAAATCAGCAAAAAAAACATAATTTTGTAACAAAAATCGATCAGTATTTGGTTCAAGAGGATTAGATTGAGCAACCACCAGCAATGAAGCAGCTTAAGCCTTTTAACCCCCATGATTATGTGTTAAAAGAAATAGTTCAGCGGTTGATGAATTTTTAATATTTGGCAAACATTCCTCTTGCAGAGTCCTGGGATCAGCACCATTGAAATGAGGGAGAGAATTGCTTGTGAAAGAGGGTAAATCTTGGCTTGTCCTGTTAATTCCTGGTGACACTACAAAAGAAGAGCTTCTACTTTGAGATCTTATGTACGCCTTTTCATACGCTGAACTGCAGAATTTTTAAACATAGTTTATTTCTCAAACAAAAATGCTTTTCTTATCTTTATATGAAACAGAAGCTGAGACCCGAAGTAAGGAAAAGTCCCTCAAATCATAAGGTTTTCTTCTTCTAGGATCCGCAGTGATCAGAGGTAAGTGTTCAGTTTCCTGCAGTGCCTCCACAGGGGAAAAAAAGTATTCCAATTTTAAAAAAATTAATAAACTATTTATCCTCCAAATTAAGAGACATCTTTGTAGCTGTTCTGTTGTAGCTGATAGTTGAAGGCTCTTACCAAAGAATTTTCACTAACCTTTTCTAAGTTTTGTAATTCGTTTGGTTACCTTAAGGCCCCGTTACACGCTGCGATGTCCCAGCGATCCAACCAACAATCGGGATCACTGGGGCATCGCTATCTGATCGCTGGTGAGCTGTCACACAGGCAGACTCACCAGCAACCAGCAAGAACGCTGGTATTCAGGGTAAACATCGGGTAACTAAGCATAGCGCTGTGCTTATTACCCGATGTTTACCCTGGTTACCATGTCCCAGTGTGTACTGTACGGCACTGGGCATCGGCCGGGAGGTCTTTGATTGTTGGTCTCCCGCTGTCACACACACCGATGCTGGCCACCCAGCGGGAGATCAACGATCGAAAAACAGCCCTGGCCATTACGCAATGATTTGCGATCAGGGAGCTGATCACTGATCGTTGCAGGATGTCACATGTAGCGACATCGCTACAAGGTCGCTGCATCGTCACAAGTTGCAGCACATTGGTAACGATGTTCACATGTGTAAACCGGCCTTAAGGCAGACAAGCCCTTTTGATCAGGTTAAAGCACAGGCAAAGGGGACATGTTTTAATAAATTGAGTTGGGCATACTTTGAAAGCAAAAGAATGTCTGCTATTGAGTATATTGCGGACTAGAATTAGTGATAAGTCATCTGTTGGACTACAAATTCAGCAGTTCACTCAAATTTTGCCAGGAAATTTGTTTCATATCAAATTATTTTTGCAAATCAAATTTGCCTTATTATCAGGGCTGTGGAAGCGAAGTCGTGGTCAGTGTCCATTTTGTGGAGTCAGACTCGGAGTTGGAGTCAGAGGTTTGGATTACCAACTGCACACCAGGGCTATGGAGTCAGAATCAGTGTATATTTTGGTGGAGTCAGACTCGGAGTTGGAGTCAGAGGTTTGGATTACCAACTGCACATCGGGGCTATGAAGTCAGAATCAGTGTCTATTTTGTGGAGTCAGAGTCAGAGTTGGAGTTGAAGTCAAGTTTATTACCATCTGCACACCAGGGCTATAGAGTCAGAATCAGTGTCTATTTTGTGGAGTCAGAGTGGAGTTGAGTCAGAGGTTTGGCTTACCAACTGCACACCGGGCTATGGAGTCAGAATCAGTGTTATTTTGGTGGAGTCAGAGTTGGGTTGGAGTCAGAGGTTTGGCTTACCAACTGCACACCGGGGCTATGGAGTTGATGTCCATTTTGTGGAGTCGGTGTCAGATTCGGGGAAATTGAGGAGTGTGAGTGTTGGAGGTTTGGTTTACCAACTGTACAGCCTGCTTATTGTGCTCTGGGCATGAGAAAAGACAGCGTTCAAATCGTGGATGGAAAGATAATCCTAGAAGATTGTTTTATTCTGTCATAAAAGGTAATGTTACAACCTATTCAATGTCTGTATACCTGATAAAGACCTTTGATAAGTAAGACCTTTGTTACCTTTTAACAATCTTTTCATAAACAATGTTCATAAACCTGTCAACCTGTGACCAGCGATTAGGCTGGATCGCGCCGTCTGACACTGTTGGCGGCGCGATCCAGCCTATATCGCAGCGTTCCTGAGCCATCGCTCGCTGGGCTGAGCCCAGCCCAGCGAGCGATGGCTCCGCCCACATCGCATCGCGTCACCGGCAACGTCGTGCCGTGTGACAGCTGGCCTGCGATGTCGGAAGCGAGCGTGCACCTGCACATCGCAGGCCAGAATCGCCACGTGTGACACCACCAGGATTATCTTTTCACCCAGGATTTGGACGCTGTCTCCTCTCACTCCTTGGACTTTCTATAAATGGATTCCATGGAGTCTCATTGACCTTGAGTCCATGGATAGACTTGGTCCTTTTTATGCTCTGGGGTTTAAAAAAAAAGTCACATTTAACTTGGTACTCACCTTACTGTAGCTGTGCATCCCCCTGCCTTGTCCTTTATGCATGTATTCACTGCTTCCCCACAGGTGATGTCCCTTCTCCATCTTCACTGTGTACTTGCATTTCCAGTGCAGAAGTAAAACTTTGGACATTATGAAGTTGTGAGAACATAACATCACGCCGGTGTTCAGCCTAAGCCTTGGTCAGTGAGGCTCCAACCAAGCCGGATGTCCTGGGCAGAGTGAAAATGGAAGAGGACATCTTGTACAAGTGGAGTAGTAAAGGATAGACCAGTAGGAGCTGCGGGGAACACTGGACTGGGAGCTACGGTATTGAGACAAGTGAGTGTTTGAGAACTATAAAAATAGGTTTTCCTAAATACATGTTTGGAAAATGCACAAATACTTAACGACATGCTACAAATTGGTTTAAGGTTATCTTTCCACTTACAGAATAAAAATCTACATTTGATATGAAATTCCCTTTTGCTCTATTTTATATCTATCACCGGTGAATCGGGCACTGCCGGGCTTTCCCGCTGAGTTTGTCTTTTGATCAGTAATGGAGAACAGAATTTTTCTTGATGATAAAAATTAGTTGAGTCGCTTCACTTTGAAAAATATTTCTTATACCTATAAAGAGAAAAATCATATCTCAAAAGGTTTCTTTAATTACGTGAGTTTCTTGTAAACATTTAATACGTTTTGCTAAAGGTCCATATTCTCTGCCTATACTGGGAACTCTGTCCTTTAAATGAAGCAGCCTAATCCTAAGGCAAGGAGCGGTATAGGATGTACTTATGGAAGAATATAACTGAAGATAAAATGGGTTTTCTTCTTGATTTATAGGCTCTCATCATAGCTGGTTTAAATTGAGTCACAGAACACAGCACATTGGCCATGTCGGTAATCTTAGTTGGAGCCCTGAGAATTGACTCTATCCCTGGTATCCATTTTAATGATGACTCAACTAAATTAGCAGAATCTGGCCTCTTGTGTTGTGGGGGGAGGGGGTTAAACTATTCTTAACTGTGCCAGACATATTATTCCTTTGGTTCTGCAATTCAGTGAGCCAATGCTTGGCGTGAGACCATCCGGTAACCTCCTTTTGGCTGTTAATTTGTGGAATGCCACCTCCCACCAATCCTGTGGGGCACAATGCTCTGAAATGGGAGTTGAGGGTTATAAAAAGGGTCTGTCTCCTGTCACCGCTGTGATTCTACAGGACCTCAGTCTTGGGGCCATACTTCTAGCTCATGGGTTAAAGTACTGCTTTGTTTCCCAATAATGAACCATAAACATTTTTGGAGAACCCAGATAGGGACCATCTGGTCACCTGGCCACATACCTCACTGTGGTCAGTCAAGTTCCGAAGCTTGCTGCTACATCCTCTTATCCGGTGCCTGCCAAAAGCAAAGTGCTGCTGGCTGGGGTAGTTGGTATTGGATCCCCTGAATTTGCAGAGGTTTTGATCCCTGCTGAGTCATCGGCAGGGTAAAACTCTGTCATATGCACTATTTTGTGTCCTTGCAAGGAATATCCTATATGCTGTTAACTGTTGGTGACCCATTTAAGTCTTATCGGAGTGTGGTAACGTCACCCTGTGTTGTTGAAGAATTGGTTGGCTCATGAGAAAGGATTGTGGTTTTTCAGTGTGACCCCAACCCAGGCCCCATTTGGTCTTTCTAAAGACAGCAAGATGAGCAGAATAGAGCACCCACTGACCTTCATATCTCCACATCTATGGCTCCTCTTTTGATTAGCCATGCTGGTGTGATATCACACACAGGTTGGCTAATCAAAAGAGGAACCATATATAACAGGAGGCATATGATGGTTCTCAGGTATTCTATCCATCAGCTGGAGTTCTGTAGATTGGATCAGTGTCGTCTGCAATCCTGGTGTTTGGCTGCAACATTGAAGTTTCTTGTGTATCCTTTTGACTATGTCGCCTGTTGGTTTTCCTTCCCCTGTGTTTTATTACTGTAGTGGACATATCGAATGCACTCATTGGTCTTCGCACTATTCAGAGTGAGTAGAGGGACAGTCTGAGACTAGGCACGTGACGGCTGTTGGGGGAAGAACCCACTTAGAGACGTTAGGGAGCTTAAGGTGCAGACTCTGGTTAGAGTCAGGTGGTGACTTGTCTCTTCTATCCCTTCCTACCCTTTTCCACCTCCGTTGTACCTCTGTGTTGCGCCGTGTGCCGGACATCTGCTAGCCTGTACACGACAAAAGGTCAGCTTGGCCACACATTCATCTGTTTTCAATGGGGAAAAGGGAAAAATATGCTGTCAAACACCTGTGCTGGCAGTTTATCTTACCTTAGAAGAAAAGTGTCCATCACTTAACATCAAATTTGACATTTTTTTCTCTCTTCCCCAGCATTCTAATATCATGTCAGGAGAAACCAATACACATTGATGTATAGCTGTGAAAATGGATGATTTCATCCTTTGTAAAAGGTTTTTCCACTACTAGGACATTGATGACCTAATGCTAGGGTACGTCATTGCTACCTAGTCAAGGTTAAGAGCCAAGCTCGAAACGCATAGACTTTTTTGTGTACTCTTATGCCATATGTTTTTAATGTTTTTGCTATGTTAATCATGGAAGTTTTTTCTGCGGATGCTTCATTCTTCCTTCTTCTATTTCAGAGTGATATAAGGGCACATGACAAAATGCTACGTTTTACAGCACCCCATATGACCATAGATATGTGGGTACCTCCTAATTATTGAACTAAGGTGCTTACATCACTGTAATCAAAAAAGTTAAAAACATATGGCATAGGAGTAGATATGTGCTCTACGCGTTTCGAGCGTGGCTCCTAATCTTGATTAGGTTAAGAGCCGTGCTCGAAAAGCTCAAAACGCGTAGATCGGTTGTAAACTCCTATGCCTTATGTCTTTAACCTTTTTGCTATTTTAGTCACGGAATAAAGATTTATTATTATCACATTTTTTCTATTGCAATCGCTATGATTTGCCCTGAAGCCGGTCTGGAGTTCCGTGCACCGCACCCTTATTATGTCAATTTTCCTGAACTCGGTGAGCTAACACTTCTTTCTTTGGTATTCACATCAGTCTGAAATGACTGTATATTTTGTTCATTTTCCACCATTCTTTATACTTTGCAATAAGGTATCTGTATTTAAATCATATAGATTAAATGCCCGGTAAAGCATATATTTAATTATGAAGAAAGATCTCCATCAGGCTTAACAACATTAGTAGCCAACTTCAATCCAACAATACATTTGTTTGAGATCTCCCCGGGGGTGCCTGTAGCATTTACCATATACATTGACATTTGCTGTTTGCAGAAGGGTTCCTGGTCAAACACTCAAAGCAAGCGCAACATGATGAACACATTAATCACCAATGGTGCTGGGACTTCAACGTTGGGTACAATTGACTTTCACTCCTAGATTGTAATCAAAATCTATTCATCTGGGATTATTAGTCACTGAGCACGGGCGGAATACGCTTTGTACTTAATGGAATTACAGTAACCAAAGTAATCCCCGAAAGGCTAAGCCACCTTTATAATGAGATGTCATGTTCCCAGTTATTTGGCTATACATTTAACAGTTATAAGGTTGCTGTGATTGAAATGATTCTCTTGGCTAATATTGCAATCAGAACAGTGTCAAGAAGAATGCAAATGTATGTATATGTATAAAATAATATATGCATAGGACTGCGTGTGTACGTGTTTAGAAAGGAAAAAGTCTATTTTTTAATAATTTTTTATTTTTCAGAAACATTGCCACCCTTGTGGGCTATTGTTCAACAATGGATATTGTGCCTATCTTCACCAATTCCCCTTATTTGTTCCATTTATCTAGGTCATTAATTTGTGACTCACTCATGTACTCTTCCCTCACTTACTGTATGTGTCATGGATACATATTATATAATATTAATAACAAGTTGCCTGCCCCTGACCAAATCAATATGGACCAAGTACCAGCGTGAAAAGTATGACACCAGACACACAGAGTCAGTTGTACACCCTTCCTTGGTCAGTCTCAAACTCCAAGAGTAGTTTATTTCAACAAGCATTAGGTGTTCCTTAATAAGGGGCTCGGTCAGCCCTACTCAGATGTATTCATTGGTCAGTGGGTTAGTCCATGGACGGATCAATGAGGTCATCAGGGGGGGTGTGGTCTTGATTGAGTATGTCCAGGTGATGTGGCATTCTGTGATTGGTCAGTCTTCTCTGGTCTCCATCTTGCTCTCAGAGAGCATGGTGTGATGTGGCAGGAAATGGCAGCCATGTTTAAATCACAACTTATACAATGTAAAATAATACACTCTATAGATCGTTTCTCCCATGCCCTTATGTCTTAAGGTTAATTAAGTATTTGATCCTATGGCTCTCCTCAAGATATGTAATCACATTAATGCATATAAAGTCACTGCCTCCCACAAAGTCAGCAAATGTATCTCCTTAAGCTGCCATTATTTGAGTGACAACAAAGTGTTCATCTTCTAGTATTACGAGACTCTGCTCTACATCCCTTCCCTCAATAACATAAACATGAGAACGGTCACTGCCTCCCTCAAAATCATCTCAGTCCTCTCCTTCTGCTGTGATCAGACCTGTTACCAGTAGAGCAGCAGAGTATTTTCCTGCCTTTATATGACTCTGTCCTGAATCTTTGTCCTTTCCGCCAAAACATTTACACATAACAAATAACAAGTCACTGCCTCCCACACAATCAACATTCCGCTCCTTCTGCTGCAATCAAGATCCATTCCATTATAGTTCTTATTGTAATGCTTTTAGGGGCAAGCATCCGGGAGTGGATTCAGTGGGCCAAAGCACTGATCTCCAGTAGGAGGAGTGAGCTTGAGTGGCTACCCAGTCTTCTCTAGAGCCTCAGATAGGGAGGTTAGGCAGGTAGCCACCAGGTGCCACTGTAGGGGATCTTGGTACCATGGCAGCTGACTCCAGGGGTCGAGCTCCTATGTACAGACACAATCTCTGAGTAGATGAAACCTGCACCGCTGGATGTAGGCAGTTACTGCCTCTGAGCAGGTGCAGCCAGGACAGTCTGATCCAAACAGTGCAGGTTCTTTGTATGTTAGCAGGACTGTTGCAAATGGTGCGGCAGCAGGTCTGGTACTGATGGTGCAACAGCATAGTGGAACTAGGAATAGACACAGTTCAGGCAAAGCAGAGACACTGGATACAGCAAGAGGACCTGACAACTAGCAGCATAAGTCTCAGGTACGTTCCAAATTTGGATAGCATCTTAATTTCTCTGTGCTTTTCAGCCTCAGGCTGAGAAACATTTCCAGTTATGGCACGCTGGCCTTTACGGATAGGAGGCATGCCATGCGCGTGGCCTAAGCGCGCTCCCAAGAGACGTGTGTGGTGTGCGCAGGCCATGGGAACAGGAAGCAGACAAACGTAACCTGGGCAGGTGCTGCAGTATTGCCGAAGGAGTGAGTACCCCTCGACTGTTGGTCTCCCTACTGTAGAAGTGCCGGAGCCAGGTCGGATGCAGCACCTAATCTGAGAGGCAATAGCATATATTCTTTCTGCCACTTTTATGACTCTACTCAGTTATATACAGTGTTGAGCCACCACCCTAGTGTTCTAGTTCGATTCGATTCGTCGAATGGGAGGTGTGTTCGTCGAATGTTCGTCGAACACTCTCGGACACACTAAAACACTAGTGTGGTGGACAATTTCAGTTCCGCAATGTATATATATACATTGTGGAAGTAAAATGAAGTAAAGTCAAGGGTTAAAAATAAAAAAAAATCAATATTCACCTCTCTAATCCATCCAGCAACTCTTCCAGCACTGTCTACCTGTCGGAGATGTGATCCCTGCAGCATTTCCCGGTGAAATGATGAGTTCTCGCGATGACTGGTCATGTGACCGGAAACCGCTTTTGAGATTATGATGTCACGGCAGATCCTACAGGTCTTCACTAGTAGTGAACAGTAGTGAGGACCTGCGGTCACATGATGAGCTCTCGCGATGACTCGTCATGTGACCGGAAACCGCTGCCGGGATTATGACGTCACCGCAGGTCCTACAGATCCTCACTACTATTCACTACTAGTGAGGGCCTGCAGGACCTGCTGTGACGTCATAATCTTGGTAGCGGTTTCTGGTCACATGACGAGCTATCGCGAGAACTCGTCATTTCACCGGGAAACGCTGCTGGGATCACATCTCCAGGTAGACAGTGCTGGAAGCGTCGCTGGATGGATTAGATAGGTGAGTATCAATTTTTTTTATTTTTAACCCTTGATTTTACTTCATTTCAGTTCCGCGATGCATGTATATACATTGCGGAACTGAAATCGAACATGACCTCGAACTGCCGAATTTTAAGCAAATTGTTCTATTTCGACGAACGACTCGAACATCGCCAACAACAGCTCGGATTTGAGATTGGCGAACAATTCGATTCAAACACCGCTCATCTCTAGTTATATATATCTCAGCTCTAAATAAATACCATAAATACATGCCTGGAAAGGTCACTGTCTTCCACAAGATCAACATACTCTTTCTTTGTTACTTTATAATGAAATTAAATCTACTCAAACATAAAAGTTACATCCTCCAACCTTTGGAGAGAGACGATATTCATTGAATAGGCAGGAGGTAATCTTACCAATTCTAGACAGTTCTGGTGACTTAGAAACTCGAAACAGAAAAAAATAGAAAAACGAAAGATCGCCGTGCCGGTTGAAATGCAATCATTTATCTAAAGCATTATACAATACTTCAGAAGATGCTTTGGAAAAAAAGATCAAAGGGTTATTCTCATGTTCATTAATACCAAAAAAATCCAAACATTTGTAAATACATGAGACTTTACAATTTACCGTACTTCTTATTAAAAATCATCTGGGTGTTCAAGAACATTAAGATTTTTTTCTTATTGTGTTCTACTTGTTGCGTATGTTCCTGACCCCCTTTTCAGTCTAGCAGCTGTGGTCGGTCTCTTAGGCTGGCTTCACATCATGTTTTTGGCGATCCGGATCTATCGGTTTTGAAATGGATAGATCGGGATCCATATTGGCCTCCAATGTATCCCTATGGTGCCAGATTGGTCATTTATGGCCATCCTTTTGTGTGAATTCAGTCCGGGATTCGTTTGTGTCCTGTTTTTTCCCGTCCCCAAAATCGAAGACTGCTCTAATTTTGGGCACACCGGTCCAAAACGGACAGAAACGAATCCAGCGTGGCCCGGAGCACACAACATGAGGGGTCTATGAAGCTGGATCCTTGAAAAAAGGATCGATTCCCGGATCCATTTTTTGCCCCTGAGCATGCACAGAACAAATGCTGTGGCCCTCGCAAACTAATTTCTGTTCAGGATCTCTCTCTCTTTCTCTCTCCCTCTCTCCAGACCACACATTAACATTATGATCTATGGCACTGGCAATTCCTAATGCTTTGCTCAAAATGAATCCGTTAAAAAAATGGATCCGGGAGCATAACTGCAATTCGTTTCCACCGATCCGTGCCTATCCGTCTGGTCCTGCAAAATAAAGGATCCACACGGACATGCAATAAATGTGATGTGAAGGAGGCCTTAGGCATGTAGCACATTGCTTACAAAGCTGTAAAGGTCTAATTGAGTTTGTAGGTACCGCTATGAACGTTGGATAATTCATTAGATTTGTCCGGCTCCTGTACTACTGTGCTTGTCCATGCAATAGAAATAGAGCCACTTCTATAGGGGTAAAGCCATTAAAGCGTGCATAGTTCAGGTCAGTGATGTAATCTTAGTTTTCCTTAAGTTAGTATGGGTTTTTGCATAAAACAGATATCAAATTCCTTTATACATTTACAGCATTTCTAGGAATTTGGAAGACACACAGAAATGTAATAGCAGTTTACAAAATGTCTTCAAACACACCATATACTTTTGAGAACTTCGACTTTTGTTATTCCTTGGGCTAAAGGCAGTGGCGTAACTACCGCGGTCACAGCAGTCGCGGCTAAGACTGGGCCCGCCCCTGTAGGGGGCCGTGCCTCCCTGCAGGGGGGCCCGTGCTACCAGCCCCCGCCACGACCGCGATCGCGTGTGTCCCAGGAGAGGAGGGAGGACGGAAGTGAGTGAAGCCTCACTTCCCGCAGCTGTGCCCGCCCCTCCTCTCCTCTTAACGGCGGGGCTGCTGCTGCTGACCACGGAAGTAATGTTACTGTAAGTAATGCACCAACTATCCACCACCAGCACCCCCACCCATTACCCCCCCCACCCGAACATCAACTCTCCTACAGGGCAATCGCAACATCCCCACCAGCAACCCCCCCCCCCCCCGCTCCTCACCTATGGGGCCCTGGTGTAAATGCTGCACCGGGGCCTGCAAAGTTCATGCTACGCCACTGGCTAAAGGCCTCATACACACTGGACTGACTGAAAACGAGGAGGAATAGCAACACTAGAGGAGAGAGTGAGGATTCAAAAGATCTAAACAAACTGGAGCGGTGGGCAGCAACTAACAGAATGGTGTTTAACAACCCTGAGAAAGAAAGAGAAAAAAAGCATATACTACACATACACAGAATGGGAGGAATAAGGCTAGGCAACAGCATGTGTGAAAAAGACTTGGGTATACTAATAGATCACAGACTGAACTTGAGTCAACAGTGTGATGCAGCAGCCAAAAAGGCAAACAGGATTCTGAGATGTGTTAATAGAAGCATACAGTCCACATCATGTTAAGTCATTGTCACCCTCCACTCCTCTTTGGTCAGACCTCAACTGGAATACTTTGTCCACTCCTGGGTATCACGTTTTAAAAAGACATCAACAAACTGGAGCAAGTTCAGAGAAGAGCGACCAGAATGGTGACCGGTCTGCAAACCATGTCCTATGAGGAACAGTTACAGGATTTGGGAATATTTAGCTTGAAAAATAGAAGACTGAGAGGAGACTTAGTAGCTGTCTACAAATATTTCAAGGGCAGTCACACTGTAGAGGGATCAGCTTTATTCTCATTTGCACAAGTAAAGATTAGAAGCAACGGGATGAAACACAATGGGAGGAGACAGATTAGGCATTAGAAAAAACTTTTTGACAGTGAGGGAGATCAACGAGTGGAAACAGGCGGCCAAACAGAGGCTGGACAGACAACTGTTTGGGATGATTTAGGGAATCTTTCTTTGAGCAGGGGGTTTGACCAGATGACCTAGGTGATCCCTTCACACTTTACCATTCTATAATTTTATGACTAATATTTGCAGAAACTGTTGATATTGAATGGATTGGCCGACATTTTAATATGTATGGGGGTGCACTGGCAGGCTGATGGTTGGAAGAGATTTCAATCATGTAAGTTCATTTTTGACTATCGATCCCTCAGTGTCCCTTGGGTATAAGCTTCTGGTCAACATGTAAGTCAGCGGTTTTCTCATAGAGAAGCAGGAGCACTTGGCCAAATGAGTGCTCCTGTGTATAGGAGAGTCGTCTGTGATGGCTGTTGTCCAAACTATCGGCCGGAACATAGTTTCGTTAACAGCCCTCTCACGTTCATGGCTGGCTTAATAGTTTTTTACCCTCTAATATTTGCAGAAATATATTCCTACTTGTGAAAGATGTAAAAAAAAATACTTGCCTGAGTCAATTAGAGGCACAATACTTCCAATAATCCCCAAGAAAATCATTTTCTATCATTAACCTTGATACAAATTCTTATCACACAAGCACCTACACAATGAATCATAATTAGTCACACAATGATTCTTTGTTCTTACACAATTTACAAAAAAGCTGTGATGCTTATTTCATCAAATTAACATTTTCTTCATGTCTTCTCCAAATTTTATTGCTTAGCACATTACAGTTTAATAATTAACCTTTATCCTTTCACTATTCTTCCAACTGAATTATATTCGAAGTGAGAGAAAAATTTAACATTTTAGTCATTCATTCTATTTTCTATTATTTTACTTGAATAATTTTACATTTGTATTTTTAAAAAGTAGGTATCCATATTTCTGTGAATCAAATAATAAATTGCATTTTAAATAGTAGAAAAATATGTTGAATGGCTCCTCATGGGCGGGTCTATTGATGGCTCTACTTCTACTATTTTAAGACTAGCAAAATAGTGTGCAAAATGAGTGATGTAACTGATACGTGTGCCTAGAAATTATGACATGGATATGAAAGCATCAATTCATTAAAAATAATTCTCATAAGTCATTTTGGAAACCTGTAATAAGTTTTCACATGTGGGAAGTTTTCATTGGTGAATATTTCACAATCCACCACAGGCTCCCAAAATTGAAGAGCCCTATAGAAAGATCATTTCTCTTTGATCCATTCTCCTACTTTAGCCATAGCTTTATATTACATTTTATGGCAAAATCCCAACTGTGGCACAATTTTAATGGGTGACTGACTGGGCATCAATCCCAAGAGTTCCAATCTCCTTCAAATGTTATGATATAACTTTTTTCCCTAGACAAACACTGAGATTGCACAATGAGCATGATAAGCCATTACTTACCAGTAACCATGTCATGATGGAGGCTTAGGCTAACATAGAAATAAATGCAGCTGAGTTAACATCTTGGCTAAGTACATTACAAAAAAATTTTTCACACGTATTTGCTTTTGACTTAATTGTCAAGATCAACAGCTGCAATATAGAATACTCATTATTTCTTTCCAAATGTAAGAAAATAAGTTTAATGGCTCCTCAGGGGTGGGTCTATTGGAAAAACATCTTCTGCTATTTGGAAATGACCAACATAATGGGGCAGAAAAATTGTTGTGACTTAATCTTTGCCTCAAAATTGTGTAAGGCCAATGTGAAAAGGTAAATCTAGTGAAAATTATTTTTACAGGTCACAGATACATATGAGAACTTCAGATTGGTGAGAACTTCAAACACTTAAAGACCAGAATTGTATAGCTCAATGAAGACGTCAACTCCTTATGGTACAGTTTCCAAGTTAATCTACAATTTTACATGATATTTTATGGCAAAGTCTTAACCATGACACAATCTTAATGGGTGATTTGGCAAAATCCACCACAGGCTTCCAAAATTGGAGAACCATATACAAAAATCAATTCTTTTTGGTAAAATTTCCTACTTAATCTATATCTTTGTTACATTTTATGGCAAAATCTTAACTATGGCACAATCGTAGTGGGTGACTGGGCATCAATCCCAATAATTCTAATCTCCTTGTTATGATATGACTTTTTTCCCATAGACAAACACTGAGGTTACATAGTGGGCATGATAACCCATTACTTACTAGTAACCATGTAATCTTGGAGACATGATCTGGCTCAATAATAAGTGCTGCTCAGTTAACATCTTAGTGAAGACCTTTAAAAAAATGCTCTTCACTAGTTTTTGCTTTTAACTCAATTGTCAAGTTCAACAGCTGCATACGTGGAATACAGAACACTCATAATTGCTTTCCAAATGGAAGAAAAATCAATTTGATGGCTCCTCGGGGGTGGGTCTATTGACAAAACTTACTGTACCATTTGGGAATGATCAACATGGTATGATTTAGTGAATCCTGCTTTGAGCAGGGGGTTGTACCAGATGACCAAGGAGGTCTCTTCCAACGCCACCCTTCTATGATTCTATGGAAATATTGTGGTAGACTAATTGATATCACTGAATCTTACCTCAAAATTGTGAAAGGGTAAATCCAGTGAAAATTATTTTTATGCATCCAGATACATCTGAAAATTTCTCATTGATGTGGACTTCAGAGACTACCATAAATTACCAGAATTGTAGAGCTCAATGGAGAAATCAGTTCTCTTTGGTAGAGTTTACCGGTTAAGCTACAACTTTACATGAAAGGGTAAAGATGTGAAAGGTAAATCCAGTGAAAATTGCCTTTATAGGTCACAGATACATATGAAAAGAAAACCAAAATATTGTTGCGCCACGCTGTGCATCTATCAAGCTGAGGTAATTGTTAAATGATGTTTTCACTCACCTTTATTAGTTGTGCTCCCTGCACAATTAGGTTTTGCGTTTATGGTGAGATTAATAGCAGACTAAGACTCTTTACTCCAAAGGTGAAGTTCCCTTCAGCTTGATCCTAATGGAGCTGCAGCGGCTCTCCCAATCCAAAGGAAGGGCAGATCCTATTGTGTAGGTCTGGTTCTGTTCCTGAGCTGCTCTCAAACCACACTCCCCAAAGGGAGGAATTAAGCATGATATGAAATGGAATGGTATGATAGTATGAGCGCTGGGAACAGATTACAAGCACTGGATCCTATAGCTTATTACCTTCAAATTTAATATGAACAGTGGATGTTACAGGTCCTCACGCCACAACATGTTTCGACATAACAGATGTCTTTCTCAAGTGGATCTTGAGAAAGACATCTGTTATGTCGAAACATGTTGTGGTGTGAGGACCTGTAACATCCACTGTTCATATTAAATTTGAAGGTAATAAGCTATAGGATCCAGCAGGGGCGTAACTACCGGCATAGCAGACGTAGCAGTCGCTTTGGGGCCCGGCCCTTGTGGGGGGCCCGGACTTAGCGCCGCTACGTTGCTATCCGGTCAGCTACAGGCCCCCAGTGTGTATATACAGGTCCCCCACTCCTCCTCTGCTGCACACGTCACCTGTAAAGGAATACATCATACTTACTTATCTCTGCCGGCTGCCGCCGCTCTGCACCGCGCTCCGTCTTCATCCAGCTTCTTCCTGGTTGTGACGTCATTTCCTGCGCCCGGCGGTCACAACCAGGAAGAAGCTGGATGAAGACGGAGCGCGGTGCAGAGCGGCGGCAGCCGGCAGAGATAAGTAAGTATGATGTATTCCTTTACAGGTGACGTGTGCAGCAGAGGAGGAGTGGGGGGCCTGTATATACCCACCAGGGGCCTGTATACTACCACCAGGGGCCTGTATACTACCACCAGGGGCTCTGTATACTACCACCACCAGGGGCTCTGTATATACCACCAGGGGCTCTGTATACTACCACCACCAGGGGCTCTGTATACTACCACCACCAGGGGCTCTGTATACTACCACCACCAGGGGCCTGTATACTACCACCACCAGGGGCTCTGTATACTACCACCACCAGGGGCTCTGTATACTACCACCACCAGGGGCTCTGTATACTACCACCACCAGGGGCCTGTATACTACCACCAGGGGCCTGTATACTACCACCAGGGGCCTGTATACTACCACCAGGGGCTCTGTATACTACCACCACCAGGGGCTCTGTATATACCACCAGGGGCCTGTATACTACCACCAGGGGCTCTGTATACTACCACCACCAGGGGCTCTGTATACTACCACCACCAGGGGCTCTGTATACTACCACCACCAGGGGCCTGTATACTACCACCAGGGGCCTGTATACTACCACCAGGGGCTCTGTATACTACCAACACCAGGGGCCTGTATACTACCACCAGGGCTCTGTATACTACCACCAGGGGCTCTGTATATACCACCAGGGGCCTGTATACTACCACCAGGGACCTGTATACTACCACCAGGGGCTCTGTATACTACCACCACCAGGGGCTCTGTATACTACCACCACCAGGGGCTCTGTATACTACCACCACCAGGGGCTCTGTATACTACCACCACCAGGGGCCTGTATACTACCACCAGGGGCCTGTATACTACCACCAGGGGCTCTGTATACTACCACCACCAGGGGCTCTGTATATACCACCAGGGGCCTGTATACTACCACCAGGGGCTCTGTATACTACCACCACCAGGGGCTCTGTATACTACCACCACCAGGGGCCTGTATACTACCACCAGGGGCCTGTATACTACCACCAGGGCTCTGTATACTACCAACACCAGGGGCCTGTATACTACCACCAGGGGCTCTGTATACTACCACCAGGGGCTCTGTATATACCACCAGGGGCCTGTATACTACCACCAGGGACCTGTATACTACCACCAGGGGCTCTGTATACTACCACCAGGGGCTCTGTATACTACCACCACCAGGGGCTCTGTATACTACCACCACCAGGGGCTCTGTATACTACCACCACCAGGGGCCTGTATACTACCACCAGGGGCTCTGTATACTACCACCAGGGGCCTGTATATACCACCACCAGGGGCTCTGTATACTACCACCAGGGGCCTGTATATACCACCACCAGGGGCTCTGTATACTACCACCAGGGGCCTGTATACTACCACCAGGGGCCTGTATACTACCACCAGGGGCTCTGTATATACCACCACCAGGGGCCTGTATACTACCACCAGGGGCTTTGTATATACCACCACCAGGGGCCTGTATACTACCACCAGGGGCCTGTATATACCACCACCAGGGGCTCTGTATACTACCACCAGGGGCCTGTATATACCACCACCAGGGGCTCTGTATACTACCACCAGGGGCTCTGTATATACCACCACCAGGAGCCCTGTATACTACCACCAGGGGCCTGTATAAACCACCACCAGGGGCTCTGTATACTACCACCAGGGGCCTGTATATACCACCACCAGGGGCTCTGTATAATACCACCAGGGGCCTGTATATACCACCACCAGGGGCTCTGTATACTACCACCAGGGGCTCTGTATATACCACCACCAGGGGCCTGTATATACCACCACCAGGGGCCTGTATATACCACCACCAGGGGCCCTGTATACCACCACCAGGGGCCTGTATATACCACCACCAGGGGCCCTGTATACCACCACTGGGGCCTGTATATACCACCACTGCGGAGGCTGCTGTAATACTGCTGGGGCCTGTATATACCACTGGAGAGGCTGCGGTATACCACTGGGGCTGCTGTATATACTGCTGGGGCCTGTAAGGGTGTGTGTCTTGAAGGGGCGTGTCATTTTGGGGGGCGTGTCTTGGAGGGGCGTGTCATTGGGGGGCGTGTCTTGGAGGGGGCCCCGTTCAAAAGTTTGCTATGGGGCCCTGCCAGTTCTAGTTACGCCCCTGGGATCCAGTGCTTGTAATCTGTTCCCAGCGCTCATACTATCATACCATTCCATTTCATATCGTACATATACATATGAGAACTTCTCATTAGGGAGCACTTCAAAGGCTACCATAAATGATCTGAATTGTAGAGCTCAATGAAGAAATCAATCCTCTTTGGTAGAGTTTCCTGGTTAAGAAACAACTTTGCATGATATTTTGACAAAATCTTAACCATAACACAATCTCAATGGGTGATTAGGCAATAATCCCCTAACTTCCAATAATTTACAAATATTATGTTATGACTTTTTTTTGTAACATGAGGATGCACAATGATGGTGATAACCCATCGTTTTGCCATAACCAAGTCACCCTTTAGGCCTTGTCTAATTGAGTACCCAATGAATTCGAGTACTTATCTTGATCAAGAAAATGTACAGAATTGTAGTTTTTTTCACAATTTTTTACCCTTCACTCACTTGTCAAGCTCAACAGCTGGATGCACGGCAGAACAATCATAATGAGCTGCCAGGCACTAAGAATAGACCTGTTGGCGAGTTTAAGAGCTGTTGAAACTGATTATCTTTAAAATGTATTTGATTTGCATAATATTGTCCAGAATGCTTTGCAATAAACTTTTCCTTCCAACTGGAAATCTAAACGAATCACTTTTCTGACTGTGATATGTACAAGTGAAAGAGACATAACTTTTCCGGCTATTTCTCTCCAACAGAAGCCTTGCATTTAATACTCGACACAGTTTACCCTGATGGGTCGGAAACATAGTCATGTTCTGATTCAAATTGGCCAACTAATCGAATTTGTAAATGAATCCTTGAAATAAATTGAATGTTAATGATGTGAAAATGTATGTGTTAACTTTTTAGTAATTATTTCTTCTTTTGGCAAATGGAGTCTGCATGTTGTGTTTCATGACTCGAATTTATGACTGTCGTCTTGAATAATCATTACTGCAGCTGAAATAAACAACAGGATCTTAGTTATTTTTTGAACTTCTCAATGAAGTCAATAGAGAAAGATTTGCAAGATAATTGGAACATTGAGACCCACTGGGAAGCAATTGCCCTGTATGAGGTGGAAGATGGGTGAAGCATGTAGGCCAGAAGTTGGTTTCAGAGTTTAAAGGAAAACTGTCAGCTGGTTGTCAGACTCCAAAGTAGCATTACACTTAAGTATCTATAATAATTATGATGCTGATTCACTTCTCATGGACATGCCATAAGGCGTGAATTCAAGGAGTCTGAGGTTAAGCCAGGACCCATCTCTGGTTGACCACTCTGTCCTTTCATCCATTTTTTTCCCCTTTACTTAGGATCATGTTATCCACTGTTTCGGTTTCCACTCCACTCACATCAGGGACACCCACGTCATGCAGCTTTTCTCACTAGCCAGACCATAGGTCTGCTTTTACTGCACACTGAGCCCTATCTAACCTCTTGACCGGAAACTGTTTGTTCCTTAATTTTTGCCCATCAAACTATGGGCTAGTCACAAACATTAACCCTAACTCTTTCTACGGTTTAACAAAATACAATCTATCTAATATATAATTCCCCTAACGCACTTCCGTAAGTTTCGGCGCTACTTCCGTCGTCATGGACGTGGCTGCCCAGCAGCCACGCGACCCACGAAGCATTGCCCGCTCGACGGCCATTGCGAGCCATTGCAGGGGCGCGAGCAATGGCCGCGGAGTGGCCATTGCGAGTCTCCCGCACCGGCGACGACCGACGAGAGCCGAGCGCCGTGGCCGAAAATAGAACCAAGGGCCCGGCCATGCACAGTTCTAAAGACTGCTATGTATCTCAATGGGAAGTGAGGCGCTATGCTCATTGGTCAGCGCCAGCACACAGCGGCCAATGAGCATAGCGCCTCACAGCGGTAAATTTGAAACTCAAAGTCCTCCATTATATCTCAATGGGAAGTGAGGCGCTATTCTCATTGGTCGCTGTGTGCTGGCGCCGACCAATGAGCATAGCGCCTCACTTCCCATTGAGATATAATGGAGGACTTTGAGTTTCAAATTTACTGCTGTAAGTGAGGCGCTATTCTCATTGGTCGGCGCCAGCACACAGCGACCATTGAGAATAGTGCCTCACTTCCCATTGAGATATAATGGAGGACTTTGAGGTTCAAATTTACCGCTGTAAGTGAGGCGCTATTCTCATTGGTCGGCGCCAGCACACAGCGACCAATGAGAACAGCGCCTCACTTCCCATTGAGATATAATCCAGAAGTTACCTCAGGGGAAATGGTGTATCAGTGTCCGCGCTGCTGAAATCCCAAGAAAACGATCCGGAAACCATATGTAGGTTGCATCAATCATCCATTTATTCCTTTCCTACGCGTAGGAAAGGAATAAATGGATGATTGATGCAACCTACATATGGTTTCCGGATCGTTTTCTTGGGATTTCAGCAGCGCGGACACTGATACACCATTTCCCCTGAGGTAACTTCTGGATGATTCCCACGTGCATGTGGAAGGTGGAAGTCCTGCAGCAGCTGCATTTAATGCCAAATGCTTTTACACCAGTTGTGGGTCTCACAACTGTGCTAGGTGAGTGAATTCATACCCACTGCATACATTAGTGTCACTAGTGATAGGGCACTATTGCGCCTCTTGTTCCCCCCCCTATTTTTTTACATTGAGATATAATGGAGGACTTTGAGTTTCAAATTTACTCAAAGTCAAACTCAAAGTCCTCCATGTATCTCAATGGCCAGTGAGGCGCTTCTCTCATTGTACTCATGACACTAGCAACATTAACCCCTTACATTCCGTTTTATCTGCAATTTCTATAACACAGTGTGTAGTTGTACTGCCACTGCGAAGTTAACCCCTTATATACCATTTCTGCCTTAACTCCATACTTTGTAGTCTCTATTACTACTGCCAGTAGGAACATTAACCCCTTATATTCCATTATTGTTGTTATTTCTATTACACAGTGTATAGTTGTAATGACACTGCGAAATTAACCCATTATATACCAGTTCAGCATTAACTGCATATTTGGTAGTGTTTATAACTACTGCCACTGGTACATTAACCCCTTGAACACCATTTTGGATATAATTTACAGCGCTGACTCTGTTGTGGGAGTGCCTGTGGGACATTAACTCCTTCAATACCATTTTTGATATCATTATAAGTTCCTACTCTGTTATAGTCCTGTTAGTCGGACATTAACTCTTTCTACACCTAAACTATATTGCTACCCTCACAGTTCTGCCTACATCGCCTACTTAGTCATATATCTGGTGTTTAAGTCTATTATTTAAAACTCTTAAAAAAATTATATACAGATTCTAGACTCCCGATTCTTTAGAATCGGGCTCACAGCTTGTCTCTAATAACACATTACAATACACATTACACATCATATCAGTACTTGTGTATTTAAGGGGGAATGTGGGCAGTATGACCTTCTCCTTTCTTACCAACATCCATAACCAGAGTTTCTGTTCCATCTACTCCTCCCATATTTCCTTGTCATCAAGGGGTACGGCACTTCAACAAACAGACATGTAGTGGGCATATTCTTAAAAATGTGCCTGCCATTGCTTCAAAAGCTCAAGGTATGGGCACCACCAGTGACAATGGGATCTGACTCTTGTACTTTTACTGCAAAATAAACAAGAACCATTCTGGCACACTTGAGTCATCAATGTACCATATGGACATCCATGAATCTGAATGTCTGCCATGTAATACTACATTTCATCTACGGCCTAGTATCTAACCAGAAAAAAACCTTATCAAATCAACTGTTCACGATAGTCCCAGACCTGCAGCAATCAGCTTGTTGCTTTGACGTCTGCAAATTAATTACCACTATCAATTCATATCCAAGATAGTCGTAGAAAGCACTGAGCTACTGAACAAAGAAACCCGCAGCGAGCAGATGAGAGTCGCCGCTGCTGCGCACAGTAAAAATAGAATCCAACACAAAAATGTGTAATGCAGATTATACCCATAGATTTACGAGATACTCATCCAAAGTGCTCAGAGTTTACTCGAAATATACACAATTGAATTCTTCTCTGTACCGGTTCCCTGCCAATAGCTCGCGAACAACCATTTCCCTAACTATCAATGTGTCAGCAACTGCTTCGCCACCATCAATAATTTGTGCTAAACAAACATTTGTGGTGCCAGTTATGATAATCAACCTTCTACCATGCTACAATCGAGTGAAAAGTGAGGGATAACCTAGAATGCAGAAATTACACTCAACCATTCATTTATTTTTTGCATTTTCTCCTTAAATTAATCTCTTGAAATCAAATTATTGACTGCAGACTTTGGTTACCGTCACACTTGGCGACGCTCCAGCGATACCGACAACGATACAACCTGGTAAGGATCGGTGGAGTGTCGCTACATGGGCGCTAGTGAGATGTCAAACAGTCAGATCTCACCAGCGATGCAGCAACAATACGGCGGTTGTTGGGACCCTGTCACTCAGACCTGTAGTATTGAGGTCATTGGTTGTTGTCCCTGTCAAACACACGATGCATGCTGCCCAGCGGGGCCCCAGGGATCAAAAAAAGGTCCAGGATATTCCAACACGACCAGTGATCTCACAGCAGGGGCCTGGTCACTGCTACGTGTTAAACATAGCGAGATCACTGCTGAGGTCGTTGTTGCGTTAAAAACTTGTGATTCAGCAGCGATCTCGCTTAGTGTGACGGGGGCTTTAAGGTCTGTTTCTGTAGCTATCATGAGACAAATGCCAGAGGGCAGCAACAATAGCAACCTCCAGCAAAGATAGGACTATTATCCTGGATATGCTACTGTATTTCCTACCTATATCAATGGGACTGTAACATACTGTACATATAGTTGAGTTAAGACTACTATTGATCTGATGACCTATCAGAAGATTTTTTTGGAGCACCTGCGCATTGACGACTCATAGGAACCTGACATAATGTTATTACTCAGGGAAGGTTAATCATTGAAACCCTTGGTCCAGATGAACATTTCTAATGAAGCACGGGAATGGGTGTGGTGCAACGAGACAATCTGGATGGAATGACAGTAGCATTGGTGAAAGAGCTGGAACAATGGAAACTGGAACAGTGATGAAGCAGAGTTCATTCAAGATTGAGGAATGGGTGTGGCAGAGCATAGTTTGCATGAAAACTCAATACAGTAGAAATGATAGTGTGATGTAGATGAGTACACTCAAAATAGACAATCTGATGTAGCAGATTTTAAGTTTTCATTAAAGGCTCAATGCAGCAGAGCTAGCAGAGCAATGCAGCAGAGTTGTACAGTAAATTTGATGTATAAGGGCTAAAACCACAATGATTGAAATATCAATGGTGTTGGAATGTAGGGGCAGGAGTGCGTCATCAGAGATTGCTGGTTTGTGCAGTAGAAAAATGTAGCACTGACCACGCATATCCCATGTATCACGTAACAGTTTCCAAATTATGGTATTTTTGTTGTGCTGCTAAGGATATTCTAGTCTGTGCAGGAACTGTATTGGAATACATATGTGCACATCTGGCTCCACTCAATTCCACATCAGAAGGTCAGCAGGGTTAGGATCATCATTTCTATGGATACCCACTGTGATGCCTGCTCAATTGTCTTGTATAGTGCACCTGCCCTATTATTAGAATTAAGTAGGTGCATGATACCTGATCACGCATGCGTCTCATTAACCCTCACACAGCTGCAGCTCAGTCAGTGTGAGAGAGCTGCTGCGGCGAGTAGACACTAAATGTCTCCGCTCAATGCATGTAGCAGAGGCAAGTGGATATCGCTGTGGATTATCGTTGGAGGGTATGTTTGGGGTTAATAAATGGGAAAATGAGGGTTGTCCACGTGTCTTATTTCAAATAAAGGATTTTTCTGTGTCTGTGTTTTTTAACTATTTAATTATATGATTGATAATGGGCAGAACCCATAGAAGCCTGAACATTACCAATCTGGTCTTAATGACAGCTATCAATACTCAGCTGTTATAAACCCCTTCTATCACCCGGACGCCACCACACCAGGGTATCAGGAAGTGCTGGGTAAAGCGCCACTAAGTGGCGATTTTGATGAATGCACCAATATCTGGGGCGGTTGCAGGCTGCTATTAGTAGTTTGAGGGGTTCAATAACTATTTGCCTCACCATGCTAAGAATACCAGCCCTCAGCTACCTGGTTTTTCTTGGCTGTCGATCTAAAATAAGATGGAGCCCACGTATAGATTTTTTAAATATTATTAAAATAATTTAGGAAATAAAAATGGGATCCACTGTATTTTTGATTGTCAGCCAAGGTAAACCAGAAAGCCCGTAGCTGTCCACTTTATCTGCACTAAGAATCAAAAATGCAGGGGACCCTACGCAAATTTTTTTTAAAATTATTTTTACACCCCTATGATGGCAGGTTCATTGCCAATGGCAACCAATCACAGAGGTCATCACAATGCATGGGGGCTAAACAGCCAATCACAGGCATTCTCATAGGGGTGAGTGTCTGTGATTGGCTATTAGAGTTGGAGTACACTGAATAATCAGGATGTTAATGAGCGGGACCTGGATGTAGTGTGCCTACAACATTGGAGACTTGTTAAATATAATGCTCGTGCTTTAATCCCCATTTACCTTTTACAACACCCTAGCAACCATTATATAACTGTAAAGTCCAGGTTCCGGTTTCAGGGTTGGGGATAAGTCCAGTCCTGAACCCAGAATTGAAAAAAGTCCGGTCGGATCCGCTGAACCCGAACATCTGCAGGTTTGTTATCTCTATTTGTACCTAAAACCAGGAGTGTGTGATAAACACAGAAGTGGTGACATGTTTCTATTACACTTTTCCTCTGATTGTTCCACTCCTAGTTTTGGCTACAAATACTGATGTAACATACTGACCAAATACTCAATATGTGAACGTGGACTTTAGCCCATTTTCATGTTCCTAATGGCTCTTTTAAGTGTAATATATCTTTGAAAAAATACACATACTTACAGTTATTAGGTCTTTTTCACATTTGTTGGGTTTTTAAATCTATTAGCTCTATTATCATAACCACCTGGAGGTTGCTGGATCACAGCCATTCGCCTTTTCTTATGATCTTTCTAGGTAGTACCGATACTTTTGATTGACTTTTCAATTTTGCAGCTGTACAGTACATTTATTGAGGTCATAGACACGGGGTAAAATGTGCAAGACCATCATTCAGGATAAGTAAACGTATTTCTAATTGATATCATTCCAAGAAGGCAGATAAAGTCTCAGGCACACACTTAACAAGGTGCGCTAATGAGCTCAGCGCTGCCTGTTTTAGATCAACCCTTTATGTTGTCATCACACTATTCACTAAGTGTGGTGATAAGATGAACATCACCACAATAGGTCCCATTTGTAGTTGGAGACATGTATGATTTAATTTTACAGTAGACCTATATAGACTAATCAATAATAATTAGGCTACACAGCTCTGACTCTTATTTTGATTACTTATATAGTGCCAACATTTTCTGCAGCGCTTTACAGGCACTGTCATCATTGTCCCCATTGGAGCTCAAAATCTAAATTCCTTATCAATATATTTTTACAGTATGGCTGTTAGTCTCACCTGTTGAGGTGGATCATCAAAGTACAACGTCCAGGTGGGCAGCCGGCCATGGGCTTCGGTGCAGCATGTAGGTGAGACACTTGGAAAATAGTTATCATGCGTATGGAAGCCGCAAGCAGACAGGAGACCAGTAGCAGAGGTGCTAAAGGCTACAGAAAGACACAAGACTCACAGCAGAGGTTCTGAAAACTGCAGGCAGACAGGAGACCAGTAGTAGAGGTACTGGAACCCAAAAGTGTACAGGATAATGTTAGCAGAGGTATTGTAAACTGGACAACAAGTAGCAGAGGTATTGAACAGACAGGAGACTGTAAGCAGAGGTACTGGGAGCTGCAGGCAGACAGGAGATCAGTGGCAGAGGTAATGGAAACTGGAAAAAGGTAGCAGAGATACTAGAAACTGCAAGCAGACAGGAGACCTGTAGCAAAGATGCTGGAAGACAGACTGGTAGCAGAAGTATTGAAGTCACAGGCAGACACAACTCAAGAACACAAAAGTCTAAATACCAATGGTGAGATTTATATAGGCACAGGCGGATGATCACATGGGAGCACCGCTGGCCACCATCAAAACATGACATGAAGCGCAAGAGAGTTCAGCAGACAGGGGTGAGGGGAGTAAAGCTTGAATCTGAGACAGGTGTGTAACAGTGGAAGAAAATCGATGTTACTTCCACTGAGCCACCTCAACCCCTCTGTTCTTTGCAAATATTTCTTCAACATTAAGTATTTCAGATTCATGGAGGTAATGCTGCAGATTAACGGATAGTATGAATAACACAATTCTTGTTTAATTTAATCATTCATTTCTAGGTTCGTGGAGCTGTGCCTTTAAATATTTCCTTTGATGTCCTCGCCAGTTTACAGTTAATTTGCACCCTGCCTCCTTCCCTGGTAAATGTACTTGTAGATAATAAGACATATGTTTCCTTGGTTTCGGGATTATGTATCTGCATTTAACACCTGTTGTTTATGATGAAGGAAAGCTGGGTTTAGTCAAACAGAAATATGTGGCCTTTAAAAAAAAATTAGTTTTAAATCTTTCTGATGAGTTTCCTATATGTTCTTGGAGAAAGTTTTGAGGTTTTCAACCATGGTGAGACGCGAGTGGATGGCTTGTTTCGACTCCTGCAGAATGACTTTCACTTGTCGAGGTGATGAAAGTTGCTTGCAAACAACGGACGTCATCAGTATTTGGGCATGGGGCACGCGCTTTAACAAAAATGGTACAAAAGACTAATGAATACTGAAAAGTGGTCAACCCTTCTTATGAAGTATTTCCAACAAGTTGTAGAGTTTAGGAGCCTCGCACTTGGCAGTAACAGTAACTTTGGCACATCAGATTCTGTGCCGATCTCACCAAATCAAGATGAATCTTGAGAAAAAATAACAGGCCAGCATTAGCCATGGAAAATAAGCAGATTAGATCAACAAGATATGAATCACTGAGACCCAGAGCCATACAAACCTCCACCTACCTGCTGGCATCACTGACGTCGAGTCTACTAATCAAAAGAGGCACCGGGTGTGCCGGCAGGTAAGAGAAAGTTTGCAGAGTCCTGGTTCAGTGGCCATGGACTACTAGCGTGGTCTGACTCCTGACCAGGGACTTATACATCTTTATGCTCAACTGTAAAAATCAGCTGTACATCTTAAACTGACCTTATATCTTCAATTACTGTCAGCCAAATCCTCATTTAGCAACAGCTTTTTCTTATGTCAGCACCATACACAGTACAGACCAAACGTTTGGACACACCTTCTCATTCAAACAGTTTTCTGTATTTTCATGACTATGAAAATTGTAGATTCACACTGAAGGCAACAAAACTATGAATTAACACATGTGGAATTATATACTTAACAAAAAGTGTGAATCAACTGAAAATATGTCTAATATTCTAGGTTCTTCAAAGTAGCCACCTTTTGCTTTGATTACTGCTTTGCACACTCTTGGCATTCTCTTGATGAGCTTCAAAGCAGCAAAGCACCCTCACACCATCACACCTCCTCCTCCATGCTTCACGGTGGGAACCAGGCATGTAGAGTCCATCCGTTCATCTTTTCTGCGTGGCACAAAGACACGATGGTTGGAACCGAAGATCTCAAATTTGGACTCATCAGACCAAAGCACAGATTTCCACTGGTCTAATGTCCATTACTTGTGTTCTTTAGTCCAAACAAGTCTCTTCTGCTTGTTGCCTGTCCTTAGCAGTGGTTTCCTAGCAGCTATTTTTCCATGAAGGCCTGCTGCACAAACTCTCCTCTTAACAGTTGTTGTAGAGATGTGTCTGCTGCTAGAACTCTGTGTGGCATTGACCTGGTCTCTAATCTGAGCTGCTGTTAACCTGCGATTTCTGAGGCTGGTGACTCAGATGAACTTATCCTCCACAGCAGAGGTGACTCTTGGTCTTCCTTTCCTGGGATGGTCCTCATGTGAGCCAGTTTCTTTGTAGCGCTTGATGTTTTTTGCAACTGCACTTGGGGACACGTTCAAACTTTTCACAATTTTCAGACTGACTGACCTTCATTTCTTAAAGTAATGATGGCCACTCGTTTTTCTTTACTTAGCTGCTTTTTTCTTGCCATAATACAAATTCTAACAGTATATTCAGTAGGACAATACAAAATCATGAAAATACAGAAAAATCTTTGAATGAGATGGTGTGTCCAAACTTTTGTTCTGTACTGTACATGCTTCCAGTATCTCTGGTACCTGCTTCCTGGTATCCTGTCTGACCATATTGTACATTACCTCTGCTACCTAATTTTTATTATCCTGTCTATCTCTGGCTTCCAGTAGCTTTGCTACCTGCTTCTGCGGTATCCTTGACACGCCCCTCCAGGGCCTTAGAATACTTGGAACCGGACTTTGAGGCTTCTTCATGGGAGTCACAGGGGTCGAGACCCAGCTCCGTGGCCCTGGCAGTGTCATTAAAAGTTTGGTGCGGGTGGCTTTCTCTCTTAGGGAAGGTCATGTGGCAAGGAGGGTTCATTTGGGAAGGGATGACCGGACTTGGGGATACTAGTTTTACGTGACGTCACCTGCAGGTTGCAGCTATAGATGGCTGCCGCTGCACGACAGTTCCTCTGGGGGCCGATGGTAGGGAGGCAGCAGTGTTGTAAAGCCCTCTACGGAAGGGCTGCCCCCAGGGCAGCAGAAGGTACCTCAGTGAGTTGGTAGTTGTGTTTCTGGTGCTCACGACACGTCAAAAAAGTTCACAGACATAGCGGGTTGTAGTCTTCAGATCTTTTACTCACAGTCACTGTGCAACAGCCCGCTGAGAACTAGGTTCTTGGAGGCAGGGATCCAGCTACTCCTGGGTAGGAGGATGACATGTAACCGGTACCCCTTCTCTTTCCTTCCTCGGTCATCTCACACTGCGCTTGCCTCACCCTCCTGCCTTGAGCCTCACCACACAGAGCTCTGAGCCAGTAGCTGTAGGTCTTTCTTAGGGGTCGATCTGCAGTATCTTCCCTTAACCCTCTCTTTACCACCTTTTCAGCAGATGTGTGTGGTAGTCTACTGTGTAACCATGGGAGCACCACAGTTTCTGGGTTTCTAGCTGAGCCTGGTCTGTCTTCTCCACTAGTCTTGGGGTCCCGGTGCCCCTGTTCTGTGGCTTGGTCCTTGCATTTGCCTTGTGTCTGACAATGGATATGAGCTCCATGGGTGATTGTTCACTGCCTGTGTCTCTGGGACCCTCTATTCCTCCTGGAGCCACCTGGTTCTCTTTCTCTGTTTCTTAGTCTGGCCTCAGGATGAGCTCCCACTAGCTCCAGTCCTCTGGATGCTTCTCTCAAGTTCTTTCCCTCCTTTGACAGACTTTCTTTCTCTAGTTTCCCTCCAACTCGACTCTAGCTGTTTGACTCTCCTTCTCCTCTGCTGTTCAACTGTCTCTCCTCCTTTCTATTTTTTTCCCCACTCTATACCCTCTGTCACATGTCCCACATCATCTACGTGTGTGCTTCCTAACTTCACTCACTCTAACTACTTCCTCTCCACCCAACCCCACTACCCTGGTTCCTAGTGTGTGGTCTGGGTGTCCCGGCACTGGTCTGTGCCCCTGTTACCTGAGAGTGGGATGCTACACCCTATCAGGGGTGCAGTACCTCTGTGGTGACTGGATCCACAGGGGAGTCACATCCTGTCTGTCCCTGTCTTCCATGACAGTTCCTACCTGCATCCCAGTATCCTGTCTTTCCATATCGACCATTACCTCTGCTACTTGCATCCTATTATCCTGTCTGCCCTGTAGCTTCCAGTACCTCTGCTACCTGCTTCTGGGTTGTCCTGTCTGCACCTGTTTTCCAGCACCTCTGATTTCTGGTATCCTGTCTTCCTATGTCATTCAGTACCTCTGCTACCTGCTTTTCAGTATCGTGTCTGCACCTGTCTTCTATTACCCCTCCTACCTGCTTCCTGCGGCTTCTAGAACCTCTGCTATCTGCTTCCCGGTATAATGTCTGCCAACAACTGCCATACACCTTATTTCTCTGAAGATAAAAGTATCAGATGGAGACCCACATACACATAGGTAGCCAATTTTTCTCCAATTTGAGTTTTAAAATAACATATCCTTTTTACATAAAGTTACTGAAGTTACAACATATGCAATGGACACTGCACTCCTATTGATTCATTCCATCTTTGGATGAAGCTCTGTCGCCTTGGGCAGTAAGGGGGCTTAGTGAAAATGTTATATCCTGCAGACAGAATAAAGGGGGGAGGCTCCTGCTTCAGCCAGTTACTGATAGGACGGTAAAGATGAGTTTGGGGAACTCGGCAGAACTCCTGACACGCAGAGATCGGAAATATCAGGACAATAACCAAAGTACAAGCAGAAAAAAGTGAGTTGTATTAAAAGTGGCAATTAATGGTCATTGTGGCTGTATTTGTGAATTTATGGTCAGCTTTACACATGTAAACTCTCAGTATAAATCATATTGTCCATTTTACCTTTTTATTCCATTCTAAAAGACATGAAAAAAATCCATTTCTAAGTAGCTGAATTAAATCCTACAAAAAACTCCTATTCTCTCCTCCATGTCGGTCAAAAGCCAAGCAGTTAATCACCGGCAGGATGATGCATTGCACCTGTAAACACTTATAGTTACATATTACACACTTTACCGCTAAATTGCTATTGACGCCTCAATGAGAAAGACATAAACTTTGTTATGGGCTATAATTTATAGCTGTAGAAATGTCACAAGTAAATCAATGTAATTTTATTAGACGTGCCCAATCAGTCTAAACATATATCAAACATATCGGTACCCTGAGGACGCAAATTAATGACAAGCCACTTCATGTGAAATAGGTAAAATCAATAGTAGACATCACTATTGCTCATAGGTTACAATATGGAGCTGTATATAGTACCCGCTGCTTAGTCACCAGCACAGCACCTGACACCAAGAACTGTTCACATCTCAAAAACGTCCCTGAGCAATGTAGTAGTGCTATTACTGATACAGAACACAAGTGTCTACTTACATATTGCTGATTAAGAAATCTTTGAGGTGGATATAGATCTAAGATTTTTTTTTCCAAAACCAAGCCCCTCATCTCTACATATATTGACTTCCATAATCCACCACTAGGGGGAGCTCACTGCAGACTGACTATACATTGAATCCAATAATACCACAGTAAGCAGCTAGCTCTTAGGCTCCCCATAGTGGTGGCAGCAGACAAACATCCCTTTATGACATAATTGTATGCAGGGGATTTGGTAATTATCAGATTTGTAAGTAGCGTATCAGATTAGAAATAGCTTACAGTATTGTCACAATTTAAGATATTTTACAAAACTGGATATAAAATAAGACTTTGCTAAACCCTTATCTTTATGGGAATCAGCAAAAAAAAGTCCTTTAAGAGGTGTTGAGGTTTTATAAAGTTATAATATATTGCTGCGCTAGAAATGGATGTTTAGAAATATGAGCCAAAAATGCACATAGGGTCTTATCTCTTATCAGAGAGGGGCAGATGCCTTATGAAATGTGCTTACCTGGTCTGGTTGTGCAAAACCAGTGTATGCGTTCATACAGATGCTGCTGGATCCACACCTCCACGTGCAATGTGGTAAACAACTGGAAAATAGCACGAAGTGTCGGTGATCCGCGCTGCTGGAAAGAACACCAGAACACGGGAAGTCTGGTGCAATGGTGTTTTTTATTCCGACACGTTTCAGAGCAGCCTCTGCTCCTTCCTCAGGGATATAATCCTTGAGGAAGGAGCAGAGGCTGCTCTGAAACGTGTCGGAATAAAAAACACCATTGCACCAGACTTCCCGTGTTCTGGTGTTCTTTCCAGCAGCGCGGATCACCGACACTTCGTGCTATTTTTCAGAAATGGATGTTGGCCCTATTCAAAGCCAGTTCTGTAGGGAAAAATGTTGTAGAGCTGGACGCAATGCTAAAACAGCTTTGCCACCTGTTCATGGTCTCAAAGTACTCGTAGTTCTTCAGACCTCTCTTCTCTGTAGTTATCCAATATTCAAAAGCATTATTTAAGGCTGCGTGAAACATCAGAAACGTACCTGTATCATCTTTTTAATGCGGAGATAATAAAGCACAAAGCTGTTGTATTAAGCCAGTGACTCGGAGTTCGGCGGACTCACCCAGACTTTTTGTAAAGTCCGAGTTTGGAGCCGAGCGTGATTTGAACTTGAGTCCGAACCCCAAACTTGGACTTGAAACTCATGGGATGGGGGTGGGGGGGGCTGTAAAAGAAAGCATAAAGTTATTAAACAGCAGCTCATACTTACCATGTCCTGCTGTCCTGCCAACTTGCCGCTTGTACTTCTGGGGCTGCTGAGAACCTTTCAAGATATTCAATGCAGAGGGGCTCAATAGCCAATCACAGACGCTGTGACAGAGAATGGGCGTCTGTGATTGGCTGTTTGAGTAATCTGGAAGCTACCCATACATTCTAGACGCTAGAATGTATGGGCTGGTTCAGGTTACCCCGTCAGTCAATCACAGACGCCCTTTCTCTGTCATAGAGTCTGTGATTGGCTGTTGGGCCCCTCACCCATTGAGTGATATCATAGTACTGTAAGAATTCATAAATAATTAGAAAAATTGCCTAGTACTTCACGGCATTTTTGATTTTCAGCGCAGATAAAGTGGACAGCTACAGGCTGCCACCCCTAGCTTCCTGGCTTTACCTTGGCTGGCAACCAAAATACAGGGAATCCCATTATTTTTTTTATTATTATTTAAATAAATAATTAAAAAAAAAATGTGTGGGCTTTGCCCTATTTTTGACCACCAGCCAGACAGCTGGGGGCTTGGTTTCTCAGTGTTGTAAAGCTCAAGCACTCTGGGCCCCCATGCTGAAATTTGCAGCCCATGGCCGCCCACGTAAATCGCACATTCTTTTATAGCGCCATTTTTAGGTGCCTTACGGGGCTCTTCCAGCGGCCCTGGTGGGAGTGGCATACTGGGTAATAAAGGAGTTAATGCCAGCTTGTATTGGCAGCTGGCACTAAGTCTGAAATTCATAGTGTCAGGCCAATATTAGACCCACTATGAATTTCTAGTAAACACTAAAAAAACACGGAGGAAAAACATTATAATAGAAATAAAACACAAGACAACACTGTTTCCTATCTTTAAATAACAAAAAAAAACTCCCTCCAATGGTAATTTAGAGGAAGAAGGACAGGAACATTCTGTAACTGCGAACAGCACCGAGAAAATGACTTCGGCTGTGCTCGTGGTGATGGCAGATTTGGCGTTACACAATATCATCCAACATGAACTCAGATAAACCAGATGAACTCAGCTGTAGTCAGTGCTTCTCTTGCTGAATTCTGAGTGTTATATATACAATTGATTGGGGTCATCCGAGATCACCGCTGACGCATGGACCGTGAACTTTGATGACCCTGAAGAACTGCATCCCCCGGGAAACAGCCGTAAGTGAGCTATAGAAGCTAGAATGTATGGGCAGTTTTCAGATTACTCCAACGGCCAATCACAGATGCCCATTCTCTTTGACTTTGGCTGTTTGGTCACTCTACAGTGATTATCCAGGAAGTTAATGAGCGGCCCGGAAGTACAAGCGGCGGGACACGGTAAGTATGAGCTTCTGTTTAATAACTATTTTCTTTTTTTTTTTTTTTTTTTATAGTCATCTCTCCCCACCCCCGAACAAAACCCAAACTGTTACACAGACTTCCCAGGAAAGTCCATGTTCAGAATCAGTGACTGAAAACTAGGTGTTTGGTATGGACCTCAAACTTTACAGTTCGGGTTCACCCATAACTAGCTGTGATCCGATTGAGTCAGTCGACAGGGTAGGGGGTACTCAGATACCGGGACAGATGGTCACTTTGATGGGGGATCAAGGCTGGTCAGTTCCCGGTTCCGTGCCCTGGACCCTCAATGGCGGGGATGGTGGGGGATGATGATGATGGATGGGGGAATGGTAACATGACATCACCTATGGTACCTGGTAACATAAATTCCAGCGCTGTGGCCGGCTGCTGAGGTGATGGAAGTGCAGCTCAGAGTAGTACAGCTCCCCACAGGTGGAGCTGTACCTCAGGGCAGCTGGGGTAGATGAGGGGAGTAGTAGTAGCGGTTCTACTGTGAATGCTGCAGGCGGCGGCAGGGAAGCTGGCACACACATACAATTGTCTTTGTTCCGGTACCTTTTTACTGATGTCCGGTAACAGGTACAGTCCAGAAGAGTAACCAGGTTCTCGGTGCAATTTCCGACATTCGCCTTGTAAAGTTGCCAGGCCTCCTCTGTTATTGTGTGTAGTGGTTGGGGTAAGTCCTGCCTGAGACTGAACTTGCCACTCCTTCTCCCTCCATAACCGATATTGAGGACCTTTCTGTGGGATCCCTGTTCTCTTCTTAGGTCCCTGGTCCTGTACTGGGTCAGGTTTGAGTGTCTTCTAGTCTCTACCTCAGGGGGTTAGATCCTCCTGGTCTGTCCGGACTTTCTCTGCAGCGCTATAGATTGTTAGCTGAATCGGACTCTGGTGTCCGGGTGGCTAAAGGGAAACCTGGTATGTTCCCTTCTTCCTTTCTCCTACTTCCTCCACTGGCCTCTGACCTTCTCCCTAGGGTGCAGCACAGCTGGGTCAGTGTTCCCTGGTCCTGGGCCTGGCTGGATCCCAGCGACCAGCTCCTTCACTGCTGCTCTCTCCTCTGCTCACTGCAGACTAACTGGAACTAACTACTAACTGAACTGACTCCTCCCCTCAGGCCTGGATCTTTTATAGGGGATTTGACTTAAGGACAGCCAGTGGGGCTCCCCCTCCAGGTCTGGGGTGGAAGGTGTTGTGTTCTGCGTGTACCAAGGTGTATGTCTCTCCTTGCACCGGTGGTTCCTGTGGCAATCCCCAGCAGGGGTGCCACACAATCACTCATTCAACTCTTTTGAACAAAACTGTTTTTTTTTACAGTGAATGACAAGTACAAGTGATGAGGGAGGGAGAAGTGTCTCATGAGCGGAGAAAGAAGCACATCTTTCTGGTATAATATTAGTTTCTCATACCTTCTTGCACTATATATTTGTGCAAAGTTTGTTAATACAACAGTGACTAACTAAAGCCCATTTCAATATTGCGGAAACACACAAGAAACACCGAGATAGCAGAATAACTGATCACAGAGCGTTTCATATAGGTTTGTTCCAGTCGCACGTGTCTTGCTCTGTTTTGTTCCCGTCTATGAGACAATGCATATTATCTCATCTATTACAGTGTCATTTCATTTTCCACTTTGTTCCACATCTTTGTGATTATGCAGATTTCATGAATTTTCCTTCAGTATTAGATTTGATGTCTTCCCTCCTCTTGCCAGACTCCCTCAATTTTATTTTATCCAGTTACAGAGTCTCCAAGCAAACTGAAAGTTATACTGTGAGAAGGGAAAACATTGGGTGATCATTGAGCCCAGCCTGGTGACTTCCTTCTTCTATCCCTCCTTTTCCTCCACAATCCTCTTCCTTATTCCCCTATTCTCTTACCCATTTATTTCTTTCCATTTTATTATTATCTTTAACCATTTCTATATGCGCCTTTAACCTTGTGCTACACACTGACACAATTTGCTTCCGAACTTTATTTCTTTCTATTTACTTTCTATTTTTTATTTATTTTATTTCCTTCCTGCTTTTCCATATTTATTTACTCATTCCAATATTCCTCCATTCTTTTAGTGTCTACATCAGTGATGGCGAACCTATGGCACGCGTGCCAGGGGTGGCACACAGAGCCGCCTCCGCTGGCACGCGGCCTCGCCACTACACTGCTGCTGTGATCTGCCGGCGCGCGCCACGGCGCCGGCAGATCAAAGCTATGTCGGAGCACAGGAGACATTTCTCCTCTCTCCGACACTCTTCCTAGCCCCGCCCTCCCGGCCAGCGTCATGTGACAGCAATCATGTGATGCGCCCGGCGTCACGTGACCGCACTCAGCGCGGGTCGGGAGGAGAAGACACTGCAGAAGAGAGGAAACTGCAGCAGGAAGGTGAGCATGACTTTTTTTTTTTTTCTCTATTTACAGCAGGATGGGGCATTACTAAGGGGGGCAGGATGGGGCATTACTAAGGGGGGCAGGATGGGGCATATTACTCTGCTGGGGGCAGGATGGGGCATTTCTAAGGGGGGCAGGATGGGGCATATTACTCTGCTGGGGGCAGGATGGGGCATTACTAAGGGGGGCAGGATGGGGCATATTACTCTGCTGGGGGCAGGATGGGGCATATTACTCTGCTGGGGGCAGGATGGGGCATTACTAAGGGGGGCAGGATGGGGCACATAGCTACAAGGAGAGGGTCAGGATGGAGCATATAGCTACAAGGAGAGGGTCAGGATGGAGCACATAGCTACAAGGAGAGGGTCAGGATGGAGCACATAACTACAAGGAGAGGGTCAGGATGGAGCACATTACTGCAAGGACAGGGACCAGGATTTCAGCATGAAATCTGCTTGCATTCCATGATAAAATCTATCTCCTATCTGTCTAATATTCTGCCTTTTTCCATACAGATCAATCCACCTGCTGTTTCTAGAAAGGGCAGTGGCAGCGGCTCAGCTTCAATGTGCAGTACACATGAGCTGGATGACCACTGCTGAAGAGAAGAGAAGACTGCAAAGGTAAGTTTAAAATCAATTAATTGTTAAAATAATTGAATTGATCATCAATGTTTCAGGACTACAAGCACTGCATAGGGAAGAGAGTTAGCATCTGCTGGCTCTCCCCACTGTGCAGCGCTTATGATTACTACTGCTGTAATTTAGGTTATATTATCGTATTGGCACTTCACCATAAATAATTTCGTTTTGGGTTGCGGTTTGGGCACTCGGCCTCAGAAAGGTTCGCCATCACTGGTCTACATCATTTAATTCATGTGTTTTCCCTCCTTCCTTTCCTTTTGACTTTCTTCTTTGTAACGCTCGTTCGTTCGTGCTGATGCACCCCAGGTCCAAGGGGTACTCGGACCCGGGCTACAGTTCTGCTGGGGAGTTACGGGGGTCGAGGCCCGACCCTGTGGCCCTGGATGTCGAGTTAAATGTTCTGGGGGTAGTGGCTTAGGAATGGTGGTCGCGACACCACCCGTGGTATGCGACTATTAATGGCCGTGGCTGTGATGCGGGACCTCTGAGGATGATGGGAGTGCAGTGGTGGTGGTTTTGCTCCCAACGGGTGGAGCGGATCCCCAAGGTAACCGGGAAAGTCCATGGTGGTGGTAGGCCGTTAGGGATGCAGGACTGTGGGCGCTGAATAACCAACAGATTTAAGGGCTGGAGTCTCCATTACTGGTAGAAGTGTGATGACATGGACTCTTTTAATGCATAAAATGGGTTACGTTTCTTAACATTTAGCCAGACGTGATGTTATTTTGTTTAGTTACTTGTGTTAAGCTATTAATTGGTTCCACAAGACTTGTAGGAGTATGCTATTGTTTAACGTTTGTAATGTAATTATCTCATCCTTTTGCCAGAGAAGGTCAGAGGCTCAGAGAACTTAATTATGCTAACCTCCTATTGTATTATTCTGTGTATCTTTAGATTCTATATAAATTATGTCTTTGAGTCTCCCCTGCCACCAATGCAATACTACTAGAGATATTATGTATGCGGCTTGAAATCTAGCCAATGAGAGCACAGTAAACCAACAAACTGTTACATTGTGTGTTTTGCTGGTTATGTGTTATATGCTGTTAACTGTTTGGGGATCCAATAAAGCCTTAATATTGTGGTTCCCTCACCCTGTGTTGTCTGAGTAGTATTCAGTCCACGAATAAGGAGCTCGGGTGCTCAGATGGGATGAGCCTTGGTCCATGTTATCTTTCTAAAGGTGGCTGGGCCAGCAGACAAGAGCACCAACTGACCCCCATTTCTCCACAATTGGTGGCAGTGGTGGGATACTACTCTGCCTGGTTTATCCATGGGAGCTACAGGGGACTGGTTCGTGTACATCGTCTAAGGGCTCACCAGGGAGGCATATAAGCATACCCAGCAGGTCAAAAGTTAGGAATCTAGGTTTTGGACGCTGCCATTTCCAACCCCACCAGCTCAGCCATCGGACGAGGACCAGAGTGGATATACCATCACCACAAGAAACAGTTTCTGCAGGAGCTGTGTCAGTTTCATCAGATTGAATTCAGGGGCACTGACACCAAGTCAGAATTGATCCAGAAATTGGTCCATTAGGAGGCCCAGAATGATGCGGAGGATGATGAGGACCCTGCCGCTATTGACCCTGATGATTTAAATTATGTTCTAAAATAAAAGAAGGACAAGGAGGGGCGCTACTGGTTTAATACCCAGTGGTCTAGTGTAGGCAATGGGGGAGATTAACTAACCTTGGTCGGTTATGCTCCGGCATAACCGCGGTACAGAGCCTATGGTGCGTCTCATGCACCCGCCGCGGCTGTCAGGCCAGACAGCCGGTCATGTGTTAGGTAACGGGGTTTCTGACATCACCACAGGTCCTCAATTCTCCTCTTATTCTCCCCACAGGTCTCAAAGAAGCTTTCCTCCAGCAGCACCGCACACCCACCAGGGTGTAGAGACGTATAAATTAAAAAAGCTTTAGTGGTTTTGAGCGGGCGCTTGGAGATAAACCACAGAACCACAGAGACAGCTTTTTAGTACCTTCTCTTTACTTGCTCAAATGTGGACTGGTCATTCCTCACAACATGTTTTGGCAGCTGATACCGCTTTCATCAGCAGCCGCTGATAGGTCAGGACCGCGGCGCCACGATCTTGACTTATCAGCAGCGGGAGCTGTGTGCGGCTGCACACCGGACCAGAGGGCAAATTAGCCCTCCAGTTCTGTGCGCTGATCCAGTCCGGGGCTGTCAAGTTCATCCCTGACAGCCCAGGACCGAATCACACCGCAGTGTGAAGCCGCCCTAACTTGGGTTGGAGGTAAAGCCGGAACCACATGGGCAACATTTCTAACAATCTCCAGGTATACATGAATTGCCTTATGCACAGTCAGTTTTGATGAATGGTTGAATTTTTCTACTTCAACTGATGTAGATGTCTACTCCCCAAGCCTTTAAATAGTTTCCTCTTCCACCAGCAGATGTCGCTGATAGTTTTAGTCTCTGCAAGACTGTGAGCTGAGTTGATGTGTGTGTACTTTGTGCTGAAGCCTTCTTGGAGTGTTCCTTTTTATACTTCCTGGTTCATGGGTGGAGGTGAGGGGGGTGTTAGCCTAGTGCTGATCAGGAGCACAGGCAAGGTGGCCACCCAGACCTTCTCACCTTCAGAGGTAATTCTGGGAACAGGGCTTGACAGTGACCCCAGTTTAGTTCTCCTGATTGACTTTTTGCCCAACATACCATCTTGCTTCTTCATCCCCTTTACCATTTTACCAACCCATGACACTATGGTTTCATCCTTATGGGATTTCTCTACTGGCAATATGGTTTAACCCATTTTTTCCTGGTAAATTTATTATATACCAGTGGTCATTGATCTCGCTGTCACTTTTTTTTTCACCTTGTCTACACTTTATTTGCCGATCCCTTTACTATGGCTGGCTGTATCATTAAATACAATAATTACTGGGCCATACTGCACATGTAATCAGAGTAATCACAGTAACAAATTTGGTAGGGCCTGAAGTGTTTATCTATTACCTTTATGTTATCATAGATGTGTATATATAGATATTGATAATCTTTTTTACTTGCAATTGTCTGCCATTACTTTCCGAAATGTACAAAATTTAAGAGGCGATTTGGAGAACAGGGAACAGTTTCTATGTGATCGGAAGTTTTATTCCGAAGGCTGGCATTTTAATTTATTTTAGTTTATCGTGATCATTCTGCTGTGGATGAAAGATGCAGTTTATATTCCAAGATGAAAACCTGACCTAAAGAAAATCTGCAAAATTTGCACTTTACTTAAGATGTGTGTGTTTCACAGAACTAGGCAGAAAACATCAAACAGTATTTTAATATAAAGCCTACACTGGGCTCTTTCAGTGCAGAAAGCAATTTGCACAAATTGAAGGGAACGTCACCGGCTGCTTTTCTAATGCATTTTATATGACATATCTGCTGTATCTTTATGATCAGCAGCGGCGCATAGGCTTGGAAAAGTATATTTGTAGAAGCTGCATGGAATAACCCCATGGTTAGCTATGGACATTAGAGTCCGTTGGTTATGTGTTATTCATTAACACTTGTTTATTCAGGAAGGAAGTGGTCAACCTGGTTAGGAATATGGTATTGACACCTGGTGGGGTGAAGCCTTGAGACCTTTGGTCCAGACAAGCAGTTGTAATGCATGGTGGACACTTGATGTTGGTGCAGTTGGGTGGTCCAGTTGGAGAAATAGAGGTTTTTGTGGCAGAACGCCAACAGGAGGATCCAATGGGAACCAGTGATCCGGTGAAGAAGGGTTGAGATTACAGCATAGAAGACTCATAAAGGAGGAACCAGTGAGCAGAGCTTCGATATACAGGAGAGATGATCAGACATCAAACCAGAGATAACTCAGTGTTGAAGAACCAGTGAGCAGAGCTTCGATATACAGGAGAGATGGTCAGACATCAAACCAGAGATAACTCAGTGTTGCAGAACCAGTGAGCAGAGCTTCGATATACAGGAGAGATGGACAGACATCAAACCAGAGATAACTCAGTGTTGAAGAACCAGTGAGCAGAGCTTCGATATACAGGAGAGATGGACAGACATCAAACCAGAGATAACTCAGTGTTGCAGAACCAGTGAGCAGAGCTTCGATATACAGGAGAGATGGTCAGACATCAAACCAGAGATAACTCAGTGTTGCAGAACCAGTGAGCAGAGCTTCGATATACAGGAGAGATGGTCAGACATCAAACCAGAGATAATTGAGTGTTGCAGAACCAGTGAGCAGAGCTTCGATATACAGGAGAGATGGACAGACATCAAACCAGAGATAACTCAGTGTTGAAGAACCAGTGAGCAGAGCTTCGATATACAGGAGAGATGTCAGACATCAATCCAGAGATAACTCAGTGTTGAAGAACCAGAGAAGCAGAGCTTCGACATACAGGAGAGATGGTCAGACATCAAACCAGAGATAACTCAGTGTTGAAGAACCAGTGAGCAGAGCTTCGATATACATCAGAGATGGTCAGACATCAAACCAGAGATAACTGTGTTGAAGAACCAGTGAGCAGAGCTTCGATATACAGAGAGATGGTCAGACATCAAACCAGAGATAACTCAGTGTTGCAGAACCAGTGAGCAGAGCTTCGATATACAGGAGAGATGGTCAGACATCAATCCAGAGATAACTCAGTGTTGAAGAACCAGTGAGCAGAGCTTCGATATACATCAGAGATGGTCAGACATCAAACCAGAGATAACTGTGTTGAAGAACCAGTGAGCAGAGCTTCGATATACAGGAGAGATGGTCAGACATCAAACCAGAGATAACTCAGTGTTGCAGAACCAGAGAAGCAGAGCTTCGATATACAGGAGAGATGGACAGACATCAAACCAGAGATAACTCAGTGTTGAAGAACCAGTGAGCAGAGCTTCGATATACAGGAGAGATGGACAGACATCAAACCAGAGATAACTCAGTGTTGCAGAACCAGAGAAGCAGAGCTTCGATATACAGGAGAGATGGACAGACATCAAACCAGAGATAACTCAGTGTTGAAGAACCAGTGAGCAGAGCTTCGACATACAGGAGAGATGGACAGACATCAAACTAGAGATAACTCAGTGTTGAAGAACCAGTGAGCAGAGCTTCGACATACAGGAGAGATGGTCAGACATCAAACCAGAGTAACTCAGTGTTGCAGAACCAGTGAGCAGAGCTTCGACATACAGGAGAGATGGTCAGACAACAAACCAGAGATAACTCAGTGTTGAAGAACCAGTGAGCAGAGCTTCGACATACAGGAGAGATGGTCAGACATCAAACCAGAGATAACTCAGTGTTGCAGAACCAGTGAGCAGAGCTTCGATATACAGGAGAGATGGTCAGACATCAATCCAGAGATAACTCAGTGTTGAAGAACCAGTGAGCAGAGCTTCGACATACAGGAGAGATGGTCAGACATCAATCCAGAGATAACTCAGTGTTGAAGAACCAGTGAGCAGAGCTTCGACATACAGGAGAGATGGTCACACAACAAACCAGAGATAACTCAGTGTTGAAGAACCAGTGAGCAGAGCTTCGATATACAGGAGAGATGGTCAGACATCAATCCAGAGATAACTCAGTGTTGAAGAACCAGTGAGCAGAGCTTCGACATACAGGAGAGATGGTCAGACATCAATCCAGAGATAACTCAGTGTTGAAGAACCAGTGAGCAGAGCTTCGACATACAGAGAGATGGACAGACATCAAACCAGAGATAACTCAGTGTTGCAAGAACCAGTGAGCAGAGCTTCGATATACAGGAGAGATGGTCACACAACAAACCAGAGATAATTGAGTGTTGAAGAACCAGTGAGCAGAGCTTCGATATACAGGAGAGATGGTCAGCACAACAAACCAGAGATAATTGAGTGTTGAAGAACCATTGATACAGAGATAGTTGCACGATGATATTGCAGAGCTACCAGTGGACTATCATAAGTAGCAATTTAAGTTTGTCACAGATTCCAATGCAAAGTAGACTCAGAGAGCAACCCTGCTATGTAATAGAGCTGGGTTTGTCACAGAGTACAGGTCTGAGTTACCCAATGATAGTGCAGAGCTTGCTTTGTCACAGAGTCCATTTCAAAAAAGACTCACTGGTTTGGCAAAATTACTCAGCTGAGTTTGTCACAGAAAGCAATGCAGAGCTGGCCAGCAATATAGCACAGTACCCAGAAATAATAGAGCTGCATTTGTCATAGAGTTTAGGTTAGAGTTACAATAATAAAGTGGAGCCTTGTTTGTAAAAAATCCAATTAGCATATTCTACACCAGGGAGACCAACTTGCAGCTTGCAGGACACAGAAGGCATGAGAAACTCTTTAGTGTCACCCTTAACCATTTGAATAGTGCCTGGTCAAATATATTATTCATGCCATGGAGAAAACCACTGGTCATAGCACCATAAGGACGGTAATTATGAATGATGAGCTGTGTGGTCATTTCTGGGTCAGCCATATACTGGCAAAAAGAGAGAAACCTGACTTCTATAGGATATGTACTAGAACGCAGAGAGATGAATGAATGATCACTTCCTTTCTTGACTACAAACCCATGGGAAAGGTACCTCTATCTTCCTGATAGTTGGAGCCATATACAGTAAATGGAACTGTGGCGCCTCTCTGGTGGGACGCCACAGGGAGGTACTGCACCCTAAACAGGAGATGTAGTGCCCCCCCATAGCCACGGGTAGAGGGGGGAACTACAGAGTCAGTATTCAAAATCCCAAAATCCCAATCATAGACACCCAGCACCGGGGACTGTATATTTAGTAGGTCCCAGGGGGGTGGACTTAGCTGAGCAGGAGACATGACGTAAGTGACAGTTGCAGTCAGTCAGATGGTGTGAGGAGAGCAGAACAGATGGACACGATTAACCTGCAGCTCTGACACCTGCGCAAGTACCCCTAATACTTTCTATGGGATTACCAGCAACCGCGCACGCAAGGACGGTATGCGGCAATCGAGGCTTAGATGCGGTATTTTCACCGCTCAAAATGGCGATTTAAAGTAAGACCAATAGAAAGGGCCCTAAGAAAAGTAGAAAGGCACCTCTGACAGACTCTGTGGTAACCCCCAAAAGCGTGGCAACAAATCCTGGCAAACTAGACTGTACGTGTACCTATTGATCCATCTGGTACCAGTAAAAGAACTGTTTGGGCTACTTCGTGTCTGTATCCTTGATTCACCGCCGCCGCCTGGAGAACTTACACAGAGCCAAGAACTACTACTCCCCTCATCCACCCCGCTGCCCCGAGGTAAAGCTCCGCTGTGGTGAGTTGTACTACCCAAAGCTGCATCACCATCACCTTAGCGGCCAGCTGCAGCGCTGGTAACTACATTACCAGGTACCACAGGTGGCGTCACGTATAATAATCCCCCATCCCAATATGTGTTCCCCTCAGCCATTGATGTCCAGGGCACGGGAAATGGACCCGACCAGCCGTGATCCCCACTGAAGTAGCAACCTGTCCCGGTATCCGGTACCCCCTATCCTGTCGACCGACTCAGAACCAACACCTATTTATGCTTTCAATATGCAGTAAATACCTCATTAGGTAATACCTTGGTAATACTGCACTCATGGGATTGGTTTGTTCTGACAATATGGCTTTCAGGCCAAAAACGTTTGTAAACCAATACTCTATGTTATGTAGAGCTGATTTTGTCAGGAGGTCGAGATCACAAGCAATTCATGGTAGCAACATGGATGCCACCTACAGCTTTCAGTCCTGGGAACATGATGCTAGTGTTATGCACATGTAGGTATACCAAACCACAATCTCTCTGCTGCCACCAGGCTCTCTACTATTTCCTCTACAGACTAGAGCTCCTCTGCGCAATCCATTTCTATTGATTATTTTAATAGATGTGTTAAGGACATCATTTCATGGAATTACCATATTTGAGGACAACATCTGCAAGCAGTTTGTATGTTCTTCCATACTTGTGTGGGTTTCCTCCAAGTTCTCCAGTTTCCTCCCACACTCAAAAGATATACTAATAGGGAATATAGATTGTGTGCCCCAATAAGGACAGTGATGCAAATGTATGTAAAATGCTGGAATGAATAATGCTATATAAGTGAATAATATTATTATTATTATTATTTATTATTATTATATGCACTGGATTATAAGATACACCCCAAATATAGAAATGGAAAATAAATGATTTTTAATGTTAAGATGGGGGTCCATTTTATAATCCTAGAGTCCTTCAAATATTCTGAGTGTAGTTTACCAGGGGTCATGGTGGCAGTGGAGCAGGGTTACAGGAGGAAGGGTAACGACAATAGGAAATAGGCAGCAGCACCAGAGGCGTGATTCTGTGGGCCCTTCTGCAGGGATAGGTGGGTGCTGTAGAGGCCCAAGTGTGGTGGAGCTGCAGAGTTTGGGCTCGGAGAAGGTGGTGTCACAGCAGCACAACACAGGCGCCATTGATCTACAAGCGCTGGACACAATGGACTTCAGGAAAACGGTCAGGAGGTGGCACTATGGAGATTTAGATCTGAAGAACTGAGATCGCAATCGGTGCACGTGCTGCCTATGCAGCCATTTTCTTGAAGCCAATTGCATCAGAGGCTCCGCATTGGCAAACTGAGATCTCATCTCTCCAATCTCAATTTGCACATGCACTATCTCTACAGCCATTGTCATGAAGTCCATCATGTCCACCACTGGCGGATCAATGGTGCTACATCGCAGCAATCGCAACACCACTTCTCCAAGCTCGAGACCCTCAGCATTGCCCCACTGGTGCCACCGCCAACTTCCTGCGGCGGTGACCCTGCCTTCTGTGACCCTGCTCCACCGCCGCCGTGCCTCTCTGGGAAGTTATATCCGGATATTAAGGCACATCGCCAATTTTGAGGGGAACAAAAGTGCATTTTATAATCCGGAAACCGGAAAATACGGTACAGATGTATAAGTATTACAGGTTTTCCTCCAAAGAGGGGGGCTCATAATAGAATTTCTGCAAATGAAAAACACTGCACGTGGGACAGTTGGAGAAAACCATATAAATTTTTTCTGCTACGTAAATTTACAGCAGATTTGTCGACGGTGACATCTTCCCTGCACAGTGAAGAGGTGAGTACCGCTGATGGCGATGCTCTTACTATGAATTACCCTTCTGTAACAATCAGACTTCTTATCGGAGTTCTATTCCCAATTGGCTCCAGACTCTCTTCTGCCATCTCGATACAAATTATATCCCCATCAACCCGTTAACTTTATTGAGATTAATTTTGAATGTCAAGAAATTTACTTACGCATTCAATATGATCTGTTTAATTGACTGGAAAGAAAAAAAATCTGACATATACACCTTAATACTTTAATCTTCTACATAGGAAATTTATTAAAATCCATCAGGGATGACAGATGAAAAAAGATGCACTTTATTTGCAGTCGGAAAAAAATCCAACTTGTTTAGTCAGCACTGCAGGAGAATCGGAGAATTTGCTTCATAAATGTTATTGATTATACCTCATTACCTCTGTACCGAGAACGGCTCATAAATCAGGCGCTGGGAACTTCTCCGCTCACTTTCCCTAACACAGTTTTATTAAAATTGAGATTGCTGCATGTAATGTATTATACTGTTAAATTTATATTAAAACCGCTTGTCTTCAAAATAGGCTTCTTAATTAAATTGGCTCTCGGATGCCTTAATGCAACAGTATCTAAGAACTGCATTAGATTATGCAAATAAAACATTCAGATGTTGTGGCCTTTCAAAGAAACCTCTAATTTTCCATCTTCAAAAGCCGTATCAAGTAACTTACATAAACCCAAGATAAATGTGGCAATTTCTATAGATAAACAGTACAAAAAAAAAAATAACAGTCACAAAAGGAAAAAATAAAAAGTTTTTTTTTTTCTTCATCTTGTCTGTATTTTCCGTTGAGTGATTTGCATTTCATTAAATCTCCGTCGGATTGAAAACGTCTCTTGCATTTTCACAGCTGTCCCCAAAGAAAATTTGCTATGATGTAGTTTCTGCCTAAGAACATCACAGATTTCGAGAGCAAGAAATTGCACGGCTCGAGCTGCTGAGTAACTGCGGCTCGTATAAATAAGGATGAAGACGGAGAGCGGGATAACGTCGTCTTGAGCTAATGGTACAGACACATAGTCATACTCATCCATATTCATACAGGAGGTGAAAAACGGAATCCATTATTTGGGCGGTGTGTGTATTGGATTGTTGCGTTGCGTTCTGATTCATCGTGATTCATTAATGGACCATACTTAGAGAAGGATTCAGAGCAAAATAAAGGGAGACGGGTGTGAATAGCAAAGAGGAGACATATTGTTCGTACCGAATACTCAACTACATGGTGAATGCCGAGGGTGGCATTACTAACTGAAGAAAATGTGTTATTCACACCGATTGGTTATATAGAATCTACATTTCAACAAAATGACAAATTGTACGACAGAATAAAAATAAATCAATCAGATTCTGGATGGGACAATTTTAAGCTTATCCATTAGTGTTCCCGTCTATACGCTCAACGGCATAAGAAGATCGGCCAAAATTCAAAGTTGCCAAAACACACAAATTTTATTGGGAAATTTGACTCACTGTAAAGTTCTTCTCTGTAAGGCTGGCTTCACACCATGGTGTGATCCTGACCGGGGCTGTCCGGGATGACCCAGACAGCCCTGGACCGGATCAGCACACAGAACCGGAGGGCCAAATGTGCCCTCCGGTCCTGTGTGCAGCCGGACGCAGCTGCAGCTGCTGATGATTAAGGACCGCGGCTCACAGGGAGCTAGCCACGGTCCGGAAATAACAGCGGCGTGCAGCCGCCAGTGTCCGGTTCCCAGATCCTCCCGGACCAGGGCAATCCGCCCCATAGGCTCCCATGTTACGGAGCGCCGGATTGCCCCGAATCTGGGAGGATCCGTGAGAATCTGGGCGAATCTGGGATCCGGCAAATTGGGGAGTTTTTCTCCCTGGACACAAAAATGTTGCAAGCAACATTTTTGTGACCGGAGAGAATAATCCGAATTCTCCCAGATTCCACCGCAGAGATGAAACCGTGGCAGAGGTGCCATCCGGCCCCATAGGCTACCCTGGGGCCAAAAAACCGGTCCAGGTCTGTCTGGTTTACACTGGACAGCCCTAGACCGGATCACACCGGTGAAGCCAGCCTAAGTTGAATGTTCCTGGGGTTCTGTGCAGAACAAATGTGAAATGTTAAAAAGATCAAATAAATTACATCATTAATACCTCACTGCTCACCTGTTCCATCATCCCTTCATTTCGCTGTCTGGTCCTCTGCGGCTCTTCTTTTCCCAATCGGATGTCAACTCCATTCTTTCTGGTGTCTTAACTCCAGGTCAGAAATGAAGGAAGGCAGAGTTCCAATTAAGGTGAAAAAAAAGCAATAAGTTCTCCTTATTCTGCCATAGATGCAACGTTTTGACAAGGCATAGGTATTTTTCAAGCATAACAGTATGTTTAAAGAAGATCAAAGACAAGTAGATACATTGCATATATGGCAGAATAAAAACACTTTTTCCTTTTTTTTCACCTGAATTGGAATTCTGTCTTCCTCTATTTCTATTACTATTTCCAAATAGAATCCTGGGATCCTTTGACGTCCATCCATCTCTGGGTTGATTGCCCCAATGATAGGTCTTGTGTAAAGTGTTGCGAACATTTTTATTTTATTAACTTCAGGTTTGGTCTTAACTGTGAACCAAGTCTTGGAGGTAGTGCTGTCACTGAGGCTCCGCATTTTGTAATATTGTGATGTCATAATGTGCCCCATAACATCATGGTTTGTAGTAACCACCATGGCCTAGTCGACCGAGAAAACTCATCCAGGAGAATAGACTAGAGATGAGCAAAACTTTCAGGTTCAGGTTCGGTTGAGAAATGACCCCATGAATGTTTGGGTTTGGGGTGCTGTTCAGGACCAGAATTTGACCGGTGCTGTCACTTATTGGCTGTTTGGCTCTCTGCCAGCCATAAGCAAACCACTTCGGATGATTTTAAATTAATTTTCCATCTCCATCCACACAATTGCCAATAAATCTGTATTAATTCCAGTTCCAGCTGATCAATCAATGTAGGCAGCTCAAACTGGGCCAAGCACCAAGAGCACATGAACACTGTGATGCCCCCCCCAGTGATTTTCATATGGAAATCACCCAAACTCACCCGAATTCCAAACCCAAACAGGTTAGCTCATCTTTACGGAAGACACCTGAGAGAATGGACGTAATAGCTGAATGAGAAAGGAAGAGGTGTGGAAGAATGGATGGCAGTATACAGGCAGGGTTGGATAGACAGGTAGGCATAAGGTAAATAATATTTTTTTAACTGTTGCCTGGCCCTCTATAGATTACAAAATGATTGCTGTAGCTGGCCACCATTTTGCTAAATTCTTGCAAAGCGTATTACAAAAAATCCATGTTCTGTAGATTTTTGCAGAACTCAATTTTACTTTGAATAAATTCATTTGTGGCACCCCAGGGTCTTACGTGCCACTGTGTGAACACAGCCCCCGGGTGATGGTGTCACGCTGAAAGCAACAAAAGGGTTTCTCATCAGGCAGGTAAACAAAACACAACATCTTCTGCCTCCAGCCCAGAATGGGGAGACCAAGCCCGGGTTCAGAGTGAGCTCCTCTATAAATTCTGGTCTGGGGTGGAGCAGTGAGTTCAGTTCCCATGAGGACTGTGAAGAGTACCTGGAGGATCGAGCTGTGCTAAGCTATCCTAGGTACAGCAGTTCAGTTCCTAGGAGGACTGAGTAAGACATCCTAGTGGACTGGAGGCTGCTTAAGCTCGTCCCAGGATCGCTGACTTGGTGCCAGGTCTATGGCTAGGGTCTGAGGAGAGTCTCAGGAACACCTGGGGAGCCGAGCAACACCATGCTCACCCCAGAGAAAGGCGTAGAGAACGGACACCGGGTCCAAGACTGTGCAGGGTTTAACGTCCTGGCAGGCAACACCGGAAGGTGGGGATTTCAGGTTCCCAAGCCATACCATGCCCGGAGACACAGCAAAGGAGAGAGTTCAGGAACTAACACCCGAGACGATGGTTAGAAAGGACTCGAATTGCCTGTCATACCGGCACCTCGTATGAAGAGACAGGGCCAGCAGCATAGCTGATGCAGCAGCAGGAGCCACTACACAGAGCGCAGAAAGGGAGTCAAAGACCCGGCTGGGTGAGAAGGAACCCAGAGTTGTTCTCAGCAAAGACTCTGTGGACAATCTTCCTGAATTCAGCAACTCCAGTAAAAGATTGAGTGACCAACAAAACAGTGAATCTGCCTATTGCTAGTGCCCGTCGTCCTGCACCCTTCACCTAAACTACCTTCACTGTCTCGGAGAACTGCTTTGCCCCTGGAGAGCCATCGCATCCCAGATGCCAGTCCATCACCCCAGAGGTTCTGCAGCAGTGGTGGCCCACTATAGCCACATACCACGGGTGACGTCACGAAAATCTCCCTTTCATAATTCTCTTCCCTATCCTGCCAGAAAATCCCCCTTTTACAGCTGAACCCAGGGCCACAGAACCGGGTCTCGACCCCTGTGACTCCGCAGGGACAGTAATAGCCCGGTTCTGAGTACCCCATACCATGGGGCCCGACACATTAATTTCTTTTAACTGATTAAAAATTACCAGAAAATATTTTCTGTACTATGAGAAATTTATGACGCACTTTGAGGATAGTCCTTATGATCTGGCAAAGCTTGAAGTTTCCATTTATTTTGTTTCCAATGTGCTATATGACGCTGTGCCCTAGATTTGCATCCCGCCTCAGGATAAGACATTCGCCATTATTCTTTTCTCACAACCAGTGCTGATTTAATATAGAACCTTTCTTCTTTCTTCTTTTTCTCTCTGTCTTTAAAAAGGTGGATTCCAAATTGATTGGAATTTTACAACAGGATAAATAGATCTGATTTTGGATGGGATAACTATATGAACAATTAAGCCTATTCGTCAATGATTCCATCAATGAGCTCATTAGAATTGGTCATGGATAACTGGATAAACATGCTGCATTTAGGGGTTGACTACTTTTTGACAATTCTTCTCCGTTGTCTTTGATTTCTTGGATGCCACAGCCTTACATATGGTGCTCGAAGAACATAGTTTGTTGTTGCCTGACAGCGAGATCAGAAATTCAGGAGTCTATTTTGGGAATCTCTTTGGCTGGCTTCACACCACGGCACAATCCGATCCGGGGCTGTCTGGTGTAAACCGGACAGCCCTGGACCGGATTCTGGCCCCATAGTATTCTATGGGGCTGGATGGAGCTGGATGGCAGCTATATGCATCCGTTCATGTGTCCAGGAGGACCCGGGAGGAATCAGATTTTCTTCCGACACAAACGGAATATGCAGCATTTTTGTGTCCGGGGAGGAAAAATCTCCCCAAATTGGATTCGGGGCAATACGGCGCTCCCTAACATGGGAGTCTATGGGGCCAGATTGCCCCGATCTGGGAGGATCAGGGAACCAGACTCCGGTGGCTGCACGCTGCTGTAATTTCAGGACCACGGCTAGCTCCCTGCTAGCCGCGATCTTGAAAAATCAGAAGTTGTGGCTGCAATTAGAGGGATCCGGCTGCACACCGGACCAGAGGGCATATTAGCCCTCCGGTTCTGTGTGCTCATCCGATCCGGGGCTGTCAGGTTCATCCCTGACAGCCCCGGATCGGATTGTGCCATGGTGTGAAGCATGCCTTAGAATTTTCAATATTTTTGATGGCCATCAAAAAATACTCAGCACTCAATGAGCTCAGGTAGCTCCTAATAAAATCAGTTGAGTCAGTCGTTAGTTTGCGAGTAGATCTGACAGAGCTTTAAAGCTTCAACACAAAATATCAACTAAAATATAAGATCAAGTCTCAACAACTTTTAATATTATTATTAAGAGACTAGGATGGAATTCATGAAAAGTTTCAGGTCGGCACAATGGGACAATCTCATATAGTATATACTTGTTTCAATATTCCTCCATTTTCTTAGTTTATACATCATTTCATTTATGTTTTTCTTCCTTCCCTTACTTAATCACTTTTTTCAAGGTTTCCTTTTATCTTACTTCTACATTCATCTTTTCTGTTTTTTATTTTTGATTCATCACTTCCTTTTTCCATATTTTTTTCTTTCTTTTCATTTCTCACTTTATACATTTCCTTTTTCTTTCTTTCCTCACATTTTTCTTTCTGTTCTTTCTTCCTTCTCTCTTTTCATCATTCGTTACCACTACCTTCCTCCATTTCCTTCTTTTTTCTCTCCTTCCTTTCTTCCCTCATACTTTCCTTTCTTCTACTCTTTTATTCTCCTGCAACGCCCGCTAGGGCTGGGGATACTCGTAACAGGGCCGATCGGTTCCGTGGGAGGTCACGGTGGCGGTGACCCGGCTCTTTGGCCATGGGCGTGCAGAAAAAGGGGATATTTACAGGGGATAGTTTGTGACGTCACCTGTGGTACTCGGCCAGAGGTGACCGACGATGCAGGATATGACCGCTGGGGCAGATAGTAGCCGGATGGAATGGCTTCCCACAAGTAGAGCTGGGCCCCATGGATGGTGTGAATAGTCTATAGTGATGGTGATGGTCGTTGAGGTGCAGGACGGTTACAGGACAGCCTGCCGAGTACTGTGTCCTCCAGGTCAGTGATCCAGCCAACCAGGTCACATTACCAGAACCCCACTCTCGTGTGTCTCTCTGGGCCAGCTCACTGCGCTGGCTCTCGCCCTCCTGCCCCATGCCTCACAGTGTCCAAGCCAGTGGCCTCTGGCCTTGTCGGGCATTGCTCCATCCATCCCCTGGCCCTATGCAGCTGCGTTTTCAGCAAATGTGTGCAGATGTGGCTGCTGCACATGCAAATACAGCAGCCTCTGGATTCCTAGATGAGGCCTGAATGAAATCTTTCTCTTAGTTCGGGGACGGTCCCCTCTACGACCCGGTCCCTCCACCCGACACTGGCCGGCATTGATTCGGGGTGGTTTGCCACTACCTGTGTTCCCTAGGACCCCTTCATCATTTAGTCTGCTCTCTCCAGCAGACTCTTCTCTCTCTCCACTTTCCACCGCCCTCTCGGTGGCTCCAGTCCCCGAACCGTCTCTCTCCTTTCACCCTCAGACTGTTCTTCTTCTCCTGCCTTTTCCACCCAACCCTTCTACTTATTCCCTCCTGCAGCCTGAAATCGGGCCTTCCCTTAATAGGGTCTGCCCACATCCCATGGCCTGGAGTGGGATGGTGTTGAATGCGGGTGTGTGGGTACCAGGTAGTGCCCCCTCCTTACCTGGGAATGGGGTACCACACCTCTGTCTGAGATGCAGTACCTCAGTGGCGACTGGACCCTCAAGGGTGTCACACTCTCATTTCCCTTCCTTTTTATCCTTCCTTCTTTCCTTTCCCCTTCCTCCCTTTTCCTCTCTACTCTTCTTGCTTTCCTCTTTCTTTAAAGAGGACCTGTCACCAAACCAGGCATGGTGATCTAATTACAGCACTGGATACAGCATGTCTGCAGCATGCAGACAAGGAGTCCCCCAGCACTTGAGCAGCCCTGTACCCCAAGATAATACACTTAGAAAACTTACATCCTACAGCCACTAAGGAGGTGGCTTGGGGCTGCAGCCAAGGGCAGATTCACACCCCCTGCATGTGTAATGTAAAGGGGGGCGGGGCTACACGGAGAGAAAAGAAAACTCAGTTTAAATGCTGCAGACAGGGAGAGAATGATTGGCAGCGGTGGGCAGATTACACATGCAGGGGGTGTGAATCTGCCTTGGCTGCAGCCCCTAGCCACCTCCTTAGAAAACTTACATGCTCCAGCCACTAAGTGTATTATCTCGGGGTACAGGGTGCTCAAGGGCTGGGGGACCCCTTGCCTGCATGCTGCAGACATGCTGTATCCAGTGCTGTAATTAGATCACCATGCCTGCTTTGGTGACAGGTCCTCTTTAAGTCTTTCACTTTTAATTCATTCTTCTTTTCCTCTATTTTTTAATTTTTTTCTTGTCTTTTATTGTAGCCCTATTTTATTTATTTATTTTCCCTTCCTTCTTGTTACTGTTTTTCTTTTCTACCCATTCCCTTTTTTTTCTTCCTTTCTTCCACTCTTTTTCTCCCTGTTTCTCTTCCTTTTAATCTTTCCCCCTTACCTTGCCCTCTGTCCTCCTTTCTTTCTTTTTTCTTTCTTTCTTTCTTTCTATCTTTCTTTCTTTCTTTTTCTTTCTTTCTTTCTTTCCTTCTTTCTTTTCTTTCTTTCTTTTTCTTTTCTTCTCCTATTTTTTCTTTTATTTTTCCCTACTTCATTTCCTTATTGCTTTCTTTTACTTTCCTTCCTTCCTTCCTTTCTCCTTCCTTCCTTTTTTCCTTCCTTTCTTCCCCCTTTCCTTCCGAACTTATACTTACATTTTTAGCTTACTCCTTTCTTACTTCTTTTTCTTATCATGCATGCTTCCTTCCTACTCCCCTTTTTTTATCCCTAGCCATATCCTTCATCCATTTCCTTATTTTTTCACACCACTGTCTATAATGACTACTTTATAATCTATTATATAAATGTTAATGGTCAACCATACTGTTTGACATCCACATGCAGTAAAAGGATATACTGTACATAGATTTCTTAATGAGACCCCATTTAATACTCTACAGTTTCCTTGCCTAAGGCTACTTTCACATCAGCATTTTTGCCCATTTGCAGCAGGTTTGCCGAATCTACCGTGTAACGGCTCACTTGCGGCAAACTCCATTCATTCCCTATGGGACTTGCAGTCAGGTGCGAAAAGTGTGCCTTTGCCGGATCCGGCAAATCCGGTACTTGCGGCGAAGGGAAAAAAAATGATGCAGCATTTTTTTGCGCTGCTGCAAGTGCTGGATCTGGCAGATCTGGCAAAACCGGACTTGCTGCACCTGAATGCAAGTCCCATAGGGAATGAATGGGGTTTGCCGCAAGTGAGCAGTTACGCGGAAGATGCGTCAAACCTGCCGGGTTGTTGCGCATTTCAAAAGTCGCTGATGTAAAAGCAGCCTTAGTGACCGTGTGTTCTACCCTGTCCCCTACACCATGTTTCGCTTCCAAAAAAAACATCTTGAAATCTATCAATTTTGTCCAAATCCTCAGCTTTTCAGGCTTGTTGAGAAATAACAAGACATTCTTTTCAAGTTTTCGATTTTGTGTTCTCCATCTAAAAGTTTGAGAAAGTCAGCTTACAAATCAATTTATTTTGTTCTAGCAAGCAGCTGTATTGGAAACAAATTATGACTGGAGGGCCCGCTTTGATACGTTACTTAAAGAGTACTTTTTCTAGGTCTTCGCTAGTCTCTCTCTCTTTTTTTTTTCCCCGACAATCAATTTTTAGTTTGTCTTAAAGGGATTATATGATTAGATCAGTATTATAACTATTCATTTGCTAAGGTAGTAAATTCAAAAGTAATCATTTTTCTATTGTGCTACGGGGAAATATTTTTTATCCTAATCTCAGTTAATAAGATGCTAGGATGAAGCTGTTAAGTAATTCAGTTACAAGTAATGTATCATTACTGCATGCCTGAGAAACAAGGCCGGCAAGAAGAGAGAAGCCATTATATCCAAGACTCTCTTAGACATGTTATTAGATAGGAAGGGGTTATTAGTTTTAAGCTGCTAAATCTCACAGGGTGTGATATATCTCATAGAAACTAAGTAGGGTGGGCACAGGTAGGGTCACAGCTATAGATTCTATTTGTTATAATGCATGAATTCCCAAAATCTATGTATGGAAGGTCTATATTCATGAAGGGTATAAAATAAATGAACACTCCAACAACTCTTGGAGACTGATGAAAATGAGCTGTGCATGTAATTTCTGAGCAGCCATAAGTTCAATCGTAGAAACTTCTTGCTTGGAGCAATGGATGCTCAACTTTTCAGACCTTGAGAGTCATATTTAGCTTTAAGAGAGGGTCGCGAGCCACATTCAACTCACTCCTCTCTCATAGTAATGACTCCCTGAGCCTCCATTACCGGCATAATGACAGCCAAAGCTTTTTCACAGAAATCACACCAAGGAAGTATACTAAGAGCCAAGGGTTCCTATCCTACCCACATTCGGATATCATAGAATGGTAGAGTTGGAAGGAATCTCCTGGGTCATCTGCTCTTCCATGTGGAGCTAAAGAGGATACTTAGTTCCTTGCTACTCCTGTTCTCACCCTCACTAGTGAGACGGCCAGTGAGAGTGTAAGTCCCTCTGCTGCACTAATAGACCCTTAAGGGGGTGTCACACGCGTCAATATCGCCTGCACGATATCGGCTGCACGTGACGTTGCAGCGATATTGACGCGTGTGACATACTGCATCAACCAGCGATAAATCGCTGGTTGATGATCGCCAGGTTTCAGAACCAGCTCAGAAACCTGGCGATTGTCGCCCGGTGGACACGCAGCATCGCTGCGTGTGACACCGGGACTAGCGATATTCCAGCTCCCAGCGCCTCTCACAAGCGCTGGGAGCTGGTATCCAAGGTACACTGCGGGTAACTAGGCAGCGCGCGCTGCCTAGATACCCGACTGTGTACCTTAGTTACCAGCCTCCTCCGCTCACCGGGTGAGCGGAGGAGGCTGGTAACTAAGGTACACGTCGGGTATCTAGGCAGCGCGCGCTGCCTAGTTACCCGCAGTTTACCTTGGAGACCAGCCTGCTCCCGCTTCCAGCAGGCTGGCAGCGGGAGCAGGACATCGTGGAAACGATATTTAAATCGTTTCCATGATGTCTCTGGTCAATTGATCGCTGGTGAGTCTGTCTGTGTGACAGCTCACCAGCAATCAGCCGTCAATGTCGTCAGCGATCATCTCGCTGACGACATTGACGCGTGTGACACCCCTTAAAAGAAGAAACGCAAACAGGGGGATAATGAAAAGGATGTCACCAACTTCACAGCTGCATTCAGACACCGGGACTGCAGTATCCAATGCTTCCAACAGAAGAACTACAAGGCAGCCAGGGTTCCAGCTGCAGTACAACCTTCCTCCTCCATGGCTTGAACGGAGTGTGGAATCTCTATAACTAGCACCCTCTGGTGGTACATGGTGATGGGCGTAATCATCAGCTGAAGGCACATGAAGAGAAGGTGATCAATGCTGCTGGCAGCAAAACTGCATTAACCCTTGCATCACCAAAGGAAAGGAAACCATATTTAATATCCAGAGTTTCCCAAGGCAAAGAGACTCTGAACCTAAAGTCATCATAAGTCTCCAAGGAACATGAGACCATCGTGACAGCTGGCAGGCAGTTGCAAGCCACACATCACGGGCTCATGAGCCACAGGTTGAGCACCCCTACTCTAATACATGTGGTAGCCATTAAATAGAATACCATTGTATATTACTATGTGTAACTATTTTTTATTACTTTTTGCACAATTTGTTTTATACATACATTCCTAAAATGATGTGCTGAATAGTTTCATATTATTTCTCAAACTCTAAATCCTTTGGATCAGGGGTGGAGAACCTTTTTCTGCCGGGGGCCATTTGGAAATTTCTACCATCCTTTGGGGAACGCACAAAATTATCAATTTGAAAATTACCTGCTATATTTGATCAAACAATTAACTCGCCCTACTGTGGTGGCTGGGGCTGCTTCTCTTTGACGTGGCTGTGATGTTAGGTGATATTGATCATGTTGCTTCTCACAACTGCTTTCCCAGATTTGCTAAGGCCATAGACATCACAGGAGAGGCTGGGGGATATGTACATCACGAAGAGGCAGAGGCTGAGGCAAAGAGATCACTGGGGAGACTGAGGCTGGGGCATAGAAACCACTGGGGAACTGGATTTAAAGGGCAAGCAGTTGGCAAAACAAGGCTACCAGCCCAAGCACTGTGGTCCCAAGGAATCTGCCCGAGGGCCACAAAAAAGGTCATCGAGGGCCGCATTCGGCCCTGGGGCCTGAGGTTTCCCAGCCCTGCCCTGGATAGACAAAAAAGTTAAATGATAAAATTCTTGATGCCTGTAACCATCTTTAGACATAATGAAAAAGCTTACTTCATACTATATATGGTATCCATAAAGTCGGCACCTATGCCCCCCCTAGTGCTGCCACTTCTTCTCAAACAAGCCATATCATCAAAGGTATAGTAAATTATCATTAGTTTAATATCTTGGATCCCAATGTGTATATTTGGATTAAATTGTTTCAGCTCATATAATTTGTGTAGAAGTGAGAAGAATTAATATGTCAATGATAAAACACCAATTTACTTAGCGGAACACTTGAAGAAAAACTGATACTTTGTGTTATTTCTGGTACAGAGTCTTTGGGGGTGGAGCATTGCACAGGCATTCTCTCATTGGTACTCTATATCATGCTCCACCCATGCGGATCCTATGTTTTGCCATTAAGTTTTTATGTTTCTCTGTCCTGCTTACTTCACCCAACCATTGATTTTCTTGAAAATGTGAAGGAGATTAAACTTCATAGATAAACATTTCTAATGACTGAATAGTATATCCAAATAGTATTGATTTGCCATCATCTTGGTAAGGCTTCTTTTTGTCCTGGAGGTCTCCATCTGTTGGTTTGTACTTATCTAATTGTAATTCTGAGACTTTCTTAAGATAAAGACATTTTATCCTTTCTTATTTCAGTCAAACCAAACTCTTACTGACTAGACTTTGATGTAGGAACTTATTAAAATGGCTAGACACAGCTTGCATTCTTCTGTTGTTGAGAACTGAATGCGGCTATTTTACCCTGCAGAGAAGATTAGCGAGTAACTAACTTAACTTCAGTCGCTCAGGTCTTTCATAAAATGACTAAAACCACAGTTTCAGCATAGGTATAATGTGTATGGAGAGGCGAGTCTATTTTATTTTGTGAGCTGTTTTTTCATATTAAAGCAACAAAAATCACAGAAAATGCACAGAGCAATAAAAAGTATCAGAGCATTTTCTCCCTTAAAGAAGACCCGTCTACTGGTAAAATGTGACCGGTGTCTTCTCTTATTTTATCAACAATTGTTACTTGTTTTTTTCTTGTTTTTTTTTAAGTTTACCATATGGTTCTAGAGATTTGGGCCCTTTATTTAATTCAAATTTTGATGGCCTTTATCTAGGGGACCTTGCTTTTGGAATCCTTCAGGGGACGTCTTAGGCTATTTTGCATAATTAAGTTGTAAGCACTGCCTCCTTGGTAAGGATCATAAAAATTAAAACAAAATAACAAGGTTGTAGAACCATGTTGCAGATTTAAAAAAAATAACCTAAATACTCAGGGGAAGTAGGAAAAATATAATCAGCAAAACCTGGTGACCTGGTGACAAATCCTCCTTAATCTTATCATTTTCTTTTACATTATTTGATATAATATTACAATTAAAGGGACATTGTCAGGTTATTTTTCAGTATGATACTAATATTACCCTTGAATAGGGCCTTGACAGACCTTTTAAAAACAGGTAAAATCATTATTGTACCCTTTCTAGTTTCATGTTATCACCATTGTCAGTCCCTGCAGAGAGCTGCTGCATTAGTCCTGTCCATTATAAGTAGAGATGATTAGTCCTGGCTGTGTTAAACTGTCATGTAATTATGCACTCCCTCACAGCAGCTCCCTCCTCCCTTCTCCCTCTGCTCTCCGGGCACTGTGGTTTCACTTTTAGGAGATCTATTCTGTTGAGGTGTTGAGGACACAAGGAGAGAGCAATTGCAGGTCTGCCTTACCTTATCTAGACTCCATTTCTTTTTCTAAGCAGATATCCTGCTGTGACAGTTTCTGTGTTATATTTGATCTCTTTCCTGGCTGCAGACACAGAGAGCAGACTGAAGACGAATACAGCCTTCCCCACACACACTGATGTCCTGTGCAGGGATGTGATGTGAGTATGCGACATGCATATTCTTGCTTACGGGGAGTGGACAGCAGAGGACTAAGTGGATTATTCATTGTGATTGACAGATAGAATTAATCTCTTTATTTGAAGTTTACAGAAGATAGGAGGGAAATACAAATAGAAGAAATACTTAAATAGAGAAAGCTTAGAGAAAAGAATTAGAAAACGATAGCAGTTACATATGGATTTTTGACCTGACACTTTTCCTTTAAATCTCAGAAATACATGAAGACATATCTGTGTTTCAGGCACTCAGATATATTCTTCCTTCCCCTACTCACTGCTATGTGCATGGCAGTAAAACAACTGGCTGCAGCAGGAACCTTCCTCTGCAGCAGAACAAAAGTTTACTAATCCTCAGCCTTTCTCTAGGGCTTTAGTTGGCAATCAGTCAGAGATGGATTTGATTAGCAGTAGATTCTTTGCCCTCTTCAGGATTTCCACAAGACTGACACTGGATTTACAATGGGTATACCCAGTAGTATAACTTGAAGTTCATGAGTTCTGATACGAAAGCTCCAAAGGGACCCCTTAATTATTGCAAATCTTTAATAGCATTAGTGTTTTTCTATTGGCCAAAGGGACTTTTGTGGCCCCCTGGTCCCCAGGGCCCAGGTGCAATTGCAACCCCTGCACCTATCATAGTTATTCCCCTGGCTATATCTAGGAATACTCATTTCCCAAAAATTTGACATTGTTAACAGGCCAATGACCTGATGAGCAAGCAAATCGCTGTGATTAGGGATGCGTGAAAAGTGAAATATTTGTACTCGCTATACTCATAACGAGTAGGTCCTAATACTCAGGTACTCGTTATGAGTAGCCAGTCCAATGTAAGTCAATGGGAAATGCGAGTACTTTTGCAGTGTATCTACATACACTGCAAAAGTGAAATAAAAGTTAACAAAAGGTGTTAAAAATAAAAAAATAGCATACTCACCATCAAATGGCTGTCCGGGACCCGAAAAGAACACATCTGCAGGCCTGTCAGGACCTTACGTCTGATTGCCATCAGATGGCCAGCAGCAATCAGGTGGTGTGTGATGTCACACACCACCTGATCACAACTGGCCATCTGATTGCCCATCAGATGTAAGGTCTTGGCAGGCCAGCAAATGTGCTCTTTTCGGGTCCCGAGACAGCCGTCGGATAGGTGAGTATGTTATTTTTTTTTATTTTTAACACCCTTTGTTAACGTTTATTTCACTTTCGCAGTGTATATAGATACACTGTGAAAGTGAATGTACTACTCACTACTCCTAATGAGTAATTGCAAGGAAACTCACAGAGTAGCGAGTGTGACAAAATGGACTCCTTCAATGTAGACCATATGATGATTTCTTATGTAACCCAGACAATATGGTATTTTGGTGCAAACTTTCATGGGTTAAGTTCTTAAACTCCAGCCATACAGTATTTGGTATTGTAAATACAAGTATTGTAGAGGTTTGATGATGTGGACTTATGTAATGCAATTATCTCTCTTCTGTAAGGTCAGAGGGACTTAATCCTGTTAGAATGCCATGGTATCACTGGGGATTTTTGACACTATGTAACATAGCCTCAGCTACCATTGTTTAAATGTCATTGATTGCAGACTAAATGTCTCCTACTAACATTCCATTGTATCGTGCTAGGTGCTATATCAATCAGTATTGGCTCTCCCTTGCCTGGACTGCAATACGACTAAAAATGGTTATATGAGGCTTGAGGTCGGGCCAATGAAAAGACAGTCTTATTCCACCAATCGTGACGTCCCCAATATCTTGCAATGAGGGCTGAGGGTATATAAGGAGGACTGTTCACTGTGACCAGCAGATTGGATACAGGCAGCTAATCTAGGATCTTCGGGTCTGATTGACTGGCCATTACCCCAGGCCTAGGCATTCCTGTGCCGACCAAGGGGATCAGAACCTGGATTATAAAACCACAAGGAATTCAGCATCGACTTATCGGATTCGGCTGGGATAACAAAGACGGCATAAGAAAGCCACGCAGGTTGGGACAATCCAGTCACCTGCCTACAGACTTTTCTGGGCTGACTCAGCTTCCTAAATCTGGCATTATTTCTTTCTCGGTGGGTGCCTGCCAAAAGCATGGTGCCATTGGTTTGGAGTAAATAGCCCTGGAAGTTCTGAGGTACGCATATTCTAATCCCTGGTGAGACAGCGGAAGGGTGAGACTCTGTTGCCTGTTACATTTTATGTTTTGCTGGTTATGTGTTTTATGCTGCTGTTTGGGGATCCAATAAAGCCTTAATATTGTGGTTCCCTCACCCTGTGTTGTTTGAAAAGTGTTCCACCCACGGTTAAGAAGCTCGGGCGTTCAGTTTGGGGATGAGCCCTGGTCCACATTGCCTTGCTAAAGGCGGCTGGGCCAGAGGATGAGAGCACGTACTGACCCCCGGGTCTCCACAGCGAGTAGCCCGAATACCGTACTATTCGGCAAGTACCGAATAATTACGAGTATACTCGCTCATCCCTAGCTGTGATGAAAAGATGTTATCTTTTGCCTGGCTTAAAAAAAAATCATCATTCTTGGCAGCATATTTACCTGTATAAAAGCACATGCTCCCGAGAACAACGGGAGCCTGTGCACATAGAACGTTGTAATACTATTCATTCTGTGTACATTGGAAATACAGTCTACCTGTTTGAATAGTATGTTGATAGATTTCCAATTGGCAAACAAGGAGCTGATCATTTGTCATTTTTGTTTAAAAGCCGGGTAGTGTTATCCTGCCCTAAATATTTTAGGATCCCCACGCATTTTTTTTTAATTATTTCATGAAATTCATGAAATAATAAAAAAAAAGGGCTCCCCTATATTCTTGTATCTGGCCAGGTACAAATAGGCACCTGGGGGTTGGGGGCAGCCCGTCGCTGCCTGCTGGATCCAGCTGGTTCCAGAAATACGGCGAAGCCCATGTAATTTTTTTTCTGAAAAATCAATAAAACAATCCTAAAAAAGGGACTGCATCTTTATTAACCCCTCGCCCATGGTCCAGGGGTTAATAAAGATGCAGTCCCTTTTATTTACATTGTTTTATGGATTTGTCAGAAAAAAATTTCACGTGGGCTTCACCGTATTTCTGGAACCAGCCGGATCCAGCAGGCAGCGACGGGCTGCCCCCAAAAGGTGCCTATTTGTACCTGGCCGGACACAAGAATATAGGGGAGCCCTTTTTTTTTATTATTTCATGAATTTCATGAAATAATAAAAAAAAAATGCGTGGGGCAATTTCTATGTCTAGCCAGGTACAGCTAAGCAGCTGGGGGCTGGAATCCGCAGCGCAGGGATGCCCAAGCTTTCTGGGCACCCCCGCTGCAAATTGCAGCCCGCAGCCGCCCCAGAAGATGGCACGTTCATTGAAGCACCATCCTCTGGCGCTGAACCCCACTCTTCCAGCGGCCCTGGTGGCGGTGGCACGCTGGGTAATAAAGAGGTTAGGGCCAGCTTTGTATTATCAGCTGGCCCTAAGCCTGAAATTTATGGCGGTCACGCCAATATTAGACATGACCGCCATGAATTTCTATTAAATTGTTTTAAAAAAAAACACAACACAGAGAAAAAATTTTATTAGAAATAAAAAAAAAAGCCATTAGGGACTCCATCTTTAATTAAAAAAATCCTCTTCCGTCCGACGCAGTCCAAAACGCGATGTCCTCTCTGCTCATCCCTGTGCATAGATATAGATGTCTATGCACAGGGAATGAGCAGACTGAGAACAATCTCAGCTCTGCTACATAAGGCAGCAGGCGGGCTCTAGGACCCTGGAGCTGCGGCAGCCAGCACACAGAGCAGACAGGACCCTTATCTGTGCGAGTTTCCCAGCGATTACTTGCAAAGTAAACGAGTCCAATGCAAATCAATGGCAAAACTAGAATTGCTTCAGGCTGAAACTTCCGAGACACATCTGTGATTTGTAAATCGCACACTACTCGCTATTACTCTCTTCCCCATTCATTAACATTGGACTCGCTAGACTCGCAATGAGTAGCGAGTCCCGGGCTCAGACTCGCTAGAGTCAAGCGATTCCGAGTAATTTAGGATTCGCCCATCACTAGTAAGGACTTATTCAGTCAAACCCAATTTCTTCATTAGTCTCTGATGTTTTTCAGCATTCAATGCCTTTGTGAAAATGTCTGCTGTCATATCTTCAGTTGGACAATATTCTAATTTCAGGATTCCCTGTTCCTGATGATCCCTCAAAATATGATACTTCACATCAATGTGCTTGGTTCTTGGGTTAACTCTTTCCATCTGAGCAAGAACAAGACATCCTTGATTGTCCTCATTTAATTTTGTTGGTTCCAACTGTGGTTGTCCTAGGTCTGTTAGCAATTGTCTTAACCATAGAACATCTCAACTCGCATGTGCTGCTGTCACATATTCTGCTTCTGTTGACAACAGCATTACTATTGATTGTTTTTTACTAGTTCAACTAATGGTCCACCTGAGAGAAATAAAAGATAGCCACTGGTAAATGTTCTATCAGTTGGATCTCCAGCCTAATCTGCATCAACATATCCAGTTAAAATGCATTTATCACTTGTAGGTAGTTTCAGTTTAACATTGCTAGTTCCTTTCAAATAACGTATTACTCTCTTCACGGCATTCCAATCCGCTTTATTTGGCTTGGACACTTTTCTACTCAGAATTCCTACTGCTGCTGCGATGTCTGGCCTTGTAACAGTCGCTAGATACAGTAATTTTTCTATTGCCATTCTGCACTATTCATTATTTGGTAACACATTTTTCTCACCATTCATCTGTTTTGGTACCTTTACACGCCGCTACCTCGGGTTGTTTTGACGGTGCAAGATACATTTGTCTCCGACACCCGGTTGTTTCCAACCTTCTGTAGCGGCGTGTAAAGGTACCATTTAAGATAATTAGTTTCCATTGGAGATTTTGCTCCATCCTTCAATCCAAATGTTTTGGTTATGTCTTGAATCATGTGATTTTGATTAAGTAGGAAACTTCCATCTTCTTCTCTTTCTATCTGTATTCCTAGGTACTGTTTCACATTTCCCAAGTCTTTGATCCCAAAATGTTGATTCAGGATTTTTAGTATGTTCTCTTTATCCTTTTCTTTTTCAAAACAAACTAAAATGTCATCATCATATATGAGTACATACTGTAGATCCATCTGTCCATTAGTCTTTTTGTGTACAGGCAAGGATCAGCCTTGCTTCCTTGAAATTTTTCATTTGTGAAGCACTTCCGTGATTTTATCATTACATGCTATAGCAGCTTGTTTTAAACAGTATATACTTTTCTGTAATTTGCAAACCATGTTTGGGTTACTTTCATCTTTGAATCCCGGAGGTTGTTCCATGTAAATATCTTCTGTTACACTTCCATTCAAAAATGCTGTCTTTACATCCAGATGTTTCAATTCCATTTGTTTCATTGCTGCAACTGCAAACAAAATTCTTATTGTAGTATGTTTGACAACTGGTGCAAATGTTTCATCATAGTCTTCTCCATATTTTTGAGAATAACCTTTAGCTAAGAGTCTTGCTCGGTATCTTTCAGCTGTGCCATCTGTTTGGTACTTTACTTTAAAAACCCATTTACATCCTATAGCCTTTCTTCCTTCTGGTAATTCTGTTAGTGTCCATGTCTTTGAGTCATGCATGAATTTTATTTCTATTTCTGTTGCCTCTATTAATTATTAGCTTCTTCTTCAGGAAGTTGAGATATATCTTCCCAAGAGGTAGGCTCATAAATTTTACTTGTACTTGCCTTGTATGAGAGGCGTATTGGTGGTTTTCCTTTAATTTCTCTTATTGAACGTCTTGGTTCTGTGTCCATTTGTAGCTGTATTTCTTCACTTTCATCACTCTGTTCTTTATCAATTTCAACTCCTTTTTCATCAGATATTCCTTCAGCTATATCACTGCTGTTTTTCTCATTTTTTGTTTCCAGTGAAATCAGAGTGTCTTCATTTAAATCCTCAATGAATGTCACACTGTTAGACACCGTGACTCTTTCTGTTTTGAGATGTAGAATTCTAGATCCTTTGCAATTTTCACTATATCTAACAAATATTCCTTCTATGGACCTATTTTGAAGTTTGGAACATTTTTCTGTTGGAATGAATACAAAAACTTTACAACCAAAAACTCTAAAAATGATTCACACTTGGTTTCATACCTTGCCACAGTTGATATTTTTTTTCAGTTTTCTGGAAAAAAGTCGGTTTTGTATATATGTAGCTGTCATTGCTGCTTCACCCCAATATTTCTCTGGTAATTTGGAATCTGTCAGCATACACCTTATCATTTCAGTCAGAGTTCTGTTTTTCCTTTCTGCTACTCCATTTTGTTCAGGTGTGCATGGAAACGTCTTTTGATGCTCTATACCATTTTGTTTTAAGTAGTTGTAAGGTTTTCAGTCTTTTTTGCTATATCTGTTGTTATGTTTGCATTTAGTGTATTTTGTCGGCCATCTTGTTTCCTGTCATGTGTAATGACTTTTGCCCTCAACCAATATGGAGTTCTCAGCTTGTCGTCGGCCATCTTGTTTCCTGTCCTGTGCATTGACTCTTGCCCTCAAACAATATGGAGTCCTCAGCTTTGATGTCCCTGCCCTGTTTCTTGCCAATTGCCCTTTTAAACTACTTCAGCTGGTTAACCTGTGCTCCAGAATCAGGTCTGCAACCAGTTTGTGTCTTGCTCTCTGAAGCCTGGATTCACTCTGCCTGGAATCATCCTGTTTGCCAGCAACATCTGACAGGAAAGTAATGGACTCTGAATGACTTGTGCTATGCTTTAATGCTCTGATGTCCTTGGTTGTTTGCCTTGCACTCTGCAACTACATTTATGTTATCCTGTTGATGCACTAACTTGTATGAAGCAATACAAGAGCTGCTTAAGAAGCGTATGTCTCATGTGTCTCATTATACCCATGCATTAGACTCTATATAGACTGTATCATATATGACAGTAGTTTTCTATTTTGTGTCCTGTAAATTCACTTCCATTATCACTTCTAATGACAATTGGCTTCCTCTGAAACTTGTTATTCGGCCTTGTCACGTAGTCTACTAGTTTATTGAAAACTTCGCCTTTGTTCTTGATTAAGTATGTGACTGTGTATCTTGAGTAGTCATCTATAAAAGTCACCATATATCTATTGCATCCTGATGTAGTCACTTTCATGGGTCCACATACATCAGTATGCACCAAATCAAGTTGTCTTGTGCTTTTCATTTCACTTTCTTTAGGAATAGATTTCTTTGTGATTTTAGATTTTGTACAACATTCACATCTTACAGTAATTGAGCAATCAGATATCAATAGATCTTTTGTCAATTCTTTCCTTTGTAGCTCCATTATACTTTCAGGATGTCTGTGTCCTAGATGTCTATGCCACATGTGAATACAATTCTTGTGATCATGTGTGCACAACTTCTTCTGTTCTTTTAATGTGTCTAGTTGATGTAATTGTTCATCTGCCTTGACATAGGTTTTTACATTATTTCCTACTAGGATTGTGCATTCATCATCTTTGAATTTTACAGTAAGTCCTTTAGCTGTTAGACATTTTACAGATAATAATCTGCCTTCTAATCCTGAAACATATAACACAGCCTGTACAAGTATTTTTGAATCATGCCCAAACTTGTTAGAACAGTTTAGCATTCCTTGTCCAACACCTTCTGCAGTTATTTTGCTTCCATCTGCAAGATAAATGGCTTCCTTCTTATTTACATCAAGTTCAGTAAAGACATTTTTATTACTTGTCATGTGACTTGTTGCTCCTGAGTTAATAAACCAATCCAATGATGATTTCTTATCAATTACTTTAAATGTGCCATTCCAATTATTTTTACATGAATCAGAAACATTTTTCTCATTCTGTTTATTCTCTCTATGGTGTAATTTCTGTTGTTCTGCTTTCCATATAGTACAGTCTTTCCTTAAATGTCCTTTTTATTTACATCTGAAACATTCTCTTGTCTCTTTATTATAGTGATTCTGTAGCTTTAAGAGCATTTCCATTATCTTTTTCAGTAGTAGAATCATTTGTTTGTTCTTTCCTTCTTTGATATTCATCTATGAGTCTGGTCTTCACAAACTCTAATGTAATGTCTGTTCCAGGTCTTGTCTCTAGTGCATTTATCAAAGCAGTATATGAATCCAGTAAACTGCACAATAATATTGCTGCTACATGGCTTTCCTTAATATCTTCACCAATTGATCTCAGCTGTGATATCACTTCCATCGTAGAGAATATATGCTGCTGCATGTCATTGTCTGCACTTAGTCTCATACTGTAAAGTTTTCTTAACAGAAATAACTTGTGATATAAGCTGGGTCTTTCATGTAACTTTCTTAGTGCTTCCCACATTCCCTTTGCTGTGTCCTCATTCCTTATGTGGATTAATTGAGCATAATCCACTAATAAGCTAATTGTAGCTCTTGCTTGTCTATTTTTCTTATCCCATGTCTGATTATCTTCATCAGGTCTATTTGTAGTGATTACTTCCCATAAATCATCTTTAGACACTAACATCTCTACTTTGAACTTCCATAACTGATAGTTCTCATTATTCACCTTAGCTAATGTGAGTTTTAGCACTGTGCTACGCATCATCTTTAACTTGTTTTACTTGTTTGTAGAGAATTGTACTGAAGAATTCTTCTGCATTTGCCAGGTCTTGCTGACATTTCCGGTGTCCTGGGTGTCTGGGGTTCTTGGTGCCGGTGCCTGGTATTCTCGATGCTTAAGATCTTCATTGCCTGGGATCTTCAGTGCCTGGGCCCATAACCTGTTACACAGCTTCTGGATATACACCGTTGCAGTAGAAACTTCACAGAGCAGATTATATGGGATAACAAGCTTTTACTTCTCAGAACATGAGGTAAAGGAAAAATGCACCGTCACTCAGTACTGCACCAGGAAGAAGTAAGAAAACTGTAAGTACAAGAGAGACTTTTTCTTTTACAATACAGTAAGCAAGGAAAATTTTACATAGCATCGCCATCTACTGTCAGATCAGCATAAAGTCCTCCTTCACACAAATAAAGTCTACAACTGTTGCATATACCAACAAGTCATAGGTTTGGAGGTTAAATGGCCTGACAGGTTCCCTTTAACCTGATGTAAATGCCGTTGAACTCCTGAATCTGGGGTTGTTTTTATTTTGTTTCTGCCCTTCTTCATCCCTGAGATTTTGCCCCATCTTCCCTGCCTGGAAATCTAATCTTTAGCCAAGTGGGAATAGTCTTCAACTCTTCTCTGTGGGCGTGTTCTTGAGTACCACACCCAGTGGATAAAAAGGTTAGCCTTATATGCATAGAAGAGGAGGCCATATCACAGGTATGGAGACTCGCAGGAACAAAAGAAAAACATCGCGGGATTCCGGAGAACAGCGACATTTACATCAAGTAAAAAAATTACATATTGACAGGTCCTCTTTGTAACCAATACTAGGACATAGCTGGAGAAGGTGGGCACCACGTGTAGACTGCACAGCAGTCTCTGTGAACTGCTTTGCAGTAGTTTAAATGTCTATATTACTGTTGGTACCTAAATGGTTAATACTAGTAGCTGTAGCTGCAGTATTGTCTGTCCATGGTATTAGCTGGTTATTGCTCTCCAGGTGAGCTGCTGCTGTGTGTGTCAGATGATGCGGTTGGTCACTCTCCCAGCCTTCAAATAGTCCCATGACCCATCAACTGGTGTCGCTGATAGAGTTCATTCTCTCGGTGCGGCATGGTGATAGATTGCCTCTTGGGCGGCATGGTGGCTCAGTTGTTAGCTCTGCAGCCTTGTAGCACTTAGGTCCGGTGTTCAGTGGCGTAACTTCAGGCCCAGGGGCCCCGATGCGAAAGCTCCAACAGGACCCCCAATTATTGCAAATCTTTAATAGTATTAGTCTTTTTCTATAGGCCAGAGGGACTTTTGGGGCCCCCCTAGGCTGCAGGGCCCGGGTGCGATCGCAACCCCTGCACCTATTGTAGTTACGCCCCTGCCGGTGTTCAATTCCTACCAAGGACAACATCTGTAAGGAGTTTGTATGTTAAATAAAAAAGCCAAGAAACCAGCGCTGCCTGTGGTTAGCACGCAATACAAAAAGTGCATATCACATATTAAATTCTAACTGTACTTTAAACTGAGACATTTAGCAAACAATTGATCAATTCTTTGAGCTACCCTGCCATGTCATGGCATTCTCAGATGGGGCAGTCCTACTCTATGTTTTTTATATACACTGTGCCATTATGGCCTCCTGAATGCATTAAAAGCAGAACCATATTAAATGCACATGTGCCTGAAGCATTTCTGAACTACACCCACGGCGCCAGAAAAGGGCAGCGCAGATAAAGACAGACCAGGTCTGGACATGACATCCGGACATTATCAGATCTGACCCCCACACCGTCACACCAGCAACCATGGATGAGGGTAGAACAGGCCCAAACACATGTGCAACAATCAAGCAGAGCCTATGGGCAGGGTGTGGCCGCTGTATGTGTGTACAGCTGACTAGATCAATCACAATATAGACAGAATGGCACGCATAACCAAGCGTGCACGGCAAAAAGTGGTGGTCAACCACAAATCCATAACAAATAAAAAAGCCAAGAAGCCATCGCTGCCTGTAGTTAGCATGCAATGCAAAATGTCCATATGCACATATTAATTTCTAACTGTACTTTAAACTGAAACATTTAGCAAACAATTGATCAATTCTTTGAGCTACCCGCAATGTCACGGCATTCTCAGATGTGGCAGTCCTACTCTACGTCTTTTATATACGCTGTGCCATTATCGCCAATTGAATGCATTAAAAGCAGAATCATATTAAATGCACATGTGTCTGAAGCATTTCTGAACTACTCCCATGGCACAAGAAAAGGGCAGAGCAGATAAAGGCAGACCAGGTCCGGACATGATATCCGGACATTATTAGATCTGACCCCCACACCGCCAGACCAGCAACCATGGATGCGGGTAGAACAGGCCCAAACACATGTGCAACAATCAAGCAGAGCCTATGGGCAGGGTGAGGCTGCTGTATGTGTGTAGAGCAGCCTAGATCAATTACAATAAAGACAGACAGAATGCATGTATAACCAAGCGCACACAGCTTTTCTATGAGTTTGTATGTTCTCCCTGTGTTTGTGTGGGTTTCCTCTGGGCACTTCGGTATCTTCCCACATTGCAAAGACATACTGATAGGATGTTTAGATTGTGAACCTCAATGGGGACAGCATTACTGATATATGTAAAGTCCTATGGATTTAATAGTGCTATATAAATGAATAAATATTATTATTCTCTTCAAGACTGTGAGCTGTGCTGATGCTGAGTGCTGTTCTGCTGGAGCTTTCTTGCTTTGTAGCTTCGTGGAGATTGCCAACTTACTGGGAGTTGCTGTGCTTATTCAAGACCCTGGGTGGAGGTGAGGGGGTTATAGCCTAGGACTGGTCAGGAGCAGGGCAAAGGTGGCAGCTCAGACATCCTCACCTTCAGAGGTACTTCTGGGAACAGGATCAGATGGGGACCCCCAGTCTAAGGGTCAGACTAATTCCCTGATTGCCTTTTGCACATAACTGCCATCCCGCTGCCTTATCTTCTTGTCCATTAGTATCACCCATGACAGTGGGCATGTTTGACACTGAATATGACCCCGGAGTTGGCAAAGTTGCAGTCAGGGTATTTTTTAGATGTATCACTGGGGCAGATAACTAAATCTTTTCCTAGAGTGAATGAAAACCTACTGATGGATCCATATTTCTCTTGCGTTACATATCTTTGGCCAGGATTTATAGGAGCCATGCTCTATATGGAAGCTCTGAATAGAAATCTTCAATGCATCGGTTTATGTTCCTTTCTTAAGGCAGACAATGGGCAATGGTGTTGTAAAGAGATTTATTCTCTGTGTCAGACAATATATTATTGCAAGGGCTTGCCATATGCCGGGCTGCTATTCCCCTAGAAGAATGGGACAGCCAGAATTTCCAGCCAGTAAATTACCTGCTGCATCTCAAGGCTTCACAAATTCCTTTTATGTCTCTTATTTATTTGTTTCTGTTACTTCAAATTGTAGCCAGGGGGTCACAAACTAAAGTTCCATCCACTGCAATCCACAAACAGATGGAAAGAAAATATTATTTGTACTAAGGGGGCTTTATTTGTCATCTACATATGCTCAATGGATATTTATGGCTTTACGTAAAGCGAAGAGTTTCGTTCATGCAGTTATTCATAACATGTCATTGCGGCATTTATCAATGACTGTTGTCAGGTAGAGAGGCATTTCAGTCCTGACGATATCAGCTTAAATGGGGTGGTACATATTCTTAACAGGAATCCATCAGTATATCATCTGTTGTTTAAATCTGTTGTTCAATGGTTTTTTTCATTACTATCAAATTTCAAAACTATCCATTAAAAAGTAGAATAAAATAAAAAACCCAAATTCTTGCAGTTTTCAAATTGGCCACTAGGCATTTTCTACAGGTTTCAGTTATTATCACACAGAGGATTACAATCACTGATAACACAGGATCCACCATTCACTATAGATGATATCACAGCTCACCTCCTCCTCCTGTACAATGACTGATAACACCTCTATATAGAGTAGATAACACAGGATCCACCATTCACAATAGGTGATATCACAGCTCACCTCCTCCTCCTGTACAATGACTGATAACACCTCTATACACAGTAGATAACACAGGATCCACCATTCACAATAGGTGATATCACAGCTCACTTCCTCCTGTGCAATGACTGATAACACCTCTATATACAGTAGATAACACAGGATCCACCATTCACAATAGGTGATGTCACAGCTCACCTCCTCCTCCTGTACAATGACTGATAACACCTCTATATAGAGTAGATAACACAGGATCCACCATTCACAATAGGTGATATCACAGCTCACCTCCTCCTGTACAATGACTGATAAGACCTCTATATACAGTAGATAACACAGGATCCACCATTCACTATAGATGATATCACAGCTCACCTCCTCCTCCTGTACAATGACTGATAACACCTCTATATAGAGTAGATAACACAGGATCCACCATTCACAATAGGTGATATCACAGCTCACTTCCTCCTGTACAATGACTGATAGCACCTCTATATACAGTAGATAACACAGGATCCACCATTCACAATAGGTGATATCACGGCTCACCTCCTCCTCCTGTACAATGACTGATAACACCGCTATATGCAGTAGATAACACAGGATCCACCATTCACAATAGGTGATATCACAGCTCACCTCCTCCTCCTGTACAATGACTGATAACACCTCTATATACAGTAGATAACACAGGATCCACCATTCACAATAGGTGATGTCACGGCTCACCTCCTCCTCCTGTACAATGACTGATAACACCTCTATATACAGTAGATAAGACAGGATCCACCATTCACAATAGGTGATATCACAGCTCACCTCCTCCTGTCTAATGACTGAGTGATAACACCTCTATATACAGTAGATAACACAGGATCCACCATTCACAATAGGTGATATCACAGCTCACCTCCTCCTCCTGTACAATGACTGATAACACCTCTATATACAGTAGATAACACAGGATCCACCATTCACAATAGGTGATATCACAGCTCACCTCCTGCACAATGACTGATAACACCTCTATGTACAGTGATAACACAGGATCCTTCATTCACTGTAGCTGATATCACAGCTCACCTCCTGCTGTCTAATGACTGATAACACTTCTATATACAGTAGATAACACAGGATCCACCATTCCCAATAGGTGATATCACAGCTCACCTCCTCCTCCTGTCTAATGACTGATAACACCTCTATATACAGTAGATAACACAGGATCCACCATTCACAATAGGTGATATCACAGCTCACCTCCTCCTCCTGTACAATGACTGATAACACCGCTATATACAGTAGATAACACAGGATCCACCATTCACAATAGGTGATGTCACGGCTCACCTCCTCCTCCTGTACAATGACTGATAACACCTCTATATACAGTAGATAACACAGGATCCACCATTCACAATAGGTGATATCACAGCTCACCTCCTCCTGTCTAATGACTGATAACACCTCTATATACAGTTGATAACACAGGATCCACCATTCACAGTAGGTGATATAACAGCTCACCTCCTCCTCCTGTACAATGACTGATAACACCGCTATATACAGTAGATAACACAGGATCCACTATTCACAAAAGGTGATATCACAGCTCACCTCCTCCTCCTGTACAATGACTGATAACAACTCTATATACAGTAGATAACACAGGATCCACCATTCACAATAGGTGATGTCACGGCTCACCTCCTCCTCCTGTACAATGACTGATAACATCTCTGTATACAGTACATAACACAGGATCCACCGTTTACAATAGGTGATATCACAGCTCACCTCCTCCTCCTGTACAATGACTGATAACACCTCTATATACAGTAGATAACACAGGATCCACCATTCACAATAGGTGATGTCACAGCTCACCTCCTCCTGTCTAATGACTGATAACACCTCTATATACAGTTGATAACACAGGATCCACCATTCACAATAGGTGATATCACAGCTCACCTCCTCCTCCTGTACAATGACTGATAACATCTCTATATACAGTAGATAGCACAGGATCCCTCATTCACAATAGGTGATATCGCAGCTCACCTCCTCCTCCTGTACAATGACTGATAACACCTCTATATACAGTAGATAACACAGGATCCACTATTCACAATAGGTGATATCACAGCTCACCTCCTCCTGTACAATGACTGATAACACCTCTATATACAGTAGATAGCACAGGATCCACCATTCACAATAGGTGATATCACAGCTCACCTCCTCCTCCTGTACAATGACTGATAACACCTCTATATACAGTAGATAACACAGGATCCACCATTCACAATAGGTGATATCACAGCTCACCTCCTCCTCCTGTACAATGACTGATAACACCTCTATATACAGTAGATAACACAGGATCCACCATTCACAATAGGTGATATCATAGCTCACTTCCTGCACAATGACTGATAGCATCTCTATGTACAGTGATAACACAGGATCCATCATTCACTGTAGCTGATATCACAGCTCACCTCCTCCTGTACAATGACTGATAACACCTCTATATACAGTAGATAACACAGGATCTACCATTCACAATAGATTATATCACAGCTCACCTCCTCCTGTCTAATGACTGATAACACCTCTATATACAGTAGATAACACAGGATCCACCATTCACAATAGGTGATATCACAGCTCACCTCATCCTCCTGTTCAATGACTGATAACACCTCTATATACAGTAGATAACACAGGATCCACCATTCACAATAGGTGATGTCACAGCTCACCTCCTCCTCCTGTACAATGACTGATAACACCTCTATATACAGTAGATAACACAGGATCCACCATTCACAATAGATTATATCACAGCTCACCTCCTCCTGTACAATGACTGATAACACCTCTATGTACAGTGATAACACAGGATCCATCATTCACTGTAGCTGATATCACAGCTCACTTCCTTCAGTTTTCAGCTCCTCTTTTCCCTGAGGATCACTAGGGACACTGACCTAATTACATAGCATCAATCAGGCTGACAACCTTCGTAATCAGGTATTATTTTTGTTGAAATTACCCAGAAAGAGTTTATTTCTCTATACCACCAAAGGATAAGTTAGACTGTACACTCTCTATTTAAATCAATGTGTAGTCTGAGTAATGCAGGACAGGACAAGTCCTCCAGAATAAGAGATGACACTATGTAATTGTTCTTTACAATATGAGCACCCAAAATATTGAACTCCCTCAATGAGCTAAAATTCCCCTAATAGAATTTATGGAAAAGTTTATTTTATGTTACTTTTTTGACCGGTTTAGAATATGGCTCCCAATTCCCCAGCGTATCCATTTCAAACTACTAACATTGACTTAAAAAGATGTCCACAATCTGTCCCCCCCCCATATATCTCTGAACTAATCTCCCGATATCATCCAACTCATAATCTTCGATCCTCCCAAGACCTCCTCCTTTCCTCCACACTTGTACGTTCCTCATCTAACCGCCTGAAAGACTTTGCCCGAGCATCCCCCACCCCCTGGAATTCTGCACCTCAAAATATCTGACTGTCCCCCACACTCGAAACCTTCAAGAGGAACCTGAAAACCCATCTCTTCAGAACAGCCTACAGCCTGCAATGACCATGGTGCCACCTCACCACCACTGGATCCAGAACTACATCACCATTGGACCTGGCGGTCCACCACCATGGGACCCGGTGCTCCACCACCACTGGACCCGGTGCTCCACCACCACTGGACCCGGGGGTGGGTTGCACGTTATTAAGCACTGTCTGTAATCACTAATCCACACCTGGATTTTTAAATAACCGTAATAAAATACAACTATAAGATAAAAGTTATTTCTTTATTGTTAGATACCCGCGGGCTCCACCACTACTGGACCCGGCGCTCCACCAACACTGGACCCGGTGCTCCACCACCACTGGACCCGGTGCTCCACCACCACTGGACCCGGTGCTCCACCACCACTGGACCCGGGGGGTGGGTTGCACGTTATTAAGCACTATCTGTAATCACTAATCCACACCTGGATTTTTAAATAACCGTAATAAAATACAACTATAAGATAAAAGTTATTTCTTTATTGTTAGATACCCGCGGGCTCCACCACTACTGGACCCGGCGCTCCACCAACACTGGACCCGGTGCTCCACCACCACTGGACCCGGGGGCTCCACCACTACTGGACCCGGCGCTCCACCAACACTGGACCCGGTGCTCCATCACCACCTGAGCAGACCCAACCTACTGTCTCCCTCCCCATTGCCCTGTAGAATGTAAGCCTGCAAGGGCAGGGTCCTCTCTCCCCTCTGTATCGGTCTGTCACTGTTAGTTTGTTCATTGTATTTATAACTTGTTTGTATGTATCCCTTTCTCATGTTCAGCACCATGGAATCAATGGTGCTCTATAAATAAATAAATAAATAATAATAATACGGCATTTACCCTTGCTCCTGATGAGGCATATTTTTAGGGTCTTCATACATGCTTTTCAAAGAGTCGTGAAAGCTGTTCTCACTTCTGGATATTCAAATAATTTTGCATCTTTATGATACAAGGGGCGTAATGTTTTTATTTTACCAATAGGTTATATTGGTGGGAAAATGAAGAAAATATGTTTCTGTTTTTCCTATTGTTTTTATTTATTTTTTATGACCACAAAGGACCACAAAGGACCACTAAAATACATTCTAAAATGTGTTCCCCATTCTAGAACAATTATTTTTATAAACTGTATCAGACACAGGTACAGGTTTCTTCTTTTCGAAGGGCAGAGCTGGTAATAGCGGTTTGGATTGGCAGTGGAGTTATATTGATCTATTTTTTGTTTTTAGCTACTTTGAATGTTTTACTTTTGTGTGTAGATATTTATTTTTCATTTACCGTATATACTCGCGTATAAGCCGAGTTTTTCAGACCAAAATTTGGGCTGAAAAGTCCCCCCTCGGCTTATACGCGAGTATATAAAAAAATAAAAAAATACCGCAGAAGCCCCGGAGGTATACAGGCCCCCCCATCAAATTCCAGAGCCCCCCCCCTCCTTGCGCGCCAGCCTGTAAAGGAAAATCATACTTGCCAGTGTCCTGTCGCGCCGTCCGCAGCTGCCGACACGCGATCCCGGGCTCCATTCAGCGTCTTCCGCATTTCCTGTAGTCGCGGGCAATGACGTCATTGCCCGCGACCACAGGAAGTCGGAAGTCGGAAGACGCTGAATGGAGCCCGGGATCGCGTGTCGGCAGCTGCGGACGGCGCGACAGGACACTGGCAAGTATGATTTTACTTTACAGGCTGGCGCGCAAGGGGGGGAGGGCCCTGGAACTTGATGGGGGGCCTGTATACCTCCGGGGCTGCGGCTGTATACAGCCCTGGGGCTGCGGCTGTATACAGCCCTGGGCTGCGGCTGTATACAGCCCAGGGGCTGCGGCTGCTGTATATACCTCTGGGGCTGCAGCTGCTGTATATACCTCTGGGGCTGCAGCTGCTGTATATACCTCTGTGGCTGCAGCTGCTGTATATACCTCTGGGGCTGCATATGGGGCTGCATATACCTGTGGGGCTGCATATACCTCTGGGGCTGCATATACCTCTGGGGCTGCATATACCTCTGGGCCTGCATATACCTCTGGGGCTGTATATACCTCTGGGGCTCATATACCTCTGGGGCTGCATATGGGGCTGCATATACCTCTAGGGCTGCATATGGGGCTGCATATACCTCTGGGGCTGCATATGGGGCTGCATATACCTCTGGGGCTGCATATGGGGCTGCATATACCTCTGGGGCTGCATATGGGGCTGCATATACCTCTGGGGCTGCATATGGGGCTGCATATACCTCTGGGGCTGCATATGGGGCTGCATATACCTCTGGGGCTGCATATGGGGCTGCAAATACCTCTGGGGCTGCATATGGGGCTGCATATGGGGCTGCATATATTTCTGGGGCTGCATATACCTCTGGGGCTGCTTATGGGGCTGCATATACCTCTGGGGCTGCATATGGGGCTGCATATACCTCTGAGGCTGCATATGGGGCTGCATATACCTCTGGGGCTGCATATGGGGCTGCATATACCTCTGGGGCTGCATATGGGGCTGCATATACCTCTGGGGCTGCATATACCTCTGGGGCTGCATATACCTCTGGGGCTGTATATACCTCTGGGGCTGCTGTATACTACCACTGGGGCTGCTGCTGTATACTACCACTGGGGAGGCTGCTGTATACCTCACTGCTGGGGGCTGTATACCTGTGCTGGAGTCCACTCTCGGCTTATACGCGAGTCAATAAGTTTTCCCAGTTTTGGGGGGCAAAAGTAGGGGGGTCGGCTTATACACGGGTCAGCTTATACACGAGTATATACGGTATTTAACATATTGTTCTCCCCATTAGTTCATAAAAGAATTTTCGGGAACATTATAATATTTAAATATTTTGTGTTGATCTAATTTCCCCTGTAACTTGGACTTTTATATTAGCCCAAGTTAAAGAAGAAATAGAGACTACTGACTGCATAGCAAAGCTGACTGAGTACCCCAAGACCTGGAAGGTCCTGCTCCTTCTCTGCACCCAAAGATCACATGATTGCTGGGTACAGAGGTGGTTGATTCACTAGTGCTTCCTATTACTGTATACAGTAAGTATTTAACTGTCTCTGCCTTTTGTACGAGGAGTCTGGCTGTGACTGATAGCCGAATCCCCAATCCTGCAGCTACTCTACTGTGCAGTGACGGTTTACAAATGTCACTGTATAGTAGAATGCAGACATGATTGCTGGGTCTAGAGGAGGATGGTTCTTTTGTACTTCGTATTACTGTATGCATAGTGAATCTATAGCACTGTATATATAATGATTGAGAAGGCAGAGACAGTAATAAACTGTGTCTGCTTTCTCTATAGAGAGTCTGGCTGTGACTGATACCCGGATCCCCACTCCTGCAGCTACTCTACAGTGATGTTTTACAAATTTCACTGCATAGTAGAATGCAGACATGATTGCTGGGTCTGGATGAGGATGATTCATTAGTACTTCCTATTACTGTATGCACAGCTCTTTTACAGCACTGTGTATATAACGATCGAGAAGGCAGACACAGTAATAAACTGTCTCTGCCTTCTCTATGGCGAGTCTGGCTGTGACTGATACCCAGATCCCCACTTCTGCAGCTACTCTACTGTTCATTGACGTTTTACAAATTTCACTGCATAGTAGAATGCAGACATAATTGATGGGCCCTGAGGAGGAAGATTCATTAGTACTTCCTATTACTGTATACACATCGTATATAATGATTGAGAAGGCAGAGGCAGTTATAAACTGTCTCTGCTTTCTGTATGGGAAATCTGGCAGTGACTGATACATGAATCTCCTCTCCTGCAGCTACTCTACTGTGCAGTGATGTTTTACAAATTTCAAGGCATAGCAGAATGCAGACATGATTTCTGGGTACAGATGAGGATGATTCATTAGTACTTCCTATTACAGTATACACAGCTCTTCAACAGCACTGTGTATATAAAGATCAAGAAGACAGAGACAGTGACAAACTGTCTCCGTCTTCTTTATGGGGAGTCTTTCTTTGACTGATACCCAGATCCCGATATCTGCAGCTACTCTACTGTGCAGTGACGTTATACAAATTTAACTGCATACTAGAATGCATACATGATTGCTGGGTGTGGATGAGGTTGATTCATTAGTACTTCCTATTTCTGTATACACAGTACTTCTACAGCACTGCGTACATAGTGATCGAAAAGGCAGAGACAGTGATAAACTGTCTCTGCCTTCTCTATGGCGAGTCTGGCTGTGACTGATACCTGGATCTCCTCTCCTGCAGCTACTCTAATGTGTAGTAACAATTCACAAATGTATTTCATTAATTGCACAATTGCTTGAATAAATTATACTTACTTTATCAATAGTTAGCTACCAATAGGGGTCGCTGACTGCACATTGATATATACAAGTAATATTGTGCTCCTCCTGATGGAGACTATGGTGCTGGACATGCTCCTACCAGAGGTAACTTTATGCTTATTTGCCCCCCGTTCTCTCATTGGGTGAAGTGGGGGAGGGGAACTGACCACTCCATTGAGTATATTTCTGGTTTAGCTATAAAGTTGACACTTTTTCACCATTTAGACTGATTTGTGTATACACCAACACTATTCTCAATCTTTTACGAATCCTTTCGCCCGAATGGTGCAGAGGAGTCTGAACACGAGCCAACCGTCACCTAATTGTATCTATTTCTTCACAGAAGACAAATAGGAACGTAAAAGTAGAAAACATTAAAACTCGCAGGATCCAAAAAGCTAATTGGCCACTAGCATCGCTATAAAGAGTCACAAATGGAAATGCTGGGGGAAAAAGGGTGGATTCTACAAAGCATGAAAATGATGGAAACTAATGAAACTAATTATTGTAGTTTCTGAGGGAGAAAAGGATTTCATATCTGAGCTAATGGCACATTGGATACATTTGCATAATTGTATTATCATATTTAAGCCAGCCATTATTGCAATGAAATGCAGCAATATATAATGCAAAATTAGTTACACATGATAGAATAGCCAGGATTTTACACAAATATGTATATGAGCTCCTACAGAAAGTAGCAATTTATAATTTGGGGGTCAGTTGTTTGCAAACATAGCCAGTGAATAGTGGCATAGCTCAGGGTTATAGAGAAATTTGGAAAGTGTTAGAAATCGCAATAACTTGTAAATTATGTTTGTAATAAACATAATAATTAAATGGGTGGCTGAAAATGAGAAATCTTTTTGTCTTCTGTAAACAGCGCCATCCTTCTCTATAGGTTGGGTGTGGTATTGCAGATAGCTCAGCTTCACTCACTTCAATGTCTTGGAATAAAGACATTTACCATATTTTTTGTAATTATGCACAAGCCACTAAGATACCATTAAAGGGCACCCACCAGCAAGATTTAGGGCTATATAAAGTCACTGGCACTGGGATGCTGAATGCAATCAGACCTTTACTTGAATGATTCCATGTTTGATTGCAGAGAAAAGTGTCATAAAACTCCTGGAAAACAGGACAGCAGATTATTTATGTGTGCAGCACTGCGTCACTATATGGTGTCTTTTTTTTTTCCTCCACTGTGTCATGGTTTTCGGGTGTAAGCTAAACCCCCCTCCCCATTCATCTCTACTTTCACGTTTGTCAGACACCCTGTGGCTGGAGTGTAGTGACAGTGTGCAGGAGCCAGAAACTGAAAGTAGAGATGAGAGGGAGGGGGATTGGGTTTGGCTTACAGCTGAAAGGCATGCCCACAGAGGAGGAAAACAAACAACAACCTAAAATAGTGATGCAGTGCTGCACACATCAATCATCTGCTGCCCTGTATTCCGGGAGTTTTATGACACTTTTCTCTGCTATCAAACATGAAATCATTCAAGTAAAGGTATGATTGCATTCAGCATCCCAGTGCCTATAAGGCACTGGCTTCTCTTTACAGCCTTAAATCCCACCGGTTGGATCCCTTTCATTATGTCTTGTTCATAGGTATGCCTGGAATTGCAGCTCAGACTTATTCATCAACAGCATGCAGTACCAAATGTGACATATGGACAAGGGTGGAGCTGTAGAGCTTTATAAAATGTTTTTGCTTTTTTCCCAGAAGATAAATTGGCATTATTATTATTATTTATTTATATAGCACTATTAATTCCATGGTGCTGTACATGAGAAGGGGTTACATACAAAATATAGATTAAGTCATCTAAAGAGGTACAGTGATGATGAGAAGGCAGATTGAGATAGAATGTGGAATAATGGAGGGGTTGTCAACCTATTTAAATATTTTTTTTTATTAGAATGGTCCCCTAATTATGAGCTGATACAATTTTGTAGAAAGTTTTTCAATGACTGAAAACAGTATTCTCCTCTCTGCTCTCTGTGTTTGCAGCATCACAAGAGGTCAAATACAACACAGAAACTGTCACAGCAGGGATACCTGCTTAGAGAAACAAATGGAGTCTAGAAAAGGCAGATCTGCAATAGCTCTCTCCCTCCGTGTCCTCAACAGCACAGAGCTGAAGCTCCTATGGAATCTGAAACCACTCTGCACTTGGAGCAAAGGGAGGAAGGAGGAGGGAGAAGAGAGCTGCTGAGAGGGAGTGCATAATTACATGACAGTTTATACAGCAGCCAGACTATTCCTGTTTGCTTATAATGGAGAGGGCTAATCCAGGAGCTCCCTGCAGGGTCTGACAATGCTGATAACATGGAAACTACAAAGGCTACAATAATGATTTTACATGTTTTTAAAATGTCTGTCCAGGCACTATTCAAGAATAATATTAGTATCATACTGAAAAATGACCTGACAGTGCCCCTTTAAGAGACAATTAGCATATTGGATATTTTCTTATGGTAGTCAAAGCTTATTTTTGCTGTTAAAGGGAATCTGTTAGGTCAAAAATCCATAAGTAAGGGCCCTTTCACATCTGCGTTTATTTGAAATCGCGGCAGATGCGGTGAAAAAACCGCATCTGCCGCAATTGCCGCATAACCGATGCACTTGCGGCGCGGTTGCGGTAATCCCCATAGAAAGTATAGGGGGACTTGCGGCAGGTGCGGCAAGTGCGGTTTTGCACTTGCCGCAGGTGCAGCCACGAAAAAAAACACGGTCAGCCGCGGTTTTTTTTCGCGGCCGCACCTGCCGCAAGTGCAAAACCGCACTTGCCGCACCTGCCGCAAGTCCCCCTATACTTTCTATGGGGATTACCGCAACCGCGCCGCAAGTGCATCGGTTATGCGGCAATCGCGGCAGATGCGGTTTTTTCACCGCATCTGCCGCGATTTCAAATAAACGCAGATGTGAAAGGGCCCTAACTGATAACATTTTTTAATTCCTCTAGTGAAGCTCTTTCTAGTCTTATATTTCTTTTATTTATTCTCACCCCTATCCTCTGGAAACTACAAAACAAAAGAGATTTATTCCATCTGTCAATCACATTTTGTGATCACTTACTTTTCTGCTACCCACTCCCCAGGAAATTAACATTCATGTAGTGACATCACTGCCCCCACCCTAGGCACTGCCCTCCTATGCAAGCAAACAAGGAAAGTTCAGTGAAATTCACTCACATGGGGGGTATGTATCATCCTGTCTGCATTGTTCTCTCAGGAAGTGTACCCTGTCTTGTTGTGTCCTCTTAGCAGACGGAGCAGCTGCAGCTCTGACATCTTCATTTCCCTCCAGCATGAAACAGTGTCATTGTGTGTATCTGAGACATATGTGTAGTTTGTGCTGTCTGAGATATTTCTATGTATTTATATGAAAATGTGTTTGCTCAGCAGATGCACACATTATATGTATGCAGGAAAACAAATGTTTATATAAACACATAGAAATCTCTCACAGACAGCACAGACTGTACAGTAGTAATTTTACTACAAGAGTTGCAGAACACACACATTCCCCATCTCCTATCTCTCCCTTCCCCTCAGAAGCAGCTTTAACAAGCCTGAAATTTTCAGTGACTGATTTTAGCACAGGGGGAGGTAGGAAATATTAGCTTGGATAGGTGTGAATGTTTAAATGTTTAAAGGCGGTAGTGTAAGTAATGAATTGGGCCTAGTGCAGCCAGCTGCCTACAGGGTGTGAAGATGCTTATGTAATGACCAGAGGTCCAATAGAGATCCAGTGAGTCACAAACAGAGACAGAGACAGAAATAAGTAACATTTTTTTAATAAAAGGGGATGGGGTGGAAATCAGGATATGATGCAATACTCATAACTTCCTCCAGGATTCCTATACTTATTATTCACATTCACCCAGCATAAAGCCAGGATCAGAGATCCAAATCCAACATTTCCAGTATATATATATATTACATAGAGTTGCAGATACTCTGCTGCAAATTGCACCCTCGTCGTAGACAGGTGATGGAGGGTATAGATGGTGTCCGCCCGCTTAGTAGTGGGTAGTGATGGGCGAATCCTAAATTACTCGGAATCGCTTGACTCTAGCGAGTCCGAGCACAGGACTCGCTACTCGTTGCGAGTCTAGCGAGTCCAATGTTAATGAATGGGGAAGCGAGTAATAGCGAGTAGTGTGAGATTTACAAATCGCAGATGTGTCTCGGAAGCTTCAGCCTGAAGCAATCCTAGTTTTGTCATTTATTTGCATTGGACTTGTTTACTTTGCAACTGTAATCGCTGGGAAACTCGCACAGATAAGAGTCCTGTCTCCTCAGTGTGCTGGCTGCCACAGCTCCAGGGTCCTAGAGCCTGCCTGCTGCCTGATGTAGCAGTGCTGAGATTGTTCTCAGTCTGCTCATTCCCTGTGTACAGACATGAATGTCTGTGCACAGAGATGATGTAGCAGAGCTGAGATTGTTCTCAGTCTGCTCATTCCCTGTGTACAAACATGAATGTCTGTGCACAGAGATGATGTAGCAGAGCTGAGATTGTTCTCAGTCTGCTTATTCCCTGTGCATAGACATCTATATTTATGCACAGGGGATGTAGCAGAGAGGACATCGCGTTTTGGACTGCGTCGGACGGAAGAGGATTTTTTTAATTAAAGATGGAGTCCCTAATGGCTTTTTTTTTTATTTCTAATAAAAAATTTTCCTTGTGTTGTGCTTTTTTTAAAACAATTTAATAGAAATTCATGGCGGTCATGTCTAATATTGGCGTGACCGCCATAAATTTCGGGCTTAGGGCCAGCTGATAATACAAAGCTGGCCCTAACCTCTTTATTACCCAGCGTGCCATCGCTACCAGGGCCGCTGGAAGAGCGGGGTTCAGCGCCAGAGGATGGCGCTTCAATGAACGCGCCATCTTCTGGGGCGGCTGCGGGCTGCAATTTGCAGCGGGGGGTGCCCAGAAAGCTTGGGCATCCCTGCGCTGCGGATTCCAGCCCCCAGCTGCTTAGCTGTACCTGGCTAGACATAGAAATTGCGCGGAGCCCCACGCATTTTTTTTTAATTATTTCATGAAATTCTGAGATTCTGACTCTGAGACTCTGACTCTGACTCTGAGACTCTGACTCTGAGACTCTGACTCTGAAATTCATGAAATAATAAAAAAAAAATGCGTGGGGCTCCGCGCAATTTCTATGTCTAGCCAGGTACAGCTAAGCAGCTGGGGGCTGGAATCCGCAGCGCAGGGATGCCCAAGCTTTCTGGGCACCCCCCGCTGCAAATTGCAGCCCGCAGCCGCCCCAGAAGATGGCGCGTTCATTGAAGCGCCATCCTCTGGCGCTGAACCCCGCTCTTCCAGCGGCCCTGGTAGCGGTGGCACGCTGGGTAATAAAGAGGTTAGGGCCAGCTTTGTATTATCAGCTGGCCCTAAGCCCGAAATTTATGGCGGTCACGCCAATATTAGACATGACCGCCATGAATTTCTATTAAATTGTTTTAAAAAAAACACAACACAAGGAAAATTTTTTATTAGAAATAAAAAAAAAAGCCATTAGGGACTCCATCTTTAATTAAAAAATCCTCTTCCGTCCGACGCAGTCCAAAACGCGATGTCCTCTCTGCTACATCCCCTGTGCATAAATATAGATGTCTATGCACAGGGAATAAGCAGACTGAGAACAATCTCAGCTCTGCTACATCATCTCTGTGCACAGACATTCATGTCTGTACACAGGGAATGAGCAGACTGAGAACAATCTCAGCACTGCTACATCATCTCTGTGCACAGACATTCATGTCTGTACACAGGGAATGAGCAGACTGAGAACAATCTCAGCAATGCTACATCATCTCTGTGCACAGACATTCATGCTGCATGCTGATACTTGCAGATGCATCTGCAAAACGCTGCAGATGCATCTGCAAGTGTGAAGGCAGCCTAAACATCTCATGTAGCTGCACCTGCTCTCTTTGTTATCAGACAGGAAACCGCTGGGTCCTAGTGCTACCAATGTGTCTTTTATGCAGGGTATCAGGAAAAAAAGGGGTATCACCACTGTGCTGCTGCCAAAAAATCCAAACCACAGTAATCGTCACAGCCTAAGGTGGTTTATTCTACACGTTTTGAATAGTTACCCCTCTTCTTCAACCGGAAATACACACCAGTTACAAGGCAATAGCAGTATTGTGGTTTAAATGGCTATGCAATTTCAAGAATAAAAGAGCACCAATTAGACATTTGACTGCAGCTGGGGTTCAAAGGTTACATATAAACTACACCAATATACAATGACAAATTTCTCATGACAACACATTTATTATTTAAAAAAAAATTTACTAAAAAAAAATGAACTAAAATGAGAACAACAAAACGCAAAAGAAAAATATAAAAAATTTAAAATAAAGTTAATATATGCATATATATTTATATCAAGAAAGATTTTTGTGTATATGTCAATCAAGTATATACAAGAAGATGTTTGTTTTATAGTATTTTGTGAGAATATGAATAGAGAAAAAAATTAAAACTGGTATCACAAGAGAGAATCTATTCTCTATTTTCTTTCGTGATTCCGTTTTTCATTTTCGACACTGACAATGATGCCCTCTGAGCCTCAGGACCACTTGAATTTCTTTGGAAATTGATTGGGCTTATCGACCATTCAGACTATCCTGCGTTGCAACTTTTCACCAATTTTTCTATTGTCCGCATCCAGGGAGATTAGCTACAGTGTCATGGGTTATAAACTTCTTAATTATGCTGTGCCCTGTGGACAAAGTAACATCAATATCTCTGGAGATGGACGGTTGTGGAGCCCACTGGGACGGGGTACTCGGTGCCGGACCAGGGTGCTGCTGGGGGAGGTCACGGCAATCCTGGTCCGGACCGTGTCCCGGGCCCGCACAATAAAATGGGGGTTATTTACAGGGGATTTATCACTCGTGACGCCACCCACTATATGCGGCCAGTAATGGGGCCGCCGCTGCTGCAGAACCTCCGGGGATGATGGGATAGCAGCTTGGATAGAATAGTTCCTGTGGGCAGTGGTAGTAGTAGTTAAAGTCTGTGAGGATAGTTATTGATGCTGCAGGAGAGTAGGGGTAGCAGTAGAGATGATGAGAGTAGAGGTAATCGCAGTATATGAGGGCAAGTGGGGCTTCAGTATAAGGATCACACACACTCACGATTTCTGTTGTTTTCCAAGTCTTTACTTGCAGATGGTATATCACAATATTGTCCACGGAGTCTGTACCAGGTTGCTCCCACCCTGACCAGGTCCTTGGCTTCCTACTTAAGCGCTGTGTGTGGCCCTGCTGCTGCTTGTAGCTGTACTGCTGGCCCTGTCTCTGCTCACGGGTACCAATATGCTGGGCAACTTGAGTCCTCTGTGTCACTGACCCCTCCGTGTTGCTTTGCTATGGTGCTGTGAAGATGGTGGACCTTCACTATGCGGTGTTTACTGTCCTGTCTGTCTCAGGCACAGCCTCGGATCCGGTATCCGTCTTAAGCGCCTCCCCGGGGTCACGTTTTTGGGGTAACTCTTTATCCCGGGTATGTTCCTCTGTTCCTCTGTCTCCTCTCCTCAGACCTCTCAGGACCTCCACTTCTACTTGACTCTGCTCCTGCTCCAGACTCAACTCTGAGCTCAACTGACTGTCACTCCTGCTCTGTGGTAAACAACTTAGCTCCTCCCACTAGTGCAGGTGCCACCTAAACTCCTCCCACTTTCTAGTGTAGTGTTGTGTGGGGAGTAAACCTGTGTTGATGTTTCTGTGGCACATTAACCCTTGGGGTGCCACACTTGCACCTTGAGTTTGTTGATATTTTTCAGAAATGTTGGTTCTCAAATGCTTAGACAGTTCTCTTTCTGTTCTCCATTCTGTGGCACAGACACACAATGCAAAAAATAAGTCAACGTCTCCCTTTTTATCTGGTCTTAGGTGTGATTTTCACATTGTCCACACATGTTACTTGCCACAGGTGAAAGTGGATGAGCATCACATGCTTGAAACGAAAATGTTGATCCATAATTTGGGAAATATGCCAACAATTTTGTCTGACCCATTTTTGGGAGTTTTGTGTGAAATTATGTCCAATTTGCATTTGTTTCTGTTTTTTGTTGTGTTGGTCCAACACACTCAAATGAACATGTGTATGGCAAAAGCATTTGTAAATACAATCATTTTCTGGGAGAAACTCTTTGGCCCCTTTCACATCTATGCAGCCCCTGTGTTTGGCTAACCTGTGCTAGCGCAAATGCAAGCGCAGGTACATTTACAGGCAAGTGCAGGAAAGTGCATAGGCGCATGGATGCACTGCTCTTGCGATCGCCTGAGCTCAGTGCCCCCATTAACTGCTGTGGTGGAGTGCAGGAGACGAAATCTTGAATGTGACTGTGCCGATGTCACCGTACATGCGCTTGGCCAGATGCACCCGGATACGCGTAATACGATGTTTCCGGGTGCGTCTAGAGAAGTGCATGCGCGGTGAGGTTAGCTCATTCCCACTCGCACTTCCGGGTTTTTGGCTCCTGCACTTGGCTGTGCTCAGCCATAGCAGGTAATGGGTTCACCGAGTACAGACAAGCGCAAGAGCAGTGCATCTATGCGCCTATGCGCTTGCCTGTAAATGCACCTGCACCTGCATTTGCGCTAGCGCAGGGCAGGCAAATGCAGCAGCTGCATAGATGTGGAAGGGGCCTTCATCTTCTTGAACACTTTTAAGGGCGCCAACACTTTTGGCCATGACTGTAGGTGCGTATAGGTGTTGTATCTTGAATATGTGTGTGTATCAACCCTAGTATACGTAGAATCATAGTACTGCACCAAGTGATAAAAATAAAACACCTTTTTATTGCCTTTAGACCATTTACTTTGTGTTTCATTCTACACCAAACAAAAATTCTGAATTATGTATGGCGAGCTTGAGAAGCCAGGCTTGGCACGAAACTGGCAAGAAAGCTAAACGAGCATAATAGAAAAGTGAGAAGTATTTTGCAAGTTTAACTTAAGGCAAATTGAAACTTAGAGGAACAATTCTTTTTCTGTGGTTTTTCAAGAAAATACAATTGAGTCTAATGCGCTGTACTATTTATCTGCAGAGTGGGGAAAGCCGGAATATTACTGTGCATTGGGATGAAGAGAACTTGAATTAGCTCAGTCAATTAAGTCATGATTAATTCATGTTGTACTTTCTCCTCCAGAGAGTTTAGAAACAAAGATCATAGCTAACTAGGTATATCTGGATAGATAAAAGGAAAGTGTTCAAGAAAATTTTGAAGAAAATACAACAATGGCAATTTAGGATAAAATGGGAGTACCTGGAGGGCAGTAGGTCCCAGAGCAAAGACAAAAGCTGGGACCCTTTCATGAGCTGCTTGACATCAATACTCTCCTAACCATTCTGGATGGAAACTCCACTGGGTTCACATCACCCATTAGTATGGGCCTGCTTGCATCCTAGCAGCTTCACAGTGTTATGATTGTGTAGTTAACTCACTCGGGATTTACGTTGGTAAAACACTGGAAATACTGTAGCTGACCCAGCTGGTTCTAATACAGAATAGAGATTCGGACCACACAATCCCTAGTGGTTCCTATGCTGACTGGAATAACCCAAACCTTAGACTAAATAGTGGTAACTCAAAGCTATGCTGCCTGAATGGCTATCGAGTGTTTCATGTTATACCTAAGGAACTGAATGGCAGAGCAGGGTGTCACGTTGCTGTTGGACTCGGTGGCTGGTGTTCTTGCCCCGGCCACTGGGAGGCGCCGGGTTCCTTCGGCTGGTTGTGCCAGTGATAGGGGGGCTGGGTCTTCATATAGACTGGTTCCGTTGACACCTGCCTCTGTCGCTGGACATTGCCATGTTTCTCCTGTGGGTGATGCTGTACAAGGAGAGAGGTTCCAGCAGAGGTAGGCGCAGGCTTCGCTCTTCTATCAGAAGTAGGGTGGTTGGTATCAGTCATACATCATCATCTGGCCTGGTTCTAGGGGCGGTCTAGATGAGGTCACCAGGCTGTGAGCTCCAGCCTATGAGAGGAAATCGCGCCCTTCAAATATCTTGGAGCCTGTCCTGCAGGCCGCCAGATATAGTCTTGTTTTCCCCACTGATCTAGTGTGTGTTTGTATTTTGACTCTGACTTTTGCCTGGATTTTTGACCTTCTACTGCCTGATGATTATGTACCTTTGCTGCCCTCCTGGTTTTGACCCTGACTTCTGACTATGCTTTTGGGTCCTATTTAATATTCCCTTCCTGGCGACCTTCCTGCTCCGTTCTGCTGCTCATCATAGGCAGCTACCTCCTGGGCTCCGCTGTAATTCTAGATCCCTGTTCAGGGGTAAAAGCCATCCAAATGGTATGAAAAAAAATAAAAATTGAATACTTACCCTACGCCGGGTGTTCGAGTCACCGCGTGCCAAGACATCCACATGTACTGACCATCTAGGGCCTTTCTAGACCTGTGATTGGCCGCTTGCGGTCATGTGATATGCACATCATATGCACGTCACATATCATATGACCACGAGCGGCCAATCACAGCTCTTGATAGGTTCTGATAGGTCAGTACATGTGGATGTCTCGGCTCCCTGCTCCCCGAACATCTGACGGAGGGTAAGTATTCAATTTTTATTATATTTCATACCATTTGAATGACTTTAATAGGTTTCGCAATGTATATTCATACACTGCGAAATCAAAAAGGGACTGTCACAAATGTCACACAGGAACAATTCTCCCTCCCCTGTGTGACATCACTTCTCCCCTGTGCTTTTGGGGGAGAAGCACGCCCGTAAAAAATGTGGAGTGTGAATGCAACGTGTTTTTTAACGCGCTTTTTTGCGCGGGAACAAAACGTGGCAAAAAGTGCTAACGCAAAAAATGCGCAATTTGTGAATGGAGCCTAAAACAACCAGAGATCTTATCTTTCCTTTAATGGTACCTTTACACGCCGCCACAAAGTGCAGCAACCGGTAGGCACCGCTTGTGCACGTGCTCGTTTTTAACGGTGAATACCGGTCGCCGATGCCGCATATACACGCCGCCACAACGTGCTCCACAGAAGGTGTTTGCGTTCCCCGGAAGTGCCGACGGATGCCGCAGTTTACCTCCTGTGGAATACCTTCCCTGGTTTACACGCCGCTACCACAAAGGAATATGGGCGTACATATTGCGCGCCGTAAGCACATAGACGTGACAGAGTTGTGTATTACGTGACGCTCCTACGGTGATTAGACAATGCAACAACATCATGATTGGCCAGCCAGCACAGGAAGGCTGGCTAATACATGACGCCATTGCAATTGTGGACTGTGGATGGACAGCTCTTTAAATATGGCGCCCTATGAAGGGACAACCAATCGTAACGCAGGAGTTTCCACCAATGATAGCTGATGGGGCGTGGTATTCATGACGCTATGGCATGCCCCTGGGAATTCGCTAGGCCACGCAAATACCTTCCTGTCCCCGATTACACGCCGTCACCATAGGAATTGTTCCTTCCTGTTTTTGAGCACGGCTCAGAACAGGTATCCAAGGAACCGCCAGACACGGGAAAGAACTCCCTAAATTACACGCCGCCATTTCGTAGTGATTTCATGGCAACAGGCACAATTGTGTCCGGTGCCTGGTGGTTTCTTCCTTCCTGTGGCGGCGTGTAAAGGTACCTTAAGAGGACCTGTCACCCCCCCTCCTGGAATTCATACTAATAGCAGCACTGAATGCAGCATGTATGCTGCACTCAGGCAAGGGGTCCCCCATGTGTCTGTGAGGTTTGTACCCCTAAATATAGCCTTTTGAAAACTCACAGTAAAAAGTCAAGAAGGCATTACCAGTGGCAGCAGTCAGCTCACTTCCCGGGGGCCATTCCCGTCCCCTGCATCTCCGTTCCTCCCTCCTTCTTGTCCTCGCTGCCTCCTCCTTGATGGTTTGTCATCCATCCTCGCCTGCGCCTCCTTGTGCTACTTCACGCAGGCACAGAGCAAGGTCTTGTTTGTGCGGTCCCGCACTCCTGTCCCGCCCCCCACCCTGACGTTAGTGCTTGTGCCCGCCCTGCTCCATGTTTACATTCACTTTGCCGGCAGACACACTTGTGCTTTTTTTAAAAGCGTGCGCAAAAAAACGCAAAGTGTGAACGTAGCCTACGTATCAAGTGACCTGAAAGTAAAACTGATCTTTCACAGCACAAGAAGTGAGAACAGAGATGGACAGATCATCCTCATGGGCAGCTTGTACAATCAATGTCAGATCTCTTGCAACAGGGATAAAATATTTTGAGATTATTGTGCTTTTTTCTTTATAAGACAATTTTGTCGGTATGTACGACTGGACATACAAATGAATGAAAACTCTTCTCCCACTTAAGTACACAAAGGGATTTTCACTGCTTTTCTCTCCCCCAACGATTCTGCTCTGCGTGTGGCTGGATGTGATTACAAAGATGCAACTTTGTAATATTTTCCCGAGAATATTCTCGCCTATTGGAGTAAAGCTGTCTATACAGTGCTGATATCAAACAGGACCATCACAGCTTGGAAGAAAAGGAAGAGCCAGCTCTACGTGAAGATAATTCTCATGTGGATCCTTTACACACATCTCTCTTACATGAGTTTTTATTGAATTTGGCATGAGAATATTGGGTTGCTGAAAGATGACAGATTATAACTGGTTGTACAAAGAAGACAGTATATATTGCTTATGCAAACCCAAAATGGTGACATGCCTCTGATCCAGTGGCATTAGAAAAAGGTGCAACTCTTGGGCCTTAGTGCAAAATCTGAAGCAATGCACCACGTTCCCACCTACCATGGCCATTTAAAACATTGGCGATTACTTATGTTGTGAAGAGGTCCTTGGGATTTTGGTGTAACCCTTACATCTGCATCGACACTACTTGTCAGAAGAGGCACTTGTGTACAGATGAGTAACTCCAATCTCTCAGGGTACCTTTACACACGGCTACATTTGTAGCTTGTCACCAGGTAACTTACTGGTTGCAGTGAAATCATGGATACATGATTCCATTTGTACACTGCAACAAGATAGAACCATGTATCCATGATTTCACTGCAACCAGTAAGTTACCTGGTGACAAGCTACAAATGTAGCCGTGTGTAAAGGTACCCTCAGGCTCCAATGCAATGAAGTTGCATTTTGGCATCTGAAATTGAGAAAAAATTGGACAAGTCCGAACTTGACAACATTTTGTATATTATTATGAAGATTTTTAATTAATCAGTGGAGAAATTGATTTGAGTGGTAGGCATTACAAACCTGCCAATAATGTGGAAATGTTGCCTGGACAATCTCAAAATGTGAGCTTCAAATGGACCAGTGTCTGTAAATCCTGTCCAAAAGTGGCCATTCTGGTCTTAGGAGCAGGACTTGAATGTACCAATTGCAGTCATGATAAGTATGGAGTTATGCACCATTCTTGATTTCAGGACTGAGCTCCACTTCCCTCCTCTTTCCCTTTGCTCTAAGGATGGATGTCCTTTCTCTGATATTATCACCCAAGGCTTTCTAAGATTGACTATGGCCAGGGTCAAATTTGCGCTTTGACCCTGGCCTGCCGGATTCCGGTTTCAACTTAGAAATTTTTCCAGCACCGCATAGCGTTACCGCTATGCGGTGCTGGAAAACGCTGCCCTTAGTTACCCGATGTGTACCTTCACGACCTGTCATACAGGCAGCGGCTCGGAGTGCGATTTACAGCGCCGCACAGGAAACCGTGTCTGCAACGTTTCCTGTGCGGCGCTGTAAAGCGCACTCCGAGCCGCTGCCTGTATGACAGGTCGTGAAGGTACACATCGGGTAACTAAGGGCAGCGTTTTCCAGCACCGCATAGCGGTAACGCTATGCGGTGCTGGAAAAATTTCTAAGATAATACCGGAATCCGGCAGGCTAGTGGTACAACGCTAATGTGACCCTAGCCGATTTGAGTAGTCAGTTAATGCTATGTTCAGTTGCCATTTGGTTTGGAATTTGAAAGCAACTAGTTTGTGTATGTGCAATCATCTTTGCAAACTACTGTGGTTTCTGCTACATGCATACTCAGACCTACTGATTAAACCATCATAGACTGTAAGCAATACCAACCGCTGCCATTATGCCGCAATCATTTCTGCAAACTACTGTGGTTTCTGCTACATGCATACTCAGACCTACTGATTTAACCATCATAGGCTGTATGCAATACCAACCGCTGCCGTTATGCCGCAATCATTTCTGCAAACTCCTGTGGTTTCTGCTTCTTGCATCCTCAGACCTACTAATTAAACCATCATCTGCTGTAAGCAATACAAACTGTTGCCATTAATAATCTCTGCAAACGCCTATAGTTTCTACAACCAGCATCTATATTCTGGTTCAGACCTGCTGTTTAACCCATCATCTGCTACAAGTATTATTAACTGTTACCTGGACTTGTTCACATTATGCTTTATTAAGCAAGTCATGGTCTAGATTACACCTTCTATTTTGACTATAAACCTGGTTCTCTGACTTTCAGTATGTCCTGGTTTGCCTGTCATCTGGCAAAGTCAGTTGTCCAGGTCTTTGCTTTTCCACTTGTCATCCGGCAGGTGAAGGCCGCTGTGCCATCGCCCTTGATTTTAGTGTACACCCTGACGTGCAGCTTAGTGACTTCAACTCAGCTGGGCCCTAATATATATTGAAGAACTAGATAAAGGAGCTGAATATGTTTTACAGCATAAATTGGCGTCAATCTATTTTTCAGCAGGCCGTAAAGGAAAGTATTATAGTAGTCAAGCCTGGAAAATATCTGTAGAATTGAGAGACAGAAAAAGCACAATGGGTCTTATCGTCAGAGATGATTGTTTATGCTCACCTGGGCTGGTTGTGAAAATCAATAACTAGTATATGCGCCTGTACAGCCGCCACTGGATCAGCACGTCCACGTGCAAAGTGGCGTTCAAAGATCAGAAGGATGGTGCTTCTACGATCCGCTCTGCTGTCAAAGAATGAGGACCACACAGGGTCTGAATGCAATGCTGGTTTATTCCAACGCGTTTCGGTGCTGTCCCAGCTCCTTCATTAGTGGTACAAAAACTGGTGCTGGGACATCACCGAAATGCGTTGGAATAAACCATCATTGCATCCAGACCCTGTGTGGTCCTCATTCTTTGACAGCAGCGCGGATCATAGCAGCATAATCCTTCGGATCTTAGCCTGGAAAACAAGCCTTCCAGTCCTAGTATTTTCTTGTGTAGTATAAAATGGTGGAACAAATTGTAACATGTATATAGTTTGCCTCAGCAAAAATAGCTCAGTCTAGGATTTTGCCAATAAATATGGATCCTAACACGCTAAGCATCCCATGACATGTGAACCTTAACAATTTTCACTCCAATTATTGCTCACTTACTACAGTCGATAATATGTTTCTATTACACTCTAAGCCATTATTATTGATCCCGACGCTTTTAGAATTTTGCTGTTCTTGTAAAAACTGAAAAGCTATAAAATGACAGCAGTGTAAGAGCGGAGAATTCTCTATGTGTTTTCGTATTTCTCCTAAACAGGTAAGCCTGCCTGTCACATCTCTTATAAATAGAGTAGTCGACCAAGGGCAGTTGTGACACTGTATAATAAGAGGTTGTTCCAGGCATCTGACAGTGAGAGACACATCTTTTCCTGATTGCAAGTGTTGGAGACCTAACATTACCTTCTACATCTACTTGCTACAAAACAATAATCAAACAATGTCTTTCTTGGGTCTTGTGAGCAATCCAGCATGAAAAAAGTTGAATTTCATCTCTTTGACATGTCTTCTTGCAGCGGCTGGCGTGACAGATTTATTTTTCTTTAAAAGTCAGTAAGCGGAAAATGACACTATGGTCCCAACCACCTGGTATTTGTCAGCGGCTAATGCCTTACTTTGGTCTAGTCTGCAAGAAATACCAGAGGGATCAGTGGCGTTACCAGAAGGGTTGCGAATGCAACTGGGTCTTGGGGCATCACAGTGATTTTTGCTCTTAAGGCCACTTGCACACGTTCAGTATTTGATGAGTTTTTTACCTCAGGATTTGTAGACAAAACCAGGAGTGGAGCAATCAGAGGAAAAGTATAATAGAAACACGTCACCACCAGGGGCGTAACTACCGACATAGCAGATGTAGCGGTCGCTTTGGGGCCCGGCGCTTGTGGGGGGCCCGGACCCAGCGCCGCTATGCTGCTATCCAGTCAGCTGCGATTACTTATCCCTGCCGCTGTCGCTGTTACCGCTGTCGCTGCTCTCCTCCGGGTCTTCATGCTTCTTCCTGGTTGTGACCGGCGGGCGCAGGCAATGACGTCATTGCCTGTGCGCCGGAGGAGGAAGCATGAAGACCCAGAGGAGCGCGGTGTCAGAGCGGCGACAGCGACAGCGGCAGGGATAAGTAAGTATAATGATGTATTCCTTTACAGGTGTGCAGCAGCAAGGGGGGGGGCCCTGTGGGGCCTGTATATACCACTGGGGAGACTGCTATAATACTGCTGGGGCCTGTATATATCACTGGGGAGGCTGCTGTATACCACTGGGGCCTGTATATACTTCTGGGGCCTGTATATACCACTGGGGAGACTGCTGTAATACTGCTGGGGCCTGTATATACCACTGGGGAGGCTGCTGTATACCACTGGGGCCTGTATATACTGCTGGGGCCTCTATATACCACTGAGGAGACTGCTGTAATACTGCTGGGGCCTGTATATACCACTGGGGAGGCTGCTGTATGCCACTGGAGCTGCTGTATATACTGCTGGGGCCTGTATATACCACTGGGGAGGCTGCTGTATACCACTGGAGCTGCTGTATATACTGCTGGGGCCTGTATATACAACTGGGGAGGCTGCTGTATACCACTTGGGCTGCTGTATATACTGCTGGGGCTGGTATATACCACTGGGGAGACTGCTGTAATACAGCTGGGGCTTGTATATACCACTGGGGAGACTGCTGTAATACTGCTGGGGCCTGTATATACCACTGGGGAGGCTGCTGTATACCACTGGGGCTGCTGTATATACTGCTGGGGCCTGTATATACCACTGGGGAGGCTGCTGTATACCACTGGGGCTGCTGTATATACTGCTGGGGCCTGTATATACCACTGGGGAGGCTGCTGTATACCACTGGGACTGCTGTATATACTGCTGGGGCCTGTATATACCACTGGGGAGGCTGCTGTATACCACTGGGGCTGCTGTATATACTGCTGGGGCCTGTATATACCACTGGGAGGCTGCTGTATACTACCACTGGGGATACGTATAATGTTTATTTGTTACCATGGACACTGAGTTGAGACTGTGTTGTCACTTCCGCTATGTCACTTCCTGCAATAAGTATACGATATACTGTTTACTTGTTACCATGGTCACTGAGTTGAGACTGCGTTGTCACTTCCGCTATGTCACTTCCTGTAATAAGTATGCGATATACTGTTTACTTGTTACCATGGTCACTGAGCTGTGACTGCGTTGTCACTTCCGCTATGTCACTTCCTGTAATAGGTATACGATATACTGTTTACTTGTTACCATGGTCACTGAGTTGTGACTGCGATGTCAATTCCACTTCCTGTAATTGGTATAAGATACACTGTTTACTTGTTACCATGGTCACTGAGCTGTGACTGCGATGTCACTTCCACTTCCTGTAATAGGTATAAGATATAATGTTTACTGGTTACAATGGTCACTGAGTTGTGACTGCGATGTCACTTCCGCTATGTCACTTCCTGTAATAGGTATGAGATACTGTTTACTTGTTACCATGGTCACCGAGCTGTGACTGCGATGTCACTTCCGCTATGTCACTTCCTGTAATAGGTATAAGACATACTGCTTACTTGTTACCATGGTCACTGAGCTGTGACTGCGATGTCACTTCCACTTCCTGTAATAGTTATAAGATATACTGTTTACTTGTTACCATGGTCACTGAGCTGTGACTGCGATGTCACTTCCACTTCCTGTAATAGGTATCAGATATACTGTTTACTTGTTACCATGGTCACTGAGTTGTGACTGCGATGTCACTTCCGCTATGTCACTTCCTGTAATAGGTATGAGATACTGTTTACTTGTTACCATGGTCACCGAGCTGTGACTGCGATGTCACTTCCGCTATGTCACTTCCTGTAATAGGTATAAGACATACTGCTTACTTGTTACCATGGTCACTGAGCTGTGACTGCGATGTCACTTCCACTTCCTGTAATAGGTATAAGATATACTGTTTACTTGTTACCATGGTCACTGAGTTGTGACTGCGATGTCACTTCCACTTCCTGTAATAGGTATAAGATATAGTGTTTACTTGTTACCATGGTCACTGAGCTGTGACTGCGATGTCACTTCCACTTCCTGTAATAGGTATAAGATATAGTGTTTACTTGTTACCATGGTCACTGAGCTGTGACTGCGATGTCACTTCCACTTCCTGTAATAGGTAAAAGATATAGTGTTTACTTGTTACCATGGTCACTGAGCCGTGACTGCGATGTCACTTCCACTTCCTGTAATAGGTATAAGATATACTGTTTACTTGTTACCATGGTCACTGAGTTGTGACTGCGATGTCACTTCCGCTATGTCACTTCCTGTAATAGGTATAAGCTATACTGTTTACTTGTTACCATGGTCACTGAGCTGTGACTGCGATGTCACTTCCACTTCCTGTAATAGGTATAAGATATACTGTTTACTTGTTACCATGGTCACTGAGTTGTGACTGCGATGTCACTTCCACTTCCTGTAATAGGTAAAAGATATAGTGTTTACTTGTTACCATGGTCACTGAGCCGTGACTGCGATGTCACTTCCACTTCCTGTAATAGGTATAAGATATACTGTTTACTTGTTACCATGGTCACTGAGTTGTGACTGCGATGTCACTTCCGCTATGTCACTTCCTGTAATAGGTATAAGCTATACTGTTTACTTGTTACCATGGTCACTGAGCTGTGACTGCGATGTCACTTCCACTTCCTGTAATAGGTATAAGATATACTGTTTACTTGTTACCATGGTCACTGAGTTGTGACTGCGATGTCACTTCCACTTCCTGTAATTGGTATAAGATATAGTGTTTACTTGTTACCATGGTCACTGAGTTGTGACTGCGATGTCACTTCCGCTATGTCACTTCCTGTAATAGGTATAAGGTACACTGTTTACTTGTTACCATGGTCACGGAGTTGTGATTGTGATGTCACTTCCACCTATGGCAATATCATGTGGTCCAATTGTGCTCTCTCAGCTGTATCCAATCATTAATTACCAACAGATATAAAATGAGTTCCAATGTGCAACAGACTTATACTTCCCCTGAGGAAGCTGCGCCCTGGCAGCGATACGCGTGGGGCCTGGGTGCCCTGCAATCACCTCGCTTCATACCTCGGACTGACACTTTGGACTATTTACGGACTGGTAATATGCACTTTATCTTCCACTGTCAGTGGATACGGTGACCTACACTCTTTGACTATATGCATAAAATAGGGGGTACCCAATATATATATGGGTGGTCATTGTACCAATTATAACGGTTAGTTAGCTCATGGATAAGATCTTTGTTATTATCCATATGTGACCACCCCTAGGGACCACTGTGTTTGGGACTACTAAACGACTCCTATTCATTGGATGATTTGCTGAATTTTTGGTTACCCATAACACTGTACACCTTATATTGGGCTAACAAGCGTATTTATGTAAAATATTGTGGTGAAGTAGCACTAGTACTTCTCGTACCTGCTCTCATCCCCCACCCTCGGGTCTCTCCCTACAACTCAATCCTGTATTTTGTCTAACCTGTTGTGATCACCGATATTGTGTCATATCCTGCTCATGTTTTGTCAGCATTGTATTCTGTACATATGTTCAGCGTTGTGTTCTGCATTGGCACCCCATGGTTTTAATTGTTTTTATTCTTGTTTGGTCTATTGCACTAATAAAGTTATAATTTTCACTATTCTACTACTCGTGTGTGTGTGTTGCTCCCTCAATGTGCTATGTCTTCTCTCCGCCTTGCATATCTGTCCACCTTGGCACGGTGAGCGACCCCTCCTTCCCTTGATATAATTCAGATCATTGCAGTGCACCCTGTTTTCTGTTGATACTACCACTGGGGAGGCTGCTGTATACTACCACTGGGGAGGCCTGTATACCACTGGGGGGCCTGTATACCACACTGCTGGGGGCTGTATACCTGTGCTGGGGTCCACCCTCGGCTTATACACGAGTCAATATGTTTTCCCAGGTTTTGGGGGCAAAAGTAGGGGGGTCGGCTTATACACGGGTCGGCTTATACACGAGTATAAACGGTAAACTGGGTGGCGTCAGACTGTTAACACCTAGTCATATCATGGTTCTGTTGTTTATACGCGGTGCTTTATTCTTGCAGATTCAGGATTAGGATCAATTTTGTTACGTTATTTCTAAGTTTGGCACTTAATGTGACTCCTGTATGCATTATCGGGTAAGGGAGTGTGTCTTGAAGGGGGCGTGTCATTGGGGGCGTGTCTTGGAGGGGGCCCCGTTCAAAACTTTGCTATGGGGCCCTGCCAGTTCTAGTTACGCCTCTGGTCACCACTTCTGCATTTAATTATCCACTCCTGGTTTTGGCTACAAATCCTGAGGTAAAAAACTCATCAAATCTCTAACGTGTGCACGTGGCCTTAAACAGATTGTCTGAATTAGGCTAGGGTCACACTTGGAAGGCACAATCCAGTAACCGGATCCATTACCGGATCCGGTATTGGACTGTGCCTTCATACTTATTTTAATCTGTAAAATTGCAACTCTCATTCTGGATCTGAACGCATTAATGCATCTAGCATAAAAAAGAAAAAAGATAGCGGCACTCACCAGGCGTGTTTCAAAGGTGGTTTATTTGGGTACCCTCATTCCAGGGTTCCACTCAGAAGGGAGGGGGTGCAGAGACGCAGTGCGCGTTTTGAAGCTAACAGAGCGGCGCGGGTGTATACGTCACCCGGCGCCGGAAATGACGCGTATCGCGTCACCCAGCCCCACTACAGGCCGGCCGAGACACAGGAGAGCGGCGGGGAGGCGCGCATTTTAATCAGATTACAAGATCACGCCTATGGAGGCATTATAACATGAAGAGGGAGTGCCTGCCAGGGTGACTATGAACAGCATAGTCACTCATTATCATCCATAATGAGGTACTGTAATAACATTTATCTTCATTTTCACTAGCTGCATTTAGGAGCTAAAAGAAGTGTAGGGTAAGTGTGAATATGCTCTAGGGACAGCTTTTAATAGGTTTAGAGGTGTTTTGGGGGTGACAGGATCCCTTTAAGGGGAATCTGTCAGTAGGCTAAACCCATCTAAACCTTCTATATGGCCATGTAGGTCATGGAAATTTGAAAAAAAATTATACCTTGATATCTGTGATCTGATATATTAGTCCAGAAAAATCTATACTGGGTGGGCCATTTGTAAGGATGCACCTAAATAAAAAGGGAGTGGTTGGTGATATCAACTTCCTGTTTGAGGCACATTAGTATATAAGAGGGGGAAAACTTTTCCAGATTGGTGGTGACCATGGCAGCCATTTTGAAGTCGGACATTTTGGATCTAACTTTATATTTTTCAATGGAAAGAGGGTCATGTGACACATCAAACTTAATGAGAATTTCATAGGATAAACAATGGTGTGCTTAGTTTTAACGTAACCTTATTGTTTCATGAGTTATTTACAAGTTTATCTGAGACTCAAAGAACGAAGTGTATTGCGAAATGAAAGAACTGGACCAGGGACTGGTGCAACGATGCTCTTGTTCCTTTCTCAGGGATTACCAGTATCAAGAGCAAGCACAACAATTCACCTTATATACATTTTGAAAAACAACAATTATACGCTTCATAATGACGTGGTAGGAGGAGGTGGACAAATGTGACATACATTATCACATGATCTTAAAAGCAATAATAATAATAAATATGTGGAACGAAACAAAAGAATACAAAATATACTACACATAATCATCTATTCAATAATTGGGATGCAGGGTATTAAGCAACAAATTAAAAAGTACAGAACCAGAATTATACATATAAAATGGAATAAGGATCAAGTTGGAACTCACAAAGCAAGCTTTGCATTCAGCACTATAATGGTGATTCGGGTATAGCAAAACTGAGTGAGCCACTGAGGGTCATGTGTATCAATAACCTGGTCTCAAAGACAAGAGAGAAGAGTTCCTTTTTCTTAAACCAGTGGAAACTGCATAGAGAAAAAAGAGTGCACAAAGAAAAAAAGAAGAGCTGAAAACCAGATACATAAGTTAAAGGGAGTGATTTGCTTATTTCTCCTCTGAGCCAGTGGGCTTTGTTTCTTTCCACATCATTTTATCTATTGTCCTTGTTTCATTCATCTTCAGAAAACATGTGTTTCCATTTGATAATTTAGTCTGCCCTATCACCTTTTGGGTGCGACTATTTAAACTTTCCCATCGCTGATCTTTCCTGCTGGTGATATTCTTTGTGGATTCTACTTTGAGTTCCAACCATACTATTTTTGGATTTCTGCCATTAAGATACAAATCAGCTAGGATATTTATCTCTGCTGTTTCATTTGTCTGTCCTACTCCTTTCTGCTTTCTTTTGCTAGATGGTTGGAGATATTTATTTCTAGCAGTATTACTTCACTTTTCTCTTTGTTTTTTTTGTGGTTATCTTTCCACACTCAGGGATCCTTTCTATCTCTACACACCTTCCTGATTGAGGCTTTTAGTTCTCTTCCCCTTTTCCCCAGTTCCTAACAAGGAACACTCAACAACCTATTATGTAGCCAGGTCAGAGTTGTCATTTCCAATGCTGCGGCTAGGGTTATTCCAGCCTGCACAGGGGCTGTTCTTGTAAAGACCCTAGTTTTCCATGTGAGTTACTACAGGTTCACAACACATATATGTATAATTTGTACAACATAATTTTATCAAAGTTTACCTATTTCCCTTTTTGGCATTTTGGGGTCTGTAGATAGTTTTGTTCACTTAGAGCTAGACTTGGTGCAAATCAGTTTTAGCAGCAAGGTTAGTGATCTGTGGCTGCTAGACGGGTGCATTAAAGACTGCCTCCTGCCTTCCAGCATCCATGTCCTTCTTTTGGTTAGCCATCATGGCACGATGCCATCGTAGGGGTATGACGCAGGTGTGAAATCACACCATGCTGTTTATCAAAAGAAGAGCCGTGGATGCTGAGTCGGTTCTCATGGCCATAAAATGTTACTCTGTCTTCCTCACCAGATCCTGTGAATGGATTTGCACCTACTCTACTTAGGGTATACTACAGAATTGTTCCTTTTTTTAGTCTATACTGTCCATTCACCTCCTCTTTGCATAGTGAAGAAATGGCAAACATTAAATCAATCTACGAGAAGAAAAAAAGCTACAAACTAACCTATCGGTCAGAGTCAGTAAGAGAGTCAAAAACATGAATGGTTTGTATATCAGATAAAGATATACTGTAAGAAGAGTATAATGACTCAAAAATAGAGTCCCCACTGTTGGCTTTCCTGCTCATCACTACTACTTACAATTGATAGAATTTTCCAAGGAATTCAGGGGAGGTTTTTAATCCCCAACCATTGTTTTTCTTTGTACAAATCTGTAATGATGCTGTAAGTACAAAATAGAGGCCCTGCTGATTCTTAGAGGGAAAGGCAATGCATTTCACTGAAAGATAGCGACACTTCAGAAAGCTATAATCTTCTAATAAAGTCAACCGAGTTAGTGGACCCTTCCTTGTCACTTTGTTAAGGTTTCCATTAGAAAAGATAGAACTTTCACAAAGTAATGAGCCTATAAAGGCAGCCAGCATGTGATTTGGCTTAAGAAAGTAATTATGAGACTTCTGCATGAGCAACATCCGATAACAAGATACCCATGTTACACCGGCGCTCAGCCGATATATTACTATAAAGTGTGAAGGGTGGACGTTGTTAACATTGTAGTCATGTCATTATGTTCTGAATGTCTGAAGAGTTGACATTCTAAATCTAAAATATGTCACACGATCTTCGAGTAGACATTACCTGTCACTGCTATTGCTTTTATTCTGTGGAAATTAGAAATAGAACCTAAGATTACATGTTCCCAGGAAATATCAGAGATTGTACATGAAGGCCTTCAGGGCTTCTTCTCATTAGGTTGCCCTTTAAACTCTACATTACATGATTGTTCAGCTTCTAGGGAAAATTATCCAACGCCATTTACGTCGTGGCGGATCAAAAATTATCGTTGAGTTATCAAAATTGCCCAGCACAACACAAATCATCCAAGGTAATGTGATATCATTGTCCTTTAATTTTATAGCCTGAGCATATCACAGCCAAGTAATAAGATATTTCCTTTACCACACTCGGTAAAAACTAATTTCCTATCATCATCATCTGTTAGTCTTCCATTGGACATGAGGAAAGACTTGAATGTCTCTGCTGTTGGGCCTACTAAGAAGAGAAGGTCTAATTTAAACAGGTTTTTTTTCCCCTAGTTTAACACTATACTGGGTCATCATCAGTGGCGTAACATTCACGGTCGCAGGGGTCGCCGCTGCGACGGGGCCCGGGCCTATAGGGGGCCCGCATCGCCAGCCGCCCCCTGCGCCCGCTGTGCCGAGCGCCCTGCGCCCATCAATGCCAGCGCCGGGCGCAGCACAGCCCGCACTGTCAAGCAGCCGAAAATCTGCCCTTTGCCCCTGGGAAGCTGTCACCCACCTCCTCCTCAGTCTCCCGCCCGGCGGCCGTGCATCAGGTCCTGGCCGCTCATTATCCAGGAAGTGAGGACACGCCCCCCAGCTGCTGCCGAACAGAGAAGGGAAGAAGAGAGCGGAGAACAAGACACGGGTGAGAGGAGGAAAGCGGGGGAGAGCAGGGGACACAAGAGAATGAGAGCTGGTGGACAGAAGAGGATGAGAGCGGGGCACAGAGGAGGAGGATAAGAGCAGGGCACAGAGGAGGGGGAGAGCAGGGGACACAGGAAGAGGATGAGAGCTGGTGGACAGAGGAGGAGGAGGATAAGAGCGGGGGACAGAGGAGCAGGAGGATAAGAGCAGGGGCCAGAGGAGGGGAAGAGCAGGGGACACAGGAAGAGAATGAGAGCTGGTAGACAGAGGAGGAGGATGAGAGCTGGTGGACAGAGGAGGAGGATGAGAGCTGGTGGACAGAGGAGGAGGATGAGAGCTGGTGGACAGAGGAGGAGGATAAGAGCTGGTGGACAGAGGAGGAGGATAAGAGCGGGGCACAGAGGAGGAGGATAAGAGCTGGTGGACAGAGGAGGAGGATAAGAGCGGGGCACAGAGGAGGAGGATAAGAGCGGGGCACAGAGGAGGAGGATAAGAGCGGGGGACAGAGGAGGGGGAGAACAGGGGACACAGGAAGAGGATGAGAGCTGGTGGACGGAGGAGGATAAGAGCGGGGCACAGAGGAGGGGGAGAGCAGGGGACACAGGAAGAGGATGAGAGCTGGTGGACAGAGGAGGAGGATGAGAGCGGGGCACAGAGGAGGAGGAGGAGGATAAGAGCGGGGGACAGAGGAGGGGGAGAGCAGGGGACACAGGAAGAGGATGAGAGCTGGTGGACAGAAGAGGAGGATGAGAGCAGGGAACAGAGGAGGAGGATAAGAGTGGGGGACAGAAGAGTGGGAGAGCAGGGGATACAGGAAGAGGATGAGAGCTGGTGGACAGAGGATGAGAGCGGGGTACAGAGGAGGAGGATGAGAGCAGAGGAGGAGGATGAGAGTGGGGGACAGAGGAGGAGAAGAGCACGGGACACAGGAAGAGGATGATAGCAGGGGACAGACAGAGGAGGAGGATGAGAGTGGGGGACAGAGGAGGAGGATTAGAGCGGAGGACAGAGGAAGAGGATGAGAGCAGGGGACAGAGGAAAAGGACAGCAGGGGACACAGGAACAGGAGCGGGTGGACAGAGGAGGAGGTTGAGAGCAGGGCACAGAGGAGGGAGATGAAAGCGGGGGAGAGAGGAGTAGGGGAGCAGGGACACAGGAAGAGGATGAGAGCGGGGAACAGAGGAAGAGGATGAGAGCGGGTGGACAGAGGAGGAGGATGAGAGCGGGGCACAGAGGAAGAAGATGAGAGCGGGGGACAGAGGAGGATGAGATTGAGGGACGCAGGAAGAGGATGAGAGCAGGGGACAGAAGAGTAGGGGAGCAAGGGGCACAGGAGAAGGTGGAGAGTGGGGGGACAGAGGAGGAGGAGGAGAGCGAGGGGCACAGGAGAGCGGGGCAAAGAGGATGCTATGAGGCTGCATATATAAGGCTGCACTATATGGAGAGCTATGAGGCTGCATGTATAAGGCTGCACCATATAGAGAGGCTATGAGGCTGCATATTTGAGGCTGCACCATATAGAGAGGCTATGAGGCTGCATATTTGAGGCTGCACCATATAGAGAGGCTATGAGGCTGCATATATAATACACTATATAGAGAAATATAAGGCTGCACTACATGGAGAGATATGAGGCTGCATATATAATACTCCACTATATGAGGCTGTACTATATGGAGAGCTATGAGGCTGCATATATAAGGCTGTACTATAGAGGCTGCACTACATGGACAACTGAGCCTGCATTATACTGTATAGAGGGCTGTGAGGCTGCGTTATACTATATGGAGGGCTGTGAGGCTGTATTATACTATATGGAGGGGCAATGAGACTATATTATACTATATGGAGGGCTGTGAGGCTGTATTATACTATACAGAGGACTATGATGCTACTATATGTAGGATAGTAGGGGTGCATTATAATAATTGGATGACTATTGGGGCTACCTTATGAATGGGGGACTATGGGGTGCATTATAATACATGGAGGACTATGGGGGTCTATTGTAATATATGGAGGAATATGGGGATACATTATAATAATTAGAGGACTATCGTGGTGGGAGGAGGAAGACCGTATATACCAGGATGGGGGACATATATACCACGATAAGGGCCATATTCCCGGAGGGAGACCATATATAGCAGGATGGGAGACATATTTAAAAGGATAAGCTCCATATTCCAGTAGGATGACCATATATAGCAGGATGAGGGACATTAATACATAGAAGGGTCAATTTCTGAGTCTTTATAGAACTTAGAACGTTACATGGGGCCCATACATCCGACCAACGTGTGTCCGTGGGTGGGGGGGCCCCGGTCTGAATTTCGCACCGGGGCCCACCAGACTCTAGTTACGCCACTGGTCATCATACAAGGGTTGTTCAAGGTTTGAGCTACCCAAGAGATAAGATTTGCTACTGGTGAGTGAGACTGTCCACTCATGTCTTAGGTTGGGCTTTTGGTAGTTGAGTAGTTGGCATTGGGTTGGTTAAATAATTCTGAAATTAACATTAGAAGTCATATATATTGTAATATTTTAAGTATTTGTTGGGTTGTCCATATTGGTCAAATCCTCTTGAGAAACCGGTTCCATTAATAAAGCATATAGTCCCACCAGAAGGATATTTTGTAATTAGATATCTTGATGTCAACTGCATTAAGGGTGCTCTTTCATATCACTGGATTGAATCAACTTCTCCGGACTAGAGTTTTACATTTGCTTTGCGCAGATTAAGCAAAATACTGGATGTCTGTTCACTCTCTGGTTCTTAGAACAGCCTCTTGTTTTCAATGTTATGAGCCACATCTCCCGTCCAGTCTAGGCCCAGAGTAAGCAGATCAAAAATGCTACAGTGGAAAGAAGAGGACCGGTTGGTGGGCAGGACATCTTTCTGTTATAGCTTTTGCATGGCTGGGACTCCCGACCTCGATCAAGCCTCAGAGATCCCTGCATGTCTCGTGCCTGATATCACGATGTGTGAAGCATATTGATCTCTGATGCCTGGTCACAGATGAAAATCTCGACCTGAAGTCAACAAGCTGGTAGACATATTGGGAAAAAGAAGAGGTGGCTCCGAGGACTGGATATTGGACAGCAAGCATATTAGGGGCCAGACCGGTAAGTGGTGAAGTGAATATATTTTTCTATGTTTTCACATCTTAAATTTATTAAATGTAATACTGTATGTCATCAGGTTATTATCAGGTTGAAATCTGACAACAGCATGATGTAGAGGTTGAGACTCTCCTTCCAGCAATGTGTCACATGCTAGTGTGCATGCTGTCATTTTCACCCAACCACTGTCCTGTATAACCCTTGGCAGATTCCTGTGTACACTGTATATTAAGAGAAAACTGCAAATCAGTGGTGGTGGCATGGTTGGACCAGAAGTCACGAGACATCTAGTCCTGAAGTGATATGGTACCTTTACACGCCGCTACTGGATGGTGGCAACAACCGGGTACATGAGAGAAATGTATCTTGCACCGCCAATTCAACCCGTGGCAGCGGCGTGTGAAGACGGTTGTAGCCACCCGCCAGTAGCGGCACCTGTTTCTGAGCACTGCCCCAAAAGAGGTGGCTACCCAGGCGATTGTAGCGACCTGTATCGGCGTGTAAAGAAGGAACAGAAGGGTTGTTTCTACACCATGCTATGTACCTGGTATGTACCTGGGGCGTGAAACAGCCTCCGGGAAACCACCCCCCTTCAGCGATCATTGGAAGAAGCTCCTGGGTTACGATTGGTTGTTGCTGCATAGGGCGGCATATTTAAGGAGCTGACCAGTCACAGTACACAATTGCTCGAGCGTCATGTATTAGTCAGCCTCCTGCGCTGCCTGGCCAATCATGATGTTATTGCTTTGTCCTATCAGCGTACGGACGTCTCGTAATCCACAATTGTGGCACGCCTATGTGTTGTCCCTGCTGCACCAGGTCCGCCCATATTAGCTTGTTGTAGCGGTGTGTAAATGAGGTAAGGTGCTCTGCAGAAGGTAACTTGAGACACCCGGCGGTGTATCCAGAGATAGATGTAACCTACCGTAGTGCACCTTGTTGCGGCGTGTAAAGGTGGTGCGATTACCGTTTGCAACCGTTTGCAACCGTTTGTGCGTGCTCGTGCACGTGAAGTAGCCGGTTGTTGCCACCATCCAGTAGCGGCGTGTAAAGGTACCAATAATCTACTGATGATTTAGCACTGACGTTATTGAAACTCCAAGACACAGCTTATAGCAAAATGACACATTGCTGGAAATAGGGTCTCTGACTCTATATCATGCTGCTCTCAGATTACATAGAAAAAAATCTGCTAAAATATTCATTTTAAGGTCTGGAGGGATGCCAGTGTGCAAAAAGGGACAATTAATTTGCATAGAGTAACTTTTCTGTGAACCGTACTTCCCATGAAAATCTGTGTGATTTGGCAAATTTGACTTTTGCCAGATCCACTCATCTGTAGTACTGACCGACGTTTAGACCTCCCTGTTTAACAAGCTATACCCATAGTATAAAGTGATGGTGTACCGCTATAATATATCATCAAAAACTAGGAACTCCCACGATCCTCAGAATGCAGTGAGAATTCAACTTCTTGTCTCCTTCCATGACCATGATGGAAAATTTGAAAGGTGACTCAATGTTAAATCAATGCTGCATTTGTAAGAGCAGTTGGGTTCCCAAAGGCCAAACCCCAACTAAGAGAGAGGGTGTTCTGCATTTCCCTGTACAGTAAAAACTAAGAAAGGTATATGTGGCACCCTGCAAAATTAGGCATTGCAAATATGTATAAATATCTGTAAACCCTGCTGGTATGGGGATCAGCTTTTTTGCCGTTTTTATAAGTAAAGAGATGGGATCAGTGCAGTGCAAAGGGGTATTGTAAAGTATGGTGGTTAGCAGCCCTGTAGGAGAATTACTGAGCCCAGGAGAAGCAAGAGTGCTCTCCATGGATTCAGTGGTGCTGCAGAGAAAGGAGGCCAGGAAAAGTCTGTGCTGTGGTCACGGTCGGGACACAGCAGGATCTGTGCAGCCACATGGGACATAGTGTCCCATGCAATCCCAGTAGTGCCCAATTGCCAGCTAACATCAGATAGGGTTCAGCAGTGAAGAGATAAGGGTTTGTGTGCCTTGATGGGATCCTGAGTTGTCAACACTGGGAATAAATCTGAAGTACTTGCCTGTAAGCCTGAGGTACCGTGGATGTCAAGGTGTAGACATAGATGTGAAGTTTAAGGGCTTAGTACAGTGCCATAATCAACAGGAGTGAGGAGAGCTGCCATACATTGTCATAAAGAGAGCTGAGTTCATCACACCATCAGAGGTTGTGATTCTGTATATTGAACAACTGTGGAAAGCTGTAATATGACCACCATCATAAACTTCTCAGTAAACGTGAGTCTTATTCTGTGGCACCTGAAGTCTGGACATTATTGAGAACACCTGATCCTGCGCCCCTCCGCAACTTTAACCCCTTCTCACTCTGCTGGGGACGGACTGCCGGCCGGAGAGACCAGTGTGACAATTGGCTGCCATTAGACCGCGGCTCAGCGGAGGCCGACCCGAACACACAGAACTCGAAGTTTGCAATGAGCCTTTATTGCCTTAATCGATAGCAGTCCTTCATATTGAGCCACTGGCGGGCACAGATAAAAAAGGCCCATGTGCAAAAACAATATACGGGACCCCTTGGTAGTACAATAGCTCACCATAATGCACAACTGCACTGGGTTCTAAGGCGTAAATGAGTCCCTTTACCGCTTGGGCCCCTGTGCTACTGCACAGGTTGCACCAATGGTATATCCGACACTGCTTAGCGCCTATTAAAATAACATCAGCATAATATGGAAATAGTATGGTCAAACCCTTAACTTGCCTAACTAATTTATTTTTACTATTAGTTTTTTAACCTAGACAACCAACTGAATATATTATTCTACGGTTTTATTAGTTTCACTAAACTTCTCCTCTGCCAAGATCGTCAGCGTAGACGTGGCATTGATGTTATTTTATTGCAGTCTTTTTTATAAGATATAAAGCTTAATAAAAAAACCTTTGAATTTTTTATGCATTGTGGAAAAATACACCGTATCATTTTACATGTCTGATAAAAACTCATTATTCCAAGAATGACAATCTAGACCCATAAAAGAACAGCTATTTCCCCAAAGATCCCATTCATTTTGCTGCAAAAACGACTTTATAATTCTAATCATGTTTACAATAACCTGATACAATACATCCATAGAATCAAACAGAGGAGATGAAAATATGGATGGTTTTCACAGGAATCCAGCTTAGAATGAGATGATTATTTATCCAGAGAGCATTTAATTAAACTTTGTCTCCGGCAGCGTCAGCAAAAATCACTAGCTATTTTCATCCTGCAGGACACAGAAGTGAAGAGAGAGTCAATGGAAGTGCTCTCGGATGAACAGTGATGTATTGTTCCTTTACCCAGGATATCTTGGAAGGGCTTCCACTCAGTAAATAAACAAAGCAGAAACTAGGCATTAGGGAGCGGTGACAGCCTTGACAAATGTTTCACTTGCAGTCAACCAGGTAGAAGCCAACTGGTCCTCACTGTTTGCAATTACACCTGTTCGTTCTCAGCGACGGCATCCAACCACCTAATATTCTGGCACTTCACCCATGAATTAAAAAGGAAAATTGCATTGGTATGATTAGCGTAAGAAAGAATAAGCCAAGCTGGGAAAACTAAACATATTAAAAGCAGTGAAGAGTCAATAAATGCACAGTAGGCGACAGTAATAACAGGATGTTTAAAACAAAGGGTGAAATGAAACAAAATAATGCATGAAATCTTTTTTTCCCGAAATGGTGTTATTTCATCTTGCCTATCCGTTGATCATTAAAGTGATCGTTAGTGGATCAGCTGGTCATTAGAGACCTGTTTTGAGATCCCTCTAGAGAACAGTTGCTATGAATGATGGAGACTGTGGTTGGCCATAAATTTCCACTGTCCTGGCCAGATATTGGGTTATTTACAGGGGATTGTATTAGTTTGTAATGCCAACTGGAGTTCTGACCATAGATGGCTCCTGTGGGAGCTTCCAAGGGGAGACGGTAGGGCAAACAGGTTGTAGGCTCTCTCCAGTTAGGGCAGGGGTCCCTTGTAAGGTGCAGAGGACTGGATGGGATAGTGCAGACAAACAGGAGGAGGGTATTGGTGCAGGAGGATGCTAGAAGGATCCGACGACACACAGTTCCTGTGGTTCTTACACTTTACTTAGAGTTTAGTATTACAGCCCAGCTGGGGTACGATGTTCACCAAGAGAGCAGCCTGGCCAGCCCAGAGATAATTGGAGTCCACCTTGCTGGAGCAAAGGGTATATGACCTTCCAGGTGCCTTTATACATTCTGGCACTTGCTACCCCTTTCCTCTCCTAAGGGTAGGTACCTGCAGGTCCTGTGAGCAATAGTCCTTTGCCCTCTGACCCTATATAGTCCTGGGAAGGTCCACAAGGTGAGTCACTGTACTTGAAGCCCAGTGACCTCCAGTTCTACAGCTGGTCCTGAGGGATCCCTGATTGATTTGGGGCTGGTACCCCTGTTGCAGCTAGTTCCTCTGCCCAGCTTCAACAGCTGGCAGCAGATTCGTCTCTCCAGGCCCTCAGCCTATCACTTCACTTAATGCTCCATGGTGTCTCTCAAGCTGCCTAGACTCGACTAGAACTCTCCTCCTTCTTGCCACCGACTAACTCCTCCAGCCAGGAAGTAGGGACTGCCCTAAAGGTGGGTCTCTTCCACCTGTCACTTCACTGGCTTGAAAATCAGATGTGTTGGGTGTATCTGGGGGTCTCAGCAAAGTATCCTCTTCTTACCTCCAGGCATAATATTACACATATAAATACATGTAGTACCACTTGGGGTGGCCTTGCCATTAAACACAGCACGTCTGTGGTCTGCAACTAAAGTGCAAAAGTGTTAGGCAGAACACACAGTTTTTTTCTTTTATATAACATTATAACATTCTTTCCTGTAGGAAGGCAATTTTATTGAACACATAACGTTGCATAAAAATCTAAAACATTTTAAAACTTGATAAAACGGCGAACAGTGCATTGGTTGATTACCACCTTTCAAGTTGAGGTATCGTCCCTGGGTGTGGCCACATTCAAATTACTTCTGCCACGCCGGCAGTTTTTGAGATCTCTGTTGAAAGTGCAGGAGTTGTCAAAGGGCAAATATTCTCAGTACTGCACCGTGTGGCTCTGTCTTGAAAACCATCAGAAAAGGGCACCAGCAGAAAAGGCGCAACTATTTACAAGTTAGTCCTGCTCATTACACAGACATGAGACCATAATTGTCCATTAAAATTTAGAACTTAAATTAAGGCTTAGAGAGCCAACTTTTGGAAACACTGAAATAAAGCATAAAAAAAGCATTAACAAACAAAACACACTTGGCAATGCAGTCTAGTCATTGGACAAGCAACTGATGCTGCCAACGGTTGACTGCAGTGGAGTCTGAGGGCATCCCACGTTTATTGTACAGTGAGGGATGGTCACGTTGTTGCTGTTGGGCATGGGTGGACTCCGGGTTGCTTCCTGGGGTGAACCGGTATGGTTCCTCTGCCCCCACTCTGTTCCTCGCCTTGCCTCCGACCCTTACTCTTGGGCCCTGCACTGGCTAGGCTTCCCTCTGGTACGGGCCTAGCGTGGCTCCGTTCACCAGGATGTCTTCACAGTCCTCCCTGGAACTGCACTGCCTAACTCCTCCCCCGGGCCTGAATTTATAAGGGACCTTGCCTGAAGGCAGCAAGTAGAGCTCCGCCTTCAGGTCTAGGGTGGAAGGTGTTGCATGTGTAGGGTACCTGATGTGAAAATCCCTCTGTGCACCAGGTGGTTCTGTGGCAACCTATGCCGCAGGGTGCCACACATACAAACACCCTGGCTCCCTTCATCTATGTCCATTTTTCCCTTGCAGTACTTCTTGATGGGTTTCTCAGGTAACTTTCTTGAACTACTCTAACATAATCACCCCAAGTCTTATAAACCTGGTTTTTGCTTAGGCTAGGTGCTAGAGTATTAACTCAAAACTGCACGTTGTAAACTCCAGGCCAATACCAGGTTTACAGTTTATGCACAGTGTTAAAGCACCACTTTAGTACTTTAAATCTAAGTCCCCTGCCCTGGCATTATACCTACCCTCTGACATTTTCACCTTTTTTGGTTCTGCCCCGGTCCTACGGCGCCATCTTGTACTTGTAAATTTAGAATGGTCAGAAGTTTGGTTACAAGTGCTCAATTCATCACTATAAAGGCCAGAACGAAGCCAGAATTAGGCTCGCAGAGTAGCTTTGATTTTTGACCTCCATGGAGCTGCTGGCAGTCACAAATCAGCGGAAACGGCAAGAGCGGTGTTGGAAGTAGATGATGGCAGCGGCACTACTCCAGCGGTAAACTAAAGAAAAAATATTGTAGTGGCGCTTTACGTAACACTGTCAATAAAGGCTTAAGCAGCAGAAATTTCTGTGACCTCAAGTTAATTAGCATTTTCCTGCAACTTAATTTGGTCCAGCTCTGTGTGTCTGTCATCCATTTAGATTCTTCTGTTTTCCAAGCGCAGTCCAGTTAACTTAGGTGTTGCCCAAACAACCTCTCAGCAATTTACCATTTCTAATGAGTTCACACCTGGCTTCTGCAGTCAAGTTATGACATCTCTTTAACGGGAACTGCTCAGGTCTTCCTTGCCCTAAGAACCACCAGCAGTTGTAGGCACATATCAAAATTGCCTGCCTAACAGTCCCTTCATTTATTTGCACACATAAAGAGTATTTCTAAAGTCTGTTTATGATATGTTAATAAGGGCTTTGACTAGTAAAGGGGGCGTTAGTTCCCAAACTTGTTAACCCACTTAGCATATTATCACAACCCTGTGGGTGCAATAACGTTTTCCAAATTGTGGCATCCTTGTCAGCACTATACAAAACTCACTCATACACGCGGCTTTGTTCCCCTCATGCATTGAGCTCTTGAAGCCGGGTGTGTGCACCCCAGCTTCAGAGAGGAATAGAGCGCATGATCTGCAGTCTTTGGAAGCCTACTTTTTCTAAAGATCTGTTTGTATGCTACTATATGTAGGGACTGTTAGGCAGGTAATTTAGATACATGTCCGCACCTGTCAGTGTTTCTGGGGGCCACAGAGGACCTGACAGGCTCCATTTAAGCAAATCTCCAGTTTACATATACTTCATTGCATTTCTGAGATGAATCGACTTGTGCTAAGATAAGATTTAAGATGGAAACAAAATGAGCACATACCCTGCTGTAAAAATAATATTACATATAATTAAAATTGGAGTCATTAGTAGATGCTTGTTTTTTATTTACAATAAAAGCATAAAACCATCCCACCACAACAAGAGGTACCCCAAACAGGACAGCCCCTAATCTAAGATTAAAACCTCTCCATGCATCAATAAACATCAATGTAGACGGGGGCATATAAGTATTTCGGTTTTGTCTGGTAAATGGTCACAATGGGAACATGCTTCTGTAAAGTGCCTGTATATGAACTTATACTCCGGTTCATGTTTTTCATTTTTCCTGCATTCACTCTGTTACATCGTTGTTAATAACCACTGCCAGCTGTAAGATACAAGACAACATTTACTTCTCGGGTACTCCTGTAAGTAACATGACTGCATTTACATCTCGGGTCTGCCCTGCCAGACTGTTTTCCTGTGATTATCTGCTTCCCTGCCAGGAAATACCAGTTTCCTATTCTGCTACTGTTTCGGTGTATATTTGTGGTACCCCTTTGGTTCATTTGCCACTAGATACTGCACCTATAGGTGTGGCATCATGTGCATAGGTAAGAGGGAAAGGCTTTGCTGTGACCCCAAACACACACCCAACACTATCCAAACTCCAGGCCAGAGAGATGCTGGGCAGAAGAGACTCACATTCAGAGCAGTCCCCATCTACTGGCTGGAAGGAGGAGTTAGGTTAGGGGTGGGAGGCAGTTGAGGAGAGAGTTCTAGAGAACTCAGGAGCTAGGATAGAACAGGGCGCACATAGGTCAGCTGCGAATCCTAGGTCTAAGGACCCAAATCTGTTGCCGGCAGTACAGCCAGGCAGGAATTAGCTGCAGCAGGGGTACCAGCCCAAATTCGATCTGGATATCTTCAGGACCAGCTGAGAAGGTGGAGGTCACTGTGCTGCATGTACAGTGACTACCACTGTTGACTCTCCCAAGGCTAAGGAACTATATAGGATTAAGAGGACTAGCAAGTCAGTTGCTCAGGGGATCCGCAGTCACCTGCCAACTGGGACTAGTAACCACAGAACACTAGGAGGACAAGGGGTAGCAATGCCAGAGAGCAAAGGGCAGCAAGGAAGGCCATATTCCCTGTATCGCAGCAAAGTGGACCTTGATTACCTATAAGCTGGCCAGGCTACAATTCTGATGAATACATTATCCGGCTGGGTTGTGTCTGCACTGAACAATAGTAAAGGTGACCGGTAAGAACTGCAAAATCCTGTGTGTCATTTGGTCCTTCCTGTGCCTTTCTGCACCCCCACCACCTTCAACTATTACAGCCACCATCATCATCACTTTACTACCATTACACCCCAGGAGCCCACTCCGTCTGAGGGGAGTGCTCCAACTAGCTTCCACGCCACATCTCCCCTGGGGACTACCATATATAGCACTGGTCATCCCTGACCAGAAACCTCAGATGGCACCACGACAAACTAATCCCCTTTAACATGTCTGGTATGGGCCACGACCTCCGGGACTGCCATCGTGACTACCAAACCATCTGACCCCGGATAGTCGAGTACCCCAGACCGTGACATTTCTGACATCACGAACAGGATCCAGAAGCCCATTTACCAGGGAGCTGTGTGCCATTAGATGTATCAAAGACTGTGTGTAACGAACTGTCTAATGGTGGTCGCCATGCTATGAAACCATGTACTGCGCTAGGGGAGTGTTGTATCCTCCCATTGTGGGAAGAGCCCGCCAGCAGTGCCAAAACGTATGCCAACCCCCGTTATTGACTATCATCTGGACTGGTGTGTCCATTAGCCCCTGCTATGCAAGCCTGTGCGCAGAGCCAGCTCTACCTCCAAAAAGGTGGGGGCTGGAAGGAGTGTGTCTGGTGAGAAGAGAGAACCAGCTGCACATGTGAGCAGGAGGATGCCATTACAGAAATCTGCACGTGCAAGCAGGAGAATGCCATGTCGGATCTGGCCAGCTCTGAAGCAGCGGGGACTCCAACACTGACCCCGAAAGATTAAGGGACGGTGCGGGGCCCACTCCGATCCTATGTGGTAATGACTCCCACTTCTTGATGATTCTGGAGATAGCCAAATTGGAGTGACAGCTTACCCGGCTTCAGGCGACCCAGCTCACCAAGTGGAGTAAGACACAGCAGGCATGGGAACTCCATGCTGAGAAAAGGCCACCCCAGAAGCCTGTGGAGGAGCAACGCCCCATCAGCATGCTGACCGGAGGTAATGCAGCACATCACTTAATAGATAACACCCTAGCGACACCTTCGGTGCTGACCCGGCAGCCCTGGGAAGGACCTATCTGCAACAAGTGGACTGGGTGGGGGGACGTGTTCCAGTAGAGAGACTGCAGGCCCCGCTAGAACCCATGCGGGCAATGGGGGAAGCCCCAGAGGTTGTTTCTGTTTAGGAGTTTGTCCAGGGCTGCCAGGCGGCAAGACAGGAGGCTGCAATAGTGGATGAGGAGGCATGCCAGGCCTAGTATAAGGCCTTCCAGGCCTGGGATATCAGAGACAAGAGAAAGTCATAGAGTTTGACCGGTTCCAGTGATTCGAAATCATTAAAGAGCCCAGCTGCTCCAGGATGTTTTTGTGAACCACCAGGATGTGGAGCGGCACATGCCCCAGAATGCGAACCACGATCTCTACCCTGGAGACTTGGTGGAATATACATGGCTGCTGGGATACAAATGCTATTATGCCGTTGAGCACACTAGGGTTAAATCGATCGTGGGTACGGAGCCCCCAAGTCCGGGCCCACTGACAGTTGCTGGCTGCAACCAAGAGCAGCAGGGGAGAACATCTCGTCAGGCCTCGTCGGCGGCGTGCCCAGCAGCTTCTGAAGGTCACAATCGTCATCCGCACCAGCCAGGCTTTGGAAAGGGAATCCTCAGATTCATGGACGAGAGAGGTGATATCTCGCCAACACCTGAAGTATGGGAAACAGGCCTGCAATCGCCCGCTATTGCACTATAAATGTGTCAAGGCCCCCATACTTTCTCTGGCAGAGGTAGTAAATAAAGTAGAATGACTGTTTAAGCTACTAATAAAAATGTTGCACCGTTGTGCCCTATTAAATTATAATGGTTAAAGTCTAATAGACCTATTGTGTGATATTTAGATAATGTGAAGTGTTCTAGAAAATGGCTGGCCCAGCCTTAGTTAGTTATAAATAATGTGAAGTGTGTTCAGTTAATAGTTGATCAGTCAAGTCGTAAAATTACATTTAAAATGGACAATTGGGCCACAGGACTATGTGGTGGCCAGGACTCTAACTTGTATATAGTTGTACCTCTTAAGGTGCGTCTCCTGTGGGTTTTCAGACAAGGACACTAAGGTGCAACCCTGGAACCAGTTGCACTTTACCACACCGTTTGCCCTTTCAAAAAGTTCTTGCATTAACTGAGACCTCAAAAACCATCTGCGTGGCTGAAGAAATACGAGATATGGTCTTTGTACCCTGCAGCCATGCCCAGGCACGAAGCTGAATGGTGATTTGGGGAGGTAATCCACCAATGCACTATAAAATGCTGTGACATGACGCACTGTACTGGCATCATTGCAGAAGCCTGTTAAAAGTTTTGCAATTTTGTATTTTGTAGTTTTGTTATTTTATACTTTTGTAACATTCAACTCATGTGCATTCCATAAAGGAAAGATGTTGTTTATTTAAAAAAAATAAACAATTTTCAGTTTTTGCTTAATCACCTCTGTTATTGTATTCCAGCCTACTGTGTTTAACAGGGGAGAAATGTCATCCCTCACCAGAAACCTCAGGTGACGTCACGACAAACTAATCCCCTTTAACTTCCCTTTAGCATGTCCGGTATGGGCCATGACCTCAAGGACTGCCACCGTGGCTACCAAACCATCTGAGCCTGGATGGTCGAGTACCCCAGCCCAGCGACCACGACATATTCATACATCAGGCTCTGCTTTATCTGTGATACCTACTTATTCACAAGTATCCATCAAGACCCGCACTGCTGCACTTTGACCTTAGATTCAAGCCACGCACCCAGACCTATGGCTGAGAGAATCCACCTCACCGGGTGAGCCCATAACAATAACTTCCTGAGTTAGTGGTGGTCCAAAGTCCTGAACATTAGTCACAAAATTTGTAAACTTCCCTGTCAAAATAAAGTGCCTGCATGACCACCACCTCATTCACTCTTATGCACCTGCTGAATATAGCTGAGTGCAGAACTTGGCCTTCTCCAGCTGACTTATCGAGAATGGAACAGTGACATGCTTGAGCCACTGTAGAGTCAACAAAAAATTCCTAACATTGAAAGTTATCACCTATTCCATGGTTTCCGATACATTTCAGTGTTTCGAAAAACCTTTTTAGGCAACTAACCATAAAATATTGTCCTCTCTAGCAAAACTGCAAGTATGCATAGCGTATAAGAAAATTTAATACCGTATATACTCGTGTATAAGCCGACCCGTGTATAAGCCGACCCCCCTACTTTTGCCCCCAAAACCTGGGAAAACCTATTGACTCGTGTATAAGCCGAGGGTGGACCCCAGCACAGGTATACAGCCCCCAGCAGTGTGGTATACAGGCTCCCCAGTGGTACACAGGCCTCCCCAGTGGTAGTATACAGCAGCCTCCCCAGTGGGAGTATACAGCAGCCTCCCCAGTGGTAGTATACAACAGCCTCCCCAGTGGTATATACAGGCCCCAGCAGTATATACAGCAGCCCCAGTGGTATATACAGGCCCCAGTGGTGATATATACAGGCCCCATGGTGGTATATACAGGCCCCAGTGGTGGTATACACAGGCCCCAGTCGGTATACAGCCCCCCCCATCGGTATACAGGCCCCAGTGGGGGTACATACAGGCCCCAAATCAGTATATAGCCCCCCCCATCGGTATACAGCCCCAGTGGTGGTACATACAGGCCCCTGTCGGTATACAGCCCCCCCCACCCCATCGGTATACAGGTCCCAGTGGTGGTTATACAGGCCCCAGTCGGTATACAGCCCCCCCCTTGGTGCCGCAAACCTGCCTGTAAAGGAATAATCATTATACTTATCCCTGTTCTCGCCGCCGCCGCCAACATCGCGCTCCTCCGGTTTTATTCGGCTTCTTCCGGCTTCCTCCGGCGCACAGACAATGACGTCATTGCCTGCGCCCACCGGAGCCGGAAGAAGCCGGATGAAGCCCGAGGAGCGCGATGTTGGCGGCGGCGGTGGCGAGGACAGGGATAAGTATAATGATTATTCCTTTACAGGTTTGCGGCACCAAGGGGGGGGCTGTATACCAATGGGGTGGGGGCTGTATACCGATGGGGCGGGCTGTGTATACCGAGTGACTCGCGTATAAGCCGAGGGGGGGACTTTTCAGCCCAATTTTTGGGCTGAAAAACTCGTCTTATACGCGAGTATATACGGTACATTTTTTTATTTAAATCAAGGGTTTTCTTCCAATTCATTTAATTTTGGTGTTCCTTCTAATTGGTGCCATCTTTTTTAGGCCGAAGTGTTGGGATAAATCAAGATGGATGCTCTGTCAGACCCCAGGTGTCCAATAAAGCTATTGGATATGTATTAATTTGCATCAAAAGGTACCAACTCCTGCCACCTCAAACTCTAGAAGGATTGACTTTGAGTCAGCAAAAATACTAGTGAGTGCTTTATCATCTCTTAGGCCAGAAACACACACAGCGAGACACATGCAACATATTCGCATGACTCACCCGGAACGACCGCTGGCTCTCTGGGAAGGAGCGCATCAGCTGCATGTGTTTCTATACAGCTGACGCGCTCATGTCCACAGAGCTGGCGGCCATTCTGTATGACTCATGCAAAACTCAAGCAAGCATCTCGCATGCGTCTTGCTCAATGTGCCTCCGGCCTTACTGGATTTATGCAATATCTCTCACTGTGACCCCCATAATTATTTTTTGGTCTTCATACCTTTGAGGGAAAGACTCGGGACGGAAAAAAAAAGCCCCATGAGAGGTAGTGTGGCAGGCATTGGAAGGTGTTGACATATATATATATATATATACTAGCTGTGAGCCCGATGCAAATGCATCGGGTGTCTAGAATACTATACTTTGTATGAGGATTACCGCAAGCGCGCCGCAAGTGTAACGACTCGCTGGCGCCGACCAATTAGAAGCGCGGCTCAGGCAGCGACTCGCAATGGCCTCGCGGCCATTGCTCGCGCTACCTGACCGGTAAATCGTTAACTTTGAGGGCGAGCCTCTGGTTCGATTTTCGGACAGCGACTCGCAATGGCCGCTTCGCGGCCATTGCTCGTACTCAGCCTGCGCGAGCAATGGCCTCGCGGCCATTGCTCGCGCAAGCCAGCGACTCGCATTGCTCGTCCTCAGCCTGTGCGAGCAATGGCCTCGCGGCCATTGCTCGCGCAAGCCAGCGACTCGCATTGGCCGCTACGCGGCCAATGCTTCGCCGTGCTGACGTCACAGAGTGACATAGCCACGGTCTTTTCGGGTACCCACACGAAAGTGCCTACGGCAATTATATAGTAGATACTGTACATTGCATATGGAGGGGTGAGGAGAGCGGAGGCTGGAGGGGAGAGCGGAGGCTGGAGGGGAGGGCAGAGGCTAGAGGGCAGAGCAGAGGCTGGAGGGCAGAGGCTGGAGGGGAGAGCGGAGGCTGGAAGGGAGAGCAGAGGCTGGAAGGGAGAGCGGAGGCTGGAGGGGATTGGCTGGAGGCTGGAGGGGATTGGCTGGAGGCTGGAAAGGAGAGGCTGGAGGGGAGAGGCTGGAGGGGAGAGGCTGGAGGGCAGAGGCTTTAGGGCAGAGGCTGGAGGGGAGAACGGAGGCTGGAGAGGAGAGCGGAGGCTGGAGGGTAGAGCGGAGGCTGGAGGGTAGAGCGGAGGCTGGAGGGCAGAGCAGAGGCTGGAGGGCAGAGCAGAGGCTGGAGGGCAGAGCAGAGGCTGGAGGGCAGAGCGGAGGCTGGAGGGCAGAGCAGAGGCTGGAGGGCAGAGCGAGGCTGGAGGGCAGAGCGGAGGCTGGAGGGCAGAGCAGAGGCTGGAGGGCAGAGCGGAGGCTGGAGGGCAGAGCGGAGGCTGGAGGGCAGAGCGGAGGCTGGAGGGGAGAGCGGAGGCTGGAGGGCAGAGGCTGGAGGGCAGAGGCTGGAGGGCAGAGGCTGTAGGGAGAGAGCGGAGGCTGGAGGGGAGAGGCTAATGGGGAGAGCGGAGGTTGGAGGGCAGAGGCTGGAGGGCAGAGGCTGGAGGGGAGAGGGGAGGCTGGAGGGGAAAGGCTGGAGGGGAGAGCGGATGCTGGAGGGCAGAGGCTGGAGGGGAGAGCGGAGGCTGGAGGGGAGAGCGGAGGCTGGAGGGGAAAGCGGAGGCTGGAGAGCAGAGCGGAGGCTGGAGGGGAGGTGGGAGGCTGGAGGGGAGAGGCTGGAGGGCAGAGGCTGGAGGGCAGAGGCTGGAGGGGAGAGGCTGGAGGGAGAGCGGGAGGCTGGAGGGCAGAGGCTGGAGGGCAGAGGCTGGAGGGGAGAGCGGAGGCTGGAGGGGAAAGGCTGGAGGGGAGCGTGGAGGCTGGAGGGGAGGCTGGAGGGGAGAGGCTGGAGGCTGGAGGGGAGAGCGGAGGCTGGAGGGGAGAGCGGAGGCTGGAGGGGAGAGCGGAGGCTGGAGGGCAGAGCGGAGGCTGGAGGGCAGAGCGGAGGCTGGAAGGGAGTGCGGAGGCTGGAGGAGAGGGCAGAAGCTGGAGGGTAGAGCGGAGGCTGGAAGTGAGAGCAGAGACTGGAGGGGAGAGCGGAGGCTGGAGGGGATTGGCTGGAGGCTGGAGGGGATTGGCTGGAGGCTGGAAAGGAGAGGCTGGAGGGGAAAGGCTGGAGGGGTGAGGCTGGAGGGCAGAGGCTTTAGGGCAGAGGCTGGAGGGGAGAACGGAGGCTGGAGAGGAGAGCAGAGGCTGGAGGGGAGAGCGGAGGCTGGAGGGGAGAGCGGAGGCTGGAGGGGATTGGCTGGAGGCTGGAAAGGAGAGGCTGGAGGGGAAAGGCTGGAGGGGAGAGGCTGGAGGGCAGAGGCTTTAGGGTAGAGGCTGGAGGGGAGAGCGGAGGCTGGAGAGGAGAGCGGAGGCTGGAGGAGAGAGCGGAGGCTGGAGGGGAGAGCGGAGGCTGGAGGGGAGAGCGGAGGCTGGAGGGGAGAGCGGAGGCTGGAGGGCAGAGCGGAGGCTGGAGGGCAGAGCGGAGGCTGGAAGGGAGTGCGGAGGCTGGAGGAGAGGGCAGAGGCTGGAGGGAAGAGCAGAGGCTGGAGGGCAGAGCAGAGGCTGGAGGGCAGAGCAGAGGCTGGAGGGCAGAGCGGAGGCTGGAGGGGAGAGCGGAGGCTGGAGGGGAGAGCGGAGGCTGGAGGGGAGAGCAGAGGCTGGAGGGGAGAGCAGAGGCTGGAGGGGAGAGCAGAGGCTGGAGGGGAGAGCGGAGGCTGGAGGGGAGAGCGGAGGCTGGAGGTCAGAGCGGAGGCTGGAGGTCAGAGCGGAGGCTGGAGGGGAGAGCGGAGGCTGGAGGTCAGAGCGGAGGCTGGAGGTCAGAGCGGAGGCTGGAGGTCAGAGCGGAGGCTGGAGGGCAGAGCGGAGGCTGGAGGTCAGAGCGGAGGCTGGAGGTCAGAGCGGAGGCTGGAGGTCAGAGCAGAGGCTGGAGGGCAGAGCGGAGGCTGGAGGGGAGAGCAGAGGCTGGAGGGGAGAGCGGAGGCTGGAGGGGAGAGCGGAGGCTGGAGGGGAGAGCAGAGGCTGGAGGGGAGAGCAGAGGCTGGAGGTTAGAGCGGAGGCTGGAGGTCAGAGCAGAGGCTGGAGGTCAGAGCGGAGGCTGGAGGTCAGAGCGGAGGCTGGAGGTCAGAGGCTGGAGGGCAGAGCAGAGGCTGGAGGGCAGAGCGGAGGCTGGAGGGCAGAGCGGAGGCTGGAGGGGAGAGCGGAGGCTGGAGGGCAGAGCGGAGGCTGGAGGGGAGAGCGGAGGCTGGAGGGGATAGGCTGGAGGGGAGAGCGGAGGCTGGATGGCAGAGGCTGGAGGGCATAAGGGAGGCTGGAGAGGAGAACGGAGGCTGGAGGGGAGAGCGGAGGCTGGAGGGGGGGGGGGGTGCTGTCATACAGATGTGAGGGCCGGGGGGACTCACCGCCACCGGTGTGCGTGTGCTGTAGGAGGAGAGGAGGGGCGGGCAGAGCTGCCGGACAGGAAGTTCCGTCCTCCCTCCTCTCTGGGCGCACGGCGGGCGGCTGTGGTGAGCACGGGGCCCCCCAGGGGGTGGAGGCAATGGGCCCCTCATGCCGAGTGGCGGGATGACAGCGGCGGTCGCAATGCCCGCTACGCGGGCAATGCCTCGCACGGCGTGGTGACGTCACAGTGTGACATAGCCACGACGTGCGGGGTCCGACACAAAACGTGCTACGGCAATTATATAGTAGATATGTTCATTTATGTGCACGAGCAGCTAAGCTGACCTCCTCTATACAAACAAATATGGCCTTCAAGCCCTTTTTGCTTGCACTCTTCCCATCGCTATTCATTTGTGCTTTCGACATAAAACCCTATAGATTCTTATATGTTTATTGATATTCCATTAAATAATCTGACTCATTGTTAAGCTTTCATTCACTTCCATGTGATCTTTGATGCGCTGAAGTCTTCTGATAATGCATGTTCTGCCATGTTTTATCTACTCTATCCTTTACAAACAATGGCAGCTTTGGTATTGTGCAAAATTCCCGAGGAAAATGGCTTTTCAAAGTAATGAAATTCTTTTGCTATCAGGGGGAAGCAGAATGATTGAAATTAAATAATAAAGATGGCTGTCTCGTCCCCTTTTATCACCCTTTCTGAGTAGTTTAACAATGTGCTTATATGTGAAGCATTACGAACCGCATTCAGGTTTCGCTGTGCGGGAGCTTTAGGCATTAAAGCTGACATAGATGATACAAAATGGACAGGAGAATGCAAACTACAAGTACCAGACCTACTGCTAACCTTGTATTGTATTTTCATGTATTTATGCTATTTTTTGTATATCAGCTGATGTTATAGCTACAATAAATCATTTACTTACTTGAAAATATATGTTAAATAGACAAGGGAGCGCAATGAGAGGGCATATAGACAAGGACCAAACGTATTGGATGCTATTGCAAAAGTACCAACAACTATTCTTCAAAATTATTGGATCAAAGCCATAAGTTTAGGGTTAAAGTAGGTAACGTTATGATGCAGGGCATGAAACAACAAGTCTCAGTATATCTTTCTTGCCTTATTTTGTATGGCTTCACCGCTGCTAAGTTTAGTGTACTGTCCATGAAATCTTGCGTTTACATGAACATGTGGATGGCGCATGCGCAATACGTCCCTAATGCCTTTTCCTACAGAAGAGAGGTTCCTGTGTGTTCACCAGGCCAGGCATACACACTTACAGCTGAGGATATCATGAGCAACACCTATGTCTCCATAGATAAGACTTGACTTTTTCTTCATTTAATCTATTGAAAGTATGAAAATTGTCACTTCACTGAGGAAGTAGACAAGCTCTAATGCCACCTAATAAAGGTAGCAATCCTAAAAGTCATAATTGACTCTTTAACAAGCCTTTTAATATGACTTGGAATCCCAATCTGCAGACGCTGCGTTTCGGGGTGATTGCCCCTCATCAGTGCAGTGTGGGAATTCTGACCTGCCTGTATGAGAGGCTAAGTCGAGCTATTATCTTTATGGAGATCAATCTGCCTGCTGGCATGAGGAGACTTATAGCTCCCCTGCACCTCACTGAAGTAACAATTTGCATATTTCCCAGAAGAGCATTGCAGCTATAAGTCTCCATAAAATTAATCTCCATAAAGAGAATAGCTATTCCCCCAAACCTAATCTATTGAAAGTAGTAAAACTAAAACTCAATATTGACCCTTTAACCAAGCCTTGCCTTTTCAAGTTCTTTTCCTTTCTAAAGAAGCAATTTCCATATTTAATTTTGCATAGGAGCTTTGCATGACTTATTAGCCTCCTCACGTAATTATGCCATCCATGCAACTCTACACAAGGAGAAACACTACCGCTTAGATCCTAGCCCAAAGTTAAAAGTCAGATTCCCTTTAATGTTGTAGCTTTATACAATGCAATCATTATAAGTATACCTAATGTCTCCTTATTCTGGCCATTAAATTGAGTTTTCTCATTTTGAAAAATCCCAGTCTCCCAGGTGCAAAAAAAAGTCCTTTACTAACCCTACCCGGGTGCACCAAGGACTCTTCACAGCTGCTACCGGTATCTGTTACTGTCTTCCGTGCTGACTGTACGCCGCTGACAAAAGTAGATGTTTTTGGAGCAGGTAGAGGTAGAGATGTAACAATGTGGGGCACATATGTGGGCAATGGTAATGAGTTAGGCATAAAGGTGGTCATTATTTTTGGTGTAGCAGCAGGATGGAAGTTTGTGTGCAGAGAAAAGTCAGAGTTGGAACAGAAGTTGTAAAAATAAGAATGCGCATATAGGGTCTTATCTTAATTAATTATTATCAGCGTGCGATGTGGAATTGCTCACCTTGTCCAGTTGTGAAACACACAACTGGTTAAATCGCGATCAAATGAAGCTGCTGTAGGGACTGCACTCCCACAGATCACTGTGGTATCAACGCAGATTTCCTTGGACGAAGTGCCTCTATATCCACGCTGCTGCTCCTGAAAAGAAGGAACCAGGACAGGGGGATGTCTGGAACAACTTGTGCTTTAATTAACCAACGCGTTTCGGAGCCACAAACCGAGCTCCTTCCTCAGGGAACATCAAGATCACACTGACATAAGCCCATATTTATCCTTCAAAAGGCGCCATCTTTTGGCATCATCTTTCGGCGCCTTTTGAAGGATTTGTGGTTCCGAAATGCGTCGGATAATTAAAGCACAAGTTGTTCCAGACATCTCCGTGTCCTGGTTCCTTCTTTTCAGGAGCAGCAGCGCAGACATACAGGCACTTCGTCCAAGGAAATCTTGGAACAGAAGTTGTCATGATGGTCTGGACTGGATAGAAAAGTTAAATGAACTCATCTATAACAAGAGAAGATAGAACATGTAGTTGGACGACTGGAGGAGCAAAACGTATGTCTTGGGGCATTTGCTCTTAATGTTCAAGAATCCAGAAATGTGCGTGGTAATTTCTGATTGTTGATATTGGAGGGAGACTGGCCTTGTGGCCACCACATCTGTGCGTGAGACCTCTATAATATTCACGTAAGGAAGAAGCCAACCATCAATCCCTTCTTTCTCCACACTGATGAAGTTACAAGATTATTTTGGGACACTTTGTGAGGCTAGGGTCACATTTGGGAGGTTGCATCCATTTGAGGGATGCATTAAAGGATCCTGTTTTTTCCCCTTGCCATTTTTAGCGCATGCATTGCCCATAGACTCCCATGTTAAAAAAAAGCATGCGTTATTGCAAAAGCACCAAAAAATGCTGCAGACCACGTTTTTTGGTGCACTGGCAAAAACACATAGCGTCAAACACATTGCACTTTTGCAATATGTTTTTTGCATTGGAGTCTATGGGTACGTTAACGCATGTGTTTTTCTACATTTGCACATGAAAATAGCGCGTGCATTTAGCAAATGCATGACGCAAGTCTGACCCTAGCCTAAATTGATATATGTTTCACGTTCATCTTTGCGACTTCCCGAAAAAGAGGTGATTCACTTTAATATTAGGGTTAATTCTGTAACGGTTTTGCTGACTTAATTGCACAGGGTGACGGGAGAGGACCAGCATAGCTCACATTAAATTAAACAACCTCTGAAAAAAAGTCAGAATATTCATCATTTATACAAACATTAGAGTTGGAAAAAAAGTGCACTTGTTAGATTTTCTATGACAGCTCTGCAATTTGAGTCAACTTTGCTTCAGGCTCCCCTGCAGACACGGACTCTGCATCAAGAACAGATGCTGAAAGGAGGCTGCAGATCACTTTTAATTTAGATGTCTTCTCTGCTGCTGGATTTTAATGTGACGGTATTCACTGCACCACCTCTGAAATAAGATATACGCTTCGTACAAACAAACTCAGGACATGGAGAATTAATAAAGCGCTGACAATCTTTATTTAGCTATTAGACATTTTCTTATAATCTATCAGAGATGAACAGTTCGAATCTAAACTAAATAACTTTAGTGTTTCCTGAAATTTGAGGATTTAGGTAATTTGGAAATTTGGGTGATTCGCTTCAGGTACATCCAGCAAAATGGCGGCCAACTGACACCTATGAAACGAGATCAGGGATCTCAAACTCCAGGCCTCAAGGGCCGCAAACAGTGCATGTTTTGAGGATTTCCTTAGCATTTGACAGTTGGTAATTTAATCTTAGGCACTGTCAAATGCTAAGAAAATCCTCAAAACATGCACTGTTTGCGGCCCTTGAGGCCTGGAGTTTGAGGTGATTGGGGGCCGTAAGGGGTCCGTGTTTCTATATTCCTTGTTTGCATGCTTTAGCCTTTCAAAGTGCAATCTATTATGGTACCTTTACACGCCGCGACGGCAGGCTGGATACATCCCGCTACAGGCTACAAATGTAGCTTGTAGCGCCAATGTAGCCCGTCGTAGCGGCGTCTGAAGACGTGACGCTACAGCCGGCAACAGATACATCTGTTTCCTAGGTCTGCTCGAAAACTGATGGCTACATCGCCGATGGTAGCGAGCTGTATCGGCGTGTAAAGAGGCAACGGAAGGGAACTCGGGACAGCCTGCGATGTAGCTAAGGCGTGACCCTGGCTCCGTGTTACCGCGCCCCATCTGCGATCATTGGTGGAAGCTGCTGCATGACGATTGGTAGTCGCTGCATAGGGAGGCATATTTAAAGGAGCTGACGAGTCACACTACACAATCGCTCGAGCGTGCTGTATTACTCAGCCTCCTGCGTTGCCTGCCCAATCAGGATGTTATTGCTTCGTCCTATCAGCGTACGGACGGCTCGTAATCCACAATTGTGGCACGCCTATGTGCTGGCCCTGCTGCACCAGGTCCGCCCATAGTAGCTGGTTATAGCGGTGTGTAAATGAGCTACAGATGGCTACTTGAGACACCCGGCGATGTAGCTAGCTATAGATGTAGCGTGGCATAGCGCATCTTGTCGCGGCGTGTAAAGGTGATGCGTTGACCGTTTGTAACCGTTTGAGCGTGCTCGTGCACGTGAAGTAGCGGGATGTATCCAGCCTGCCGTCGCGGCGTGTAAAGGTACCATTAGAGATAAACCATTTGGTTCTAAACTAAATAACTTGGTTAGAATTTCCTGAAATTTTTAGATGTAGGTAAATTGGAAATTTGGGCGATTCACTACAGGTACATCCGGCAAAATGGCGGCCAACTGACGTCATAGATAGAGCTAGATCAGGAATCTCAAACTCCAGGCCTCAAGGGCCGCAAACAGTGCATGTTTTTGATATGGACAGGGGCAGAAGGGGAACTCAGTCACCGGGCCTGCTGAATAGGTAGTCACGGATGGACGGGATCCCGCTGCTGTGCCCTGGTGATCAACTGGGTAGATGATGATGATGGGGATGAAGGGGCTATTTACAGGGAAACTTGACGCCACCTGTAGTTCCCGGTAATATGGTACCTGGGGGCGCCACAGTTTCAGTGCTTCCTTAGCATTTGATAGTTGGTGAATTAACCTAATGCTAAGGTAGTTTAATGCTAAGAAAATCCTGAAAACATGCACTTGAGGCCTGAAGTTTGAGACCCCTGAACTAGATGATTGAGGGCCGTAAGAGGTCCAAAATCATATATTCATTGTTTGCATTGTTTGCATGCCTTACCATTTCATAATTGAATTTATTAGAAATGAACAATTCGATTCTAAACAAATTAATTTCCTGAAATTTGTTGATTTAAGCACATTTGAAATTTGGGCGGTTCGCTTCAGACGTATCCAGCAAAAAGATGGCCAGATCACATTACAGCAGGCACTAGCTAATTTGGGTACTGTAAGGGGAGTGACAGTAGTAGGATGGGTGGAGGGACGAGGAGAGGTGAGCAGAAGCATTTATTATTTTTTTAACCCTTTTCCAACAGATTCATCCCAAATATATTCCACACTAAAAAACTCTCCCTCCCCCTCAATTGGTAAAAAATAGAAGAAGGTCCTGGAGCACTCCAAAAAAATGCAAAAAATTTGTGGCCCAAATGCTCCATCCCAAATAACTAAGAAATGCTGTAGATTGGAGGAGCAACTAAGCAGTTGCACTGGGTGACCAAATTCTAAGGAGGAGCAAAATGTTGTGCCCTCACTAAGACCCAGTACAGATGAACAATGTCAGCATGCATCACTTCTTGGATCAGAGCACAGGCGCAATGAGTCCCTGGTGAATGAGGGACTGCTTTACCATTTGGGTCGCTTCACCCAGTTCTTGTAAAGAGCACAGGAGCAAAGATAAGTACCGTATATACTCGTGTATAAGCCGACCTGTGTATAAGCCGACCCCCCTACTTTTGCCCCCAAAAACTGGGAAAACTTATTGACTCGCGTATAAGCCGAGGGTGGACTCCAACACAGGTATACAACCCCCAGCAGTGAGGTATACAGCAGCCTCCCCAGTGGTAGTATACAGCAGCAGCCCCAGTGGTAGTATACAGCAGCCCCAGAGGTATATGCAGCCCCATAGGTATATGCAGCCCCAGAGGTATATGCAGCCCCATATGCAGCCCCAGAGGTATATGCAGCCTCAGAGGTATATGCAGCCCCAGAGGTATATGCAGCCCCATATGCAGCCCCAGAGGTATATGCAGCCCCATATGCAGCCCCAGAGGTATATGCAGCCCCATATGCAGCCCCAGAGGTATATGCAGCCCCAGAGGTATATGCAGCCCCAGAGGTATATGCAGCCCCAGAGGTATATGCAGCCCCAGAGGTATATGCAGCCCCTTATGCAGCCCCATATGCAGCCCCATAGGTATATACAGCAGCCCTTAGGTAGTATACAGCAGCAGCAGCCCCAGGGCTGTATACAGCCGCAGCCCCAGGGCTGTATACAGCCGCAGCCCCGGGGCTGTATACAGCCGCAGCCCCGGAGGTATACAGGCCCCCCATCAAGTTCCAGGGCCCCCCCCCCTTGCGTGCCAGCCTGTAAAGTAAAATCATACTTACCAGTGTCCTGTCGCGCCGTCCGCAGCTGCCGACACGTGATCCCGGGCTTCAATCCGCGTCTTCCGGCTTCCGACTTCCTGTGGTCGCGGGCAATGACGTCATTGCCCGCGACTACAGGAAATGCGGAAGACACGGAATGAAGCCGGGGATCGCATGTCGGCAGCTGCGGACGGCGCGACAGGACACTGGCAAGTATGATTTTCCTTTACAGGCTGGCGCGCAAGGGGGGGGGGGCCCTGGAACTTGATGGGGGGCCTGTATACCTCCGGGGCTGCTGCGGTATTTTTTATATACTCGCATATAAGCCGAGGGGGGACTTTTCAGCCCAAATTTTGGGCTGAAAAACTCGGCTTATACGCGAGTATATACGGTATATCATCGGCTGCTGCGCTCTGCATAAGCAGCAACCGAGATAGCAGAGCTCTCAGTATAATAAAGTGAGCTTTGCCATCTTAGTAACTGCCTATGCAGAGCACAGCAATCTATTACAAGCTCATCTTTCTAATGCTGCTCTCTGCATTGATAAAAACTGAGATGAACGATGCTGAGAAACTAATGAATCGTGCGCTCTATAATGGAAAACACAGAGAATTTCGGGAAGAGTTATCCTAAAATTAATTAGAATATCCGTTATAGAAAAAAATTACTAGCATTAGCAAATTGGTTCATTTTTGCACACTTGTAACCTTAACTAGAGTTGAGTTAAGGCAATAAAACAGTTTGATAAATAATACAAAAAATTCTGATGGATTTAAGCAAAAATCTGAAAAAATTAGAGAACTAAAAGGCAAACAATAATTATTTCAGAATTCTTTTTAAATATAATCTATTTTGGGGGAGTAAGGGCTGGTAGTGGTCCAAGGGATAGGTGGGATTAAAGATGTGTGTCTTGGGTGCTGGAAACCTACCCTTCTCATTCGAGACTCAGGACTGAAATGTCACCTCTGGATCAGTAAAGTCCTCCTTTATTTGCAGTTTGTGGAATTCTGCAATATTCTATTTTTATATTTATTAACCTCTGGATTGTGAAACCCGGATTATGGATTCAAGTAGAGTAGTAGTTTTTGGCAATCACCCTTAGGGTGCCTTGCCACGCCACATCCGCGGGAGACAATTTTGACGGTGATATGTCGCCCTGGAATTATCGCCGTCAAATTGCCTCCCAATTGCGACGTGTAATTTGGGAATTTGGCGGCGATATGTCGCCTCGCTCCAGTCGCCTGATTTTGGAGCACTGGCTCTCTCACTCCTGCCCTGCGCCTCCGCACACATTGCCCCAATCCTGCAGCCACAGGACCTGTCTGGCGACCGGTACTTGGTCCCCTGACCCTAGTCCAGCTGCCTTCTCAGCGGATGTGTCAGAGTTATGACTGCTGCGCATAGAGCTCCAAGCAGTCTCCGGTTAGCTAGCTTAGTTCCTGAAGCGTCATCCGCTAGTCTGAGCTCGGCACCCTATACGACCCTGGTCCCTCCACTTGTCTGTGACCGGCAATGGATGCGAGGCCCATGAGTGAATCTCTCACTTCCCATGCTTCTGGGACCCCTTTTGCTTCTGGAGCTCCTGCCTGTCTCCCTCTGTCTCTCTCTCTATCTCTCTGTTCTGGGACCAGCTCTCCTTCTGCTCAAGTCTACTGCTTCTTAGCTTAAAACTCACATGTTCCTCCTACCACAGAGCCACACTGCTCTCCTCCGACTCCCACTCTCTGCTGCTGTTCTCTACATTCTGCTGTTCTCTGCTCAACTCCACAACTGAACTGAACTCCTTCTCTGAACTGAACTGTCTAACCTCTTCCTGTTGTTCCCCTTTATCTAGTCTGCCTGCCACTCATTCTAGGCTACTCCCCTTCCTAGTATTCCACCCACCTTCCTATCTAAGCCCCATCTCCAACAAGGGATGTGAGGTGTGTTCATCCCTATATCCTCCTGATCTGGAGTAGGTAGTGTTGGATGCAGGTGTATGGGTACCGGGTAATGTTTCCCAATTTACCTGTGTGGTACCCCTGCTGGGGATTGCCTCAGGACTCACCGGTGCAAGGAGAGACATACACCTTGGTACACACAGCACACAACACCTTACACCCCAGACCTGGAGGGGGAGCTCTACTTGCTGCCTTAAGCAAGTTCCCATATAAAGATCCAGGCCTGAGGGGTGGAGTCAGTTAGTCTGCTCTAAGCAGTGAAGAGAGCAGTTAGTTCCAGTCAGACAGCCAAGGAGAAGGAACTGGAAATAATTGGTTGCTGGGACCAAGCCAGGCCCAGAACCAGGGGACACTGACCAGCTGTGCAGCACCCTAGGGAGAGGGTCGGAGGCCAGTGGAGGAAGTAGGAGAAAAGAAGAAGGGAACAGACCTGGTTTCCCTTTAGCCACCCGGACACAGGAGTCCGATTCTGCTAATAATCTAAAGTGCAGCAGAGAAAGCCTGGACAGATCAGGAGGATCTAATCCCCCTGAGGGAAAGAATAAAAGACACTCAAAGCTGACCAAGTATAGGACCAGGGACCTAAGCAGAGAATAGGGATCCCACAGAAAGGTCCTCATGGAGTAGTACCCTAAAAGGGAGAAAGAGCAGCAAGTTCAGTTACAGGCAAAGCTTACCCAACCACCGCACACAGTGACAGAGGAGGCCTCACAACTCTCCAAGGTGAACGTCCCAAATTGCACCGAGAACCTGGTTACTCTCCTGGACAGTACCTGTTACCGGACATCAGTAAAAAAGGTACCAAAACAGAGACTATTGTGTGTGTGCCTACTTCACCACAGCAGCCTGCAGCGTTCACCACAGAACCACCACTACTACTCCCCTCATCCACCCCGCTGCCCTGAGGTAAAGCTCCACCTGTGGGGAGCTGTACTACTCTGAACTGCACCTCCATCACCTCAGCGGCTGGCCGCAGTGCTGATATCCACGTTACCAGGTACCACAGGTAGCGTCACGTTACCATTTCTCCATCCACCATCATCATCCCCGCCATTGAGGGTCCAGGGCACGAAACCGGGAACCGACCAGCCGTGATCTCCTCCCCACCAAGGTAACAACCTTTCCCAGTATCCGAGTACACCCTACCCTGTCGACCGACTCACCTGCGGTTGGGAGCACTACACCTCTGGCTAAGGTGCAGTACTCCTGTGGCGACTGGACCCTCAGGGGCATCACATAAGCAAGTGTACACTGGACATCATAGCTGACACCCTACTACAGCTAGTGCGGCCACTACATCCTCGAGGTCAAGAGCAGACATGTTGTTGTTGTAGCCTGTCAGCCACACAGGGACCCAAGACGTAACGTGGCTACTTCTACCTACAAGGCAATTTTCATAGGTGTGGCCTACCTTTGAGCTGGACATTATTTAATATGTAGCTTACCATTGTATGGTGTGCTCTGTTGGGACCCAGGTCCTGCTTGATCCTGTCCTTGTCATTCCACATCATAGACAGTCATTAGTACTATTAGTACTATTTTAAGGCAGGGTCTGCCCCGATGGGGTCACCTGTTTGCTAGTGGGATGGCTTACGCATTGTTATTATCATAGTAATGTCACCAAGTACCCTATATATTTTCTTGTACTCTAGCATCTTAGGCTGGCTTCACACTACGTTTTGTCCTGTTCGTTTGGATCCTGTTTTTTGCAGGATCCAAACGAACAGGAACGGACAGCACTGGACTGGCACCTTCAGATGCTATTTCTGTGTCCGGTCCGGTATCCAGACACAGAAAGAGCAGCGGGGAGCCGAGCCTGTGCTGTCACGCTGTGTGACAATGCTGTCACGCTTGTGACAAGTGCTGTCAGCGCTGTCTAATATCATTTTAGCAGTGTATATCTATATACACTGCTAAAATGATATTAAATAAAGGGATGATTAAAAATAAAAAATCATAAATTCTCACCTTCCGACGATTTCTGAGTGTCCCACACTGAATCTCCCGGCATTTGAGGACCTTGCATGATGTCACTGGGAGCGGTCAGCAACTACCGGAAACCGCACTTGCCGCACACTTACCGCAAGCCTCATAGGCAATGCATGGGTCTCAACAGGACTACTTGACAAAATGCTTTTTTAGCAGGCCCCCACATGCAGCTTTAGAGAGACAACATACACTTATTCTTACCATACATTTTTGATTTTTCAGACCCAAATCATTTCACTTCTTCGTGCAGCGATGATCCTTTTTATTCCATAAATATTTTCCCATCTATTGCCCCCTAGGTGGTTTTAAAATCATGTTTAATCTTTATGAACATAAAAACAAGGCACTACAGAAAAAAAATAATTTATTCTGCATCCCTTGGATGTGCTTCTTGGGGAGCGAAATTTAATGAGTCAGTTTTGCTACTGGGTTATATTACCGTCATGGAAATGTGGTTTTATAACTGCTTGGGTGAAGCAGATGGATCATTCCAAAATAAATGTGGTTTCTGAAAGTTATTTCCACTCTTAATATCATAAGTGACCCATTCTACAGGTTATAGATTTAGGACGTGGCCATATTTAAAATTCCACTTTCCTCCTCTGGGACCTTTACCTTTAAACATTGCTTTTTCTAGATATTAGGTGAATTTTCATCCTGGCAGCAATACTTTATAATTATTTGTAATGGAAGAAACGTATAAAAATAATTGCTCCTTTGTTCTTTATTTTTTATGCCAGGCACTGAGCAGCTATCGGGACATTTGCTAAACCCAGGTTCATTACTTTACTTATGTCAACCATTATACCAGTGCTCAGAGTATAGAGCGTGGGCCTCAAACTTGGCCGGGTAAATGGGCCGTACAATGATAATAGGTGAAGTTTTGCTGATCCAATTTTTTTTGCTATCAGACTTTTTATTCTATTCTTTCTGAGGGCCACGTCACACGCATCGATTTTCAGAACGATATCTCTTGAGCGATCTCCTTTTTTGATCGCTTAAGCGATATCGTCTGAGCGTCGCTGCGTGTAATCAAGCGATTTTACAATGTACAATTACAATGCTTGACTGTTTGATCGCAGATTTGTGAACATGTTCACAAATCTGTCGTTGGTCGGCCGGTGGACCGCACACGCTGCGTGTGACACGCAGACGACCGATAAGCCAGCTCCCAGCGCCTCTCACAAGCGCTGGGAGCTGGTATCCAAGGTAAACTGCAGGTATCTAGGCAGCGCGTGCTGCCTAGATACCCGATGTGTACCTTAGTTACCAGCCTCCTCCGCTCACCGCTGGTATCTAAGGTACACAGCGGGTAACTAGGGTCCCTAGTTATCTGCTGTGTACCTTAGATACCTGCCGGTGAGCTTACCGCAGCCTGGCAGCGGGAGCAAGACATTGTGGAAACGATATTTAAATCGTTTCCACGATGTCTCTGGTCCACTGATCGCTGGTGAGTCTGCCTGTGTGACAGCTCACCAGCAATCTGAACGATATTGTTAGCGATCGCACGTGCATGTGATCGCTAACAATATCGTTCATAAAATTAGGGCATCGTAGTGCGCTCCATGGCTACTTCTAGTTGCGGGGGTTAGTCAGGATTCTGCAACTAGTATTAGTGTCCAGAAGGCGTGGGAAATCCCACCATCACATCTTTAACTGACTCAGAGAGACCCTCTGAAAAGCGCTGCTGCCAGTGTCTGGGGATCCGATTTTGGCTAATGTGGATTCCTTTTTTCAAGCATTGGGGTTATTATATGATGAACCTAATACTGTAGACCAGGCAGAAAAGACCCTGCTGGCCCTGTCTCAGGGTCAGGAAGCGGCAGAAGTGTTTTGTCAGAAATTCCGAAAGTGGGCTGTTCTTACAAAGTGGAATGTCGGTATCTACTTGGGGTTGTCAGGGTGTGCATGGTGACATTCCTTTATTGTCTGTTTGTCTGTTTATCCTCCTGGTTTGGAGATCCCTGAGTTTTTGTCTGACTTTTGTGATGTTTTTGACGAACCTAAGTCCCATTCTCTGCCTCCACATAGGGACTGTGATTGTGCTATTGATTTAATTCCTGGTTGTAAATTCCCTAAGGGTCGACTTTTTAATCTATCTGTGCCTGAACATGATGCCATGCGGAATTACATTAAGGACTAGTTAGAGAAGGGCCATATTCGACCATCGTCCTCGCCATTGGGAGCTGATTTCTAAGAAAGACGGTTCCTTGAGACCTTGTATTGATTACCGCCTTTTGAATAAGATCACGGTTAAGTTTCAATATCCATTGCCCCTGATTTAGGATTTGTTCTCTAGAGTCAAGGGGGCTAGTTGGTTTACTAAAATTGACCTCAGAGGGGCATACAATCTTATTCGTATTAAGCAGGGTCATGAATGAAAAACAGCTTTCAATACACCTGAGGGTCATTTCGAATATCTCGTTATGCCGTTTGGATTGACAAATGCGCCATCTGTTTTCCAGTCTTTTATGCGTGAGATTTTTCGGAATTTTATCAATAGGTTTCACATTGTCTATCTGGATGATATTTTGATTTTCTCTAACAGTTGGGATTCTCATGCTGCGCAGGTCCGGATGGTGTTTCAGATCCTTTGGGTTAATGCTCTGTACGTCAAGAGGTCTAAGTGTTTCTTTGACGTCCAAAAGATTTCTTTTCTGGGGTTTATATTGTCTCCTTCCTCTGTGGAGATGGATCCTGTTAAAGTACAGGCTATTTATGATTGGGTTCAGCCCGCATCTGTAAAAGGCCTTTAGAAATTCTTGGGTTTTGCTAATTTTTATCGTAAGTTTATTGCAAATTTTTCTAGTGTATTGGTCTCCTGCAGCTATTCACACCTTTCAGGAACTCAAATGACGGTTTACTTCTGCTCCTGTGTTACGTCAACCTGATGTTTCTCTTTCTTTTCAGGTGGAGATTGATGCCTCGGATATTGGAGCAAGGGCAGTGCTGTCTCAGAGAGATTCTGTCAGTTCCAAGTTGAGACCTAGTGCATTCTTTTCCCCTAAATTTTCCCCTGCTGAACGTAATTATGATGTGGGCAATCAGGAATTGTTGGCAATGAATTGGGCTTTTGAAGAGTGGCGACACTGGTTGGAGGGAGCTAAACATCGTCATCGTCTTTAACCGATCACAAAAATCTGGTTTACCTAGAGTCTGCCAAGAGATTGACTCCTAGACAGGCTCGGTGGTCTTTGTTTTTTACACGCTTTGATTTTGTAGATTCCTACCTCCCTGGTTCTAAGAATGTGAAGGCTAATGCCCTCTCTAGGAGCTTTGTGGCTTATTCCTTGGAGACCTCTGAGCCTGGTGGTATCCTTAATGAGGGGGTCGTCCTGTCTGTTATTTCTCCTAATTTGCGGATTGCTCTTCAACAGTTTCAGGCGGATAAACCTGAGAGATGTCCTGAGGCGAAATTGTTTGTGCCTGCAGGATGGGTTACTCGGGTTATTTCTGAAATTCATTGTTCTGTCTTGGCGGGTCACCCGGGTGTTTCAACCAGAGCTGGGGTGCATGAGGTACTCGGTCACCGAGGCTTCTGTGTGGGATGTCACGGATGGTCGGTATCCCCGATGCCGTGCCCTGGCGAACAACTATACCAGGTGTTGATGGTAAAACGGTGGGGGTAAAAGGGGTTATTTACAGGGGACGTGACGCCACCTGTAGAGTCCGGTAAGGTGGTACCGGCGCTGCCAGTCGGCCGCTGAGGTGATGGAGGGGGCAGCAGTGTGTGGTACAGCTCCCCACAGGTGGAGCTTTACCTCAGGGCAGCTGTGGTGAGACGGTGAGGGAGGACAGTGATGGAAATGTGGTGCAGTTCTTACCCCTCTGCTGTTGATGTTGATGATGTTAAGTCCTTTGAGCTGCGGCAGGAAGAATAACAGGAACCATTTCCATTTTAACTTTGCTTTACTCGGTACCGGCTGATGGCATAACAATACACGGTACAGTCTGGTTTAGGGTATTGTTACCAACTCAGGATTTCTCTTAAGGAGTCTTTAGATGTTCTCTCTCTGTCTTTCAGGGTTTCTATTCTCTTTCTAGATCTTTCTGTCTTCCCACCTTTGAAGAGCTCACCCGCCAGTCCTGCAGTCTGTGTCTAGTAGGCTTAACTTGACTATTACCGGTCCAAATGGGAACAGCAGGAACGCACAAGTTTCCCACCTGACACCGGGTTTCAGTCTTTCCTCACTAGTGTAGTACCGTCTTTTGGGCATGAGGGGTGAGGTACCTTTGTGGGGCTGTCAGCAACCCGGTCCTGTTGGGCCTGCAGCTCGTCGGCTTCGCAGTCAGGGCTGAACTCCTGGCTGCCTCGGTAGTCCGTGTCACCTGTGTACCCTCAACATGACCAGCTGGCTCCTACCAGTCTTGGTCCGTTGCCATCTGTCCTGGGCCCCCTCATAAAGATGGGGTACCCTCCACTCAGCTGAGCCGCCAGGCGTAACCACACTGTCTGCCTTCCCAGCACCGACTGAGGTAAAATCTCAACTGTCACTCTAACTCTATCCTAAGCTCCGCCCCCACCTGTGGAACCTACTATATTACAGTTCCCCCTACTCTAAGTGGTGCGGTCCTAAGTGAGTGCTAAAAATAGACTCCATAAGCATTAAATCCTAACCTAGCAACTTACAATATATTACATATAGATGTTAGATGCAATACCACTCTGTGGCGCATACCCGCAGGGGCGCCACACACCCCCTTGGTGAAACACACCCGTCCGCGGGTGTCAAACCAAACCTGAAATAAAAAAATGCATTTTACATATAACATTGAACATTTCTATTAACTGGTTAACCGGGTAACTTTCAAACATATAATAAAAATAAAACTTTTATGTTCACTTATATTCTTCCTTTGCAGGAGGCTCACTTCTTGTAACGTTACTTTAACTTTTGGGAATTTTTGACTATAGTCTAGTCCTTGTCGGTCCAACTGGGACCAGGTAACATGTCTCTGATTACTGTCATCAGAATTTAACACAAAACAAAATCTTCGCATACATTTATATTCATGTACTGCAAGAGTTAAAACAACAAAAATAACAGTTGCACTTTAACAATTATAGGTCCCGTCTGGGTGGCCCTGCAATAGGTGTTCCTTCACGTTCCTCCGACCAACATGGACTTCCTGGTAAAGACCCTCCTCTTTGGCAAACCCATACCCGGTACTAAGATTAAAAGTAGTGACCACCCCTCGTTTACGTTAGTCTAGGGGCAGTGGGGCGGATTACGGGCCATGACGCGAGCTTGGCGGGTCTCAAGTTCATTTGCATACCAGGCCTCGCGTCGTCGATGTCGTTCAGCCTCATTGTCGGGTTCAAGGTGGGTAAACCAGGGACGGCCTACCGGTTGCCATGTATGTCCGCTGTTATCGGTGCAGGACGCTGCTCTCCTTCCTCTGCCCGTTGTTGTTGGTGCTGGTACCGCGACCCTCCATAGCTCGCGGGGCCCGGCCTCCTCTGCGCCGCCGGCTGTTCCTTCCTCTCGGTCCTCCTCCCCAGTCAGGTCGGGCTCTGCTGAGAACTGGATAAGGCTTCCCGGTTCGGCAGTCTCCTCTCTTCCGGGCTCCATACTCGCTGGATCCTCCGTTACGGTGCTCGACCCGCCCCCTTGGTTGATTGAGAGCAATGGGGCGAGGAGACTTTTTGACGCTTCTTGAATGGCCTATGTTTGTTGAGGGGCCGAGGCACGCCCCTAGTCCGGCACATAGTTCTTTATGCACTTTTAAGCCCGCCCACCACAAGGTTCCTATGGGCAAGTCTTTCGGGCTTTTCCGGAGCAGCCCGCCACTACACTTCGTCACTCCTTGGCAGAGCGGAGGGGGCGGGGCTCATCTTCCCGCTCTTTCTCCTGCTGTGACACAGCTGTAATTTCTGAGGCGGTGTAATGGCGGCTCGGCTCAGTTTTTATAATCCACACAGTTAGACAGTAATAAAGTTCTTAAGGCACACTTCACCTGGTAGATACCAGGCTGGCTCATCCTGTTCGTGACGCCAATTTGTTTCAACCAGAGCTGGGGTGCATGAGGTACTCGGTCACCGGGGCTTCTGTGTTGGATGTCACGGATGGTCGGTATCCCCGATGCCGTGCCCTGGCGAACAACTATACCAGGTGTTGATGGTAAAACGGTGGGGGTAAAAGGGGTTATTTACAGGGGGACGTGACGCCACCTGTAGAGTCCGGTAAGGTGGTACCGGCGCTGCCAGCCGGCCGCTGAGGTGATGGAGGGGGCAGCAGTGTGTGGTACAGCTCCCCACAGGTGGAGCTTTACCTCAGGGCAGCTGTGGTGAGACGGTGAGCGAGGACAGTGATGGAAATGTGGTGCAGTTCTACCCCTCTGCTGTTGATGTTGATGATGTTAAGTCCTTTGAGCTGCGGCAGGAAGAATAACAGAAACCATTTCCATTTTAACTTTGCTTTACTCGGTAACCGGCTGATGGCATAACAATACACGGTACAGTCTGGTTTAGGGTATTGTTACCAACTCAGGATTTCTCTTAAGGAGTCTTTAGATTTTCTCTCTCTGTCTTTCAGGGTTTCTATTCTCTTTCTAGATCTTTCTGTCTTTCCCACCTTTGAAGAGCTCACCCGCCAGTCCTGCAGTCTGTGTCTAGTAGGCTTAACTTGACTATTACCGGTCCAAATGGGAACAGCAGGAACGCACAAGTTTCCCACCTGACACCGGGTTTCAGTCTTTCCTCACTAGTGTAGGACCGTCTTTTGGGCATGAGGGGTGAGGTACCTTTGGGGGGCTGTCAGCAACCCGGTCCTGTTGGGCCTGCAGCTCGTCGGCTTCGCAGTCAGGGCTGAACTCCTGGCTGCCTCGGTAGTCCGTGTCACCTGTGTACCCTCAACATGACCAGCTGGCTCCTACCAGTCTTGGTCCGTTGCCATCTGTCCTGGGCCCCCTCATAAAGATGGGGTACCCTCCACTCAGCTGAGCCACCAGGCGTGACCACACTGTCTGCCTTCCCAGCACCGACTGAGGTAAAATCTCAACTGTCACTCTAACTCTATCCTAAGCTCTGCCCCCACCTGTGGAACCTACTATATTACATTTCCCCCTACTCTAAGTGGTGCGGTCCTAAGTGAGTGCTAAAAATAGACTCCATAAGCATTAAATCCTAACCTAGCAACTTACAATATATTACATATAAATGTTAGATGCAATACCACTCTGTGGCGCATACCCGCAGGGGCGCCACACTGGTATTTTTGGTTCCAGGGATTTGGTCCGCTGGACCTTTTGGTGGCCTTCCTTATCGCGTGATGTTCGGGCCTTTGTGCAGTCCTGTGTGACGTGTTCACGGTCTAAGGCTTCTTGCTCCCGTTCTAGTGGGTTGTTGTTACCCTTGCCTGTGAGAGACCTTGGACTCATATTTCTATGGATTTTATTTCTGATCTTTCTGTTTCCCGGAGTATGACTGTTGTCTGGGTTGTTTGTGATCGGTTTACAAAGATGGTTCATCTAGTTCCTTTGCCAAAGTTGTCGTCATCTTTGGAGTTGCTTCCGTTGTTTTTCCAGCATGTCATTCGGTTGCATGGCATTCCGGAAAATATTGTGTCTGATAGGGGGCTTCAGTTTGTTTTCTGGGTTTTGGAGGGCCTTTTGTGCTCAGCTGGGTATTGAGCTGTCCTTCTCTTCTGAGTTTCATCCTCAGTGAAATGGTCAAACGGAGAGAACTAACCAGACTTTGGAGACATATTTGAGATGTTTTGTGTCGGCTGACCAGGATAACTGGGTTGCCTTTTTGTCCTTGGCCGAGTTTGCGCTTAATAATTGGGCTAGTTCTGCTACCTTGGTTTCGCCCTTCTTTTGTAATTTCGGTTTTCATCCTCGATTTTGATCCGGGCAGGGTGTGTCTTCTGCCTGCCCGGGGGTTGATTGGGGGTCCTTGGTTGAGAATATACAGCAGATTTGGGTTCAAGTTGTTGGCAACTTGTTTCTGTCTCAGGAGAATGCTCAACGGTTTGCTAATCGCAGGCGGTGTGTTGGTCCCCAGTTTAGGGTTGGCGATTTGGTTTGGTTGTCCTCTTGGCATATTCCTATGCGGGTTTCCTCTCCCAAATTTAAGCCGCAGTTTATTGGTCCTTATCGGATTTCTGAGGTTGTTAACCCTGTCTCGTTCCGGTTGGCGCTTCCTGCGTCCTTTCGGATTCACAATGTATTTCACAAGTCTTTGTTGAGACGGCATTTGGAGCCGGTGTTTCCCTCCGCTGCTCCTCCGGATCTGGTCTTGGTTGATGGGGATTTGGAGTATGAGGTCAAGTGGATATTGGACTCCCGCCTCTCGAGATATAAGCTCCAGTACCTCGTTAAGTGGAAGGGGTATGGTCAGGAGGATAATTCGTGGGTTTTGGCCTATGATGTCCATGCCGATGAGTTGGTTCGCACCTTTCATGTGGATCATCCTGCTAAGCCTGGGGGCTTTGGTGAGGGTTCGGTGACCCCTCCTCGAGGTGGGGTACTGTTGTGGATTCCGTGACTGGAATTTCTGGTTTGGAGCTCTCTCGTGTGGTTGAGACTGGTGATGCCTCTGCTCTGTCTGTGAGAGATGTATCACCTGAATCTGATAATGACAGGAGGGGTGGTTGGGACTGGGATATTTAAGTGTGCTAAATTGGCCGGCTCTTTGCCAGTGGTGAATTGTTCATGGAGTGACTGCATCTCTCCTGCCTTCTCCTGGTCCTTGCTGAATCCATTACAGATAAGTGAATGGTTGTTTTTTCTGCAAATCTGTGGCTCATATGTAATGTGCCTTTTGTATCTGAATTACTCATGCTTCTGCTCTGAGTGTAGGATTCGTTTGTCTGTATAAGTGTTGTTGCTTCCCTGCATTCAGTTAGGGAGGAATTTCTCCCTAGTCCATTAACAATTCCATTACCTTTCTGTAGTTCCAGTTTTGTTTAGTGTCAGTTTTACTGACTTTGGAATTGTTCGCAGGAGTCTTGCTGGTTTAGTGGGAGGTGAGTCCTTGTGGGCTCAGATTTTTTGCGTATCCAGCAGTTGTTTTTTTGATAGGGTTTTGATGCTGGTCGCGGAAGTAATCCGTCCTGTCCTTTCTCTATTTAGTTATAGCTGGGCCTCTCTTTGCTAGTGTCTATTTTCTGCCTGTGTATTGTTTTTTCATCTCCACTAACCGTCAATATTTGTGGGGGCTAGCTATTCCTTTGCGGTCTACTCCGAGGCAGTCAGGTTTTTCCTGTTTCCGTCTTTAGGCTTAGTTAATCCTCCGGCTGTGCTGAGGTGCTATAGGGCATCATAGTGCGCTCCATGGCTACTTCTAGTTGCGGGGGTTAGTCAGGATTCCGCGACCAGTATTAGTGTCCAACCTCTCCTGTCAACACCACATGATACTCCTCAGTTGCCGGTTCATAACAGTATTGTGCTTTTGTTTTCAGTGCAATGACATTTACGCTTTAAATACAACTGAGAAGTTCCGATGCCTGCTTATAGCAAGTGATTTTCACATGAAGCTTTGTGACTTCTGTATGCTGTATGATGTATATGGTTATTACCAAGCTGTAGTTCAGTAAAAGATATATTTTTATTTTAGGACGTTGGTCTCTCTTGATTTGTTGTAAACCATCTGGTTCTAGCCTGCCTTATCAAATGGCAAGAGACAGTCTGCAGAGGCATGTCACATAGGTAATGACCACCACAGAGACACACACCTAGCCAGGACCCCCATTTTCATGTAGCATGGCAGGGCATAGGAGGTGAGTATCTCACCCACAGCTAACACCACCAACCACGCTATACTTTCTCCAAATGTCAATTATGTCAAAAGGAGGTGGCAGCGAAGTGGTCATGGGAGAGCCAGTGCTGACAACACTGAAACGGAGCCAGCACTGGAAGTGAGTATGGGTTATTATTTTACAAGAGAGAAACATGCTGACTATGAAGGGATCATTCAAGTAGTGGACAGCCCCTTTAACAATGCAATTATAGCAGCAGTTCGGCCAATGTGCAGGCACAAAACACAATCAACTCTTACTCTACTTGCAAAATGTTCATGCATAAACACTTCAGTTTGAATATATATTCTTGTTTTCCAGAAAATTTAATGTGCATCAAATGTATTAACTCCTTATCAGTACATAATACACATAGGTCAAATTAGAATTAAAAAAATATATACTCACATGACTCTCCCTTGTCCTGCTCCGGTCCAGTATTCACAAGGCCATCCTTGCATCCCCCAGCACCCTGCTGACTTTGGATTTGTGCAGATAGTTCAGTGAACACCAGGCCAAAGACAACTGCCAGATCAGTGTGGGACAGGTGTAGGCCGGGGAAGTACACATTTTTGGAAATCAAATGAACCCCTTCCTTGCTCTTTGTAATCCAGTAACATTTAGGATGGCTGAAATATCCAAGTTTTTTTTTCTAAATTTGGGGAATATTTGATTTGCTTCAAACTAAATTTCTGATCTCTAATAAACATGCAAAATGTCACCAACAGGCGGAAAAAAAGATGTGGCAATTTACTTTCAAACATATCTGCCAAAAAGCAGACGTTTGTAGTCAAATTTCTGTAGCACAGAAGAGATTATCGCTTGATGAATGCCAAGGCTGCTGGAATCACAGGACCTTATTAACTGGCATCTGTCCTCTACAGATATCCTGTCGGCTTATAATACACTCTTTGGGTATGATATGATTCTTTTAGATGGTTTTAGGTTTTTTTTTATGTCGTTTAACTTTATCTTTTCTACTTTATCAATCTGCTCCTGCCAATAAAATCAACAGAAAGTAAATTACTGCAGCAACTCAAATCCGCTTTCACTCAACACCATATTGAAATATCTGAAAAGTTCTGTTTGCCAAAAATGGAAGCTTCGTCTGGAACGTCCATCCACTGTCACAAGAGAATAGACTTGTGATAGCAAGATCCATTTCAATATATCTAGACTCCGTTTTGTGAATACTTGTATTTCTGTCTACAAGTGTCTCTCCTCTGTGAAATGGAGACCACTGTTTATTTTAGATAAGGACTATATCATTTCTTTGGCTGCCTTCACATTTGCGTATGGGAAGGCAGCGTATTGCTGCCTTCCCATACGCAGTCAAACGCATGCGCACTGCTTTCCTATGTTTAACATAGGAACGCATGGTGCCTGCGTTTGCTGCGTTCGGGTGCGGATGCGGACGATATCTGCTCCTTCCGGTGTCCAGCGTCTGCACCCGGGACGCAGCATGTTGGGTTTTTTTGTGCGCTTGGGGACCTTGGAAAATCAGCAAGCGTCCCCAAGCGCACAAAAAATGCATTGGCTTCAATGGGTCCGCAGTGTTCTGCGCTTGACAGCGCAGGAGAACGCTGCAGACCCATTGAAAAATCTCCCGGTGGCCGGCGGTGATGCCTCTGCTGATCTCCTCCTCCCCGCCGCCGATAATCTGCTTGCGATGTCGGCGGGAGAAACAGCTGATGTGACAGCTGTTTGAATCTTCCCGCACCGACATCTCCTCTCGTGTCAGCGCGGGAAGATTCAAACAGCTGTCAAATCAGCTGTTCTCCCCGCCGACACGTCCCATAGCTTACCGCGGCCGGCAGGCGGAGATCTCCGGCGCTGATCTCCGCCCCCGGACACCGCTGATTGGCTGCCGGGCTGCACAGTGATGTGTCCGCAGGCGGACATTCTCCGCTGCGGACACATCAAAATGGCCCTGCTTTACACTGCGTTTGTGTCTGCATGCGATCAGCATGCAGACACAAACGCTAATGTGAAGCCAGCCTTTCTTTGTAATAAAGAACCTGAGACATATACAGACTTTGAGCAGTGTCCAAAAGGTGCTGACATTCTACCAACAGGATGTATGTATGTAAATGCCAAAAGATAAGTTAGCCACTGATGATGTTACAATGTTTGTCCAAGAAAATGACTATATATCTCTGAGACGATGATGTAATAAACACTGGACACTGAGGCCGAAAGAGATCTGCTTCTGATACAATGTTATCTCAGAGTAGCTCTTGGATCTGCATCAATTCTGCAACAAAAGCTGCACAAAAACGCATAAAGAAGTAGTGTTGGCAAACAGCCTTAGGCTAGGGTCACACTTGGAGGGTGACCCAAGCTTCGCACATCCGCATAAAACTTAGAAATTCTAGCCAGACAATGCAGCCCTATAGAAACCCGCTGTTTACCTAAGCAGCGGCTCCACGCAAAGCATCAGGAAGTGCGCTTTACAACAGCGCACAGGAAATGCTGCAGATGTTTCCTGTGCGCTCAGCTAAAGTGCACTCCCTGATCCTTGTGTGGAGCCGCTGCTAAGGTAAACGGCGGGTTACTATGGGGCTGCGTTGTCTGTCAGCGCATAGTGTTAACACTATGGACTGCGGGGAAAATTCTAAGTTTTAAGCGCATTCCGTTAGGCTAGGGTCACAATGCAAATGTGACCCTAGCCTTCTACATCACATACTGAGTGGCGACGACACTAGTAACAATAGATTTTAATTCAAGATAAAAAATATATATGTTATTAAAATATGTGCATAATATGTTGCATAAAGATGGAGGGAGGGAATTATTTTCTGTAGTGAGTACAAGGAATCCAAGTTACAGTATACCCTTGTAGCACTAATTTGTTACACTGATCTGTTGGGTAAAGTATTAAATACGATAATTCATGAGCTGTAGGATACCCATCAAGATATTAAAAGGTTTGGAAATATATAAACCAGTGATCAGTGGTAAGCTGAAGGTATAAAAAAGACAAAAACATTAGTAGCCGTGCTTGACAGTTTTATGACTTTTTTGCATCATTGCTTTTTAATCTAAACTTCAGACATTTTCAATTTTAGTCTTTGATTGCCTGGACTGGATGAGGCGCCAGAGTTTAAAATGAAAATAATCTGCAATGTATCTTGTTTTTTTCTAATGCCTTCATATAACACATGGAAAGGAAAGCTCGCAGGGGTTAGGGGAGTTCATACGGCTGTATGTTAAACTTCCTAACAGGTGTCGGCGCTTTAGTTATTGACTACAAGATTTCTTTTGGTTGACTTTTTGCACTTTATTTTCATTGATGCATAAGCATACAGCAGGTTACATTCTTTTATCATTGGACGAACACTTAACTCATTCATTATCTGTTATTGATGTATTTTAATATATTAATTAATAAGGATTATTTTATGCCGCACATATGTCCCAGATTTCGTTCTATCAGATGGATAGATGGATAGATAGATGGATTGATGGATAAATGGATGGATAGATGGATAGATAGATAGATTAGATAGATTAGATAGATAGATGGATAGATGGATAGATAGATAGATAGATAGATAGATAGATAGATAGATGGATCGATAGATGGATAGATGGATAGACAGATAGAGCACCTTTCCTGTAACAAGTTTGTACGATGATTTAATAAAGCCGGTTTGTATCAGGAAACACGAGTGCCGCTTTTCTTCTCCTGGTTAGATAGATAGATAGATAGATAGATAGATAGATAGATAGATAGATAGATAGATGTCAGAAGAGTGTCACAGACTGTTGAGACCTCAGGCAGGATCTGGTATCAGAAGATCAAGACATTTAGCTGATCACAGATCCTCTTTAGAACCCGCTCATCGTTTATCCTGAGTAGGTTCCTTTTATATTCTGCTGTGATTAACATATATTGTAATCTGAGCTGCTGCCACTCTCTTCCATTATATAAACCCACTCCTTGCTGCCTCTTGTGCTGGCTATAGTTCATGTTATGCTGACCTGTAAGGAAATTGTTTCTGGAGAAAGCTGTGGTGATCTTTCTAGCGGATGCAATGATTTACCTTTCTGGAGATGAATTGGAGTTCTTTTGTTGAATCTGTTTCCCTTGTTTGTTCCCCTTACTCATATTGTCTTTATCTTAATTGTCTTTATCTTAATAGTATGACTAGTGCTTTTCTGGCCTTCTCAATAGTCGAGGCAAGTCCAGGGTCAGCTGGGGACTAAAGGCCCTGTCACACACATCAATGTCGCCAGCTATCTGATAGCTGGCGACATTGACGGCTGATTGCTGGTGACCTGTCACACAGGCAGACTCACCAGCGATCAGCACCAGCGAGATCACTGGTATCCATGTAAACAAGCGGGTAACTAGGCTCCCCGCGGCGCTTAGTTACTCGCTGTTTACTATGGATACCAGCTCTTGCTGAGAGGCTCTGGGAGATGGCTGATCGCACGTCTCCTGGTGTCACACACAGCAATGCTTCGTGTCCACCGGGCGACCATCGATTTATCGCTGGTTGATTCACCATGTCACAAGCGCCAATATCGCTGCAACGTCACACCCCTTAAGTATGTGGTTGTGATCATCCACTGGGAGAACGACCCATCTAGAGATGTTAGGGCTTTCCTATACATTATCCATGGTTTACCCCCCCCACCCCATTGCACCATGCACTGGGCATTACCTTGCCCCAGAGTGACAATAGAAAGATAAATAGATAGATATGACAGTGGGAGAGTGTTAAAGTAATTCATGCAAGAGACATTATCCAAGCTCTGTTCAGACTGTAGAAGTGTCACACTTGGCCTAAGGAAAATGTCCAGCTACCGTGCATGACAGTGACGCAGGGACCAATGATGTCTGGCGGACAACACAAAACAACAGATGAGGAGACAACAGGGGGACAAATAAAGCAGAGATCCCTGCTCATAGGGAATGGGGGCAAGGTGACCTCCTGCACTCACCTGCGGCTGTACCCTGATCTCCCTACTGTCCCTATACAGTTTCTTTCAACCTATCACCGAGCAGGATACCTAGTCCCTCGCTGGTCCTGATGTTAACCTTCAATAGGGAATGGCTGGTGGGAGTGCTAGTCCCAACCACTGCAATAAAGAAGACAAGAGGGAAGGGGAGACAGACAGGCAACAGAGGCAACTTCATGCCTGCTGCCACACTCCTTGACAGTAGACAACTAAACAGTAGACAACACTTTACTGAGAAAACTGTATCTGTTGGCAGCTGACTTCAGTTTATTCTCCAAAGCATGCATGTGTTCCAGCTGTAAACAGGTTATCCCACCTTCCTGTAGGTTTTCTTGACCCTTCTTATCCTGAGGCTATGAGATTTTGCACCACAGTAACCCATTCAGGTGTCAAAAGTGCAACTCATCCCCCAGAAAACAAGCCGTCATATGGCTATATTGCCGGAAAAATAAATAAGTTATGGCTCTTAGAAGAAGGCAAGAAAAAAACGAAAACAAAAAAATGGAAAATAACAGTGGGGAAGGGGTTAGTACTGTTATCTCTGACGCAGGTAATCAGATCAATCACCCTCTTCGGGGTCTTGCTGTCACATGGTGGAAGGTCATTGACTCTTGAATCACTTGATACAATCCTATCATTTATTTTACCCTCTTGAAACATCAGAGTTGAGTCTATCATTAATGAATCCTTTCTTCTTTGTACCTTCAGCTCAAGAAAAAAAAAATATGGGAGATCTAAGAAAACTTGAGAGTCCTCCTCCAGGACATAATGGTCAGGACAGCTCTATGTATTGTGTCCGATCCGGTGCGTTGATACTTTGTGAAAAACCTATTGAATAAATAAAGCCACCGTCTTCATACCGGATCCAGAATCTCTGAAGCTTGGATCTTTTCAGTCTTCATTAGTATTCTGCTTTCATGAAGCCTTCAAACATTAGTAATTAGTAGCCTTAAAGCAAGAGCCATGTGTTGTACAATCAGAGAGTGACCTGATTAATGGCTGATTCGTGTTAATATGGCGCCTGCTTATTCTGCACATCAATACTGCGCGACTGTGAAGCTGAGATTAATAGACAATTTAAAAGCGGGGGTAAAAGATTTGGATAAAACTACTTTTACTTTACCTTTTAGGTTTCTAATTGCTGGTCAAGTGTTCTGCTCAATAACTGTAAGCTTGTAGTATAAAAAAAATTAAAAACATAAATGTAAAGACTTTTCGGCTCCAAATTAATTTGATGTAAAAAGAGAAAAACTTTTTTCAAAGCCAATTTTAAAATATTCATAATTAAAGGAAATCTGACATCAAACATGCCAATATAAACCAGAGCAATATAAAGGACACATCACCAAAATGGACACTTTATGGAATGAGACTTAAAAAGTATAGTGAAAAAAAGTTATGAAGTAGGGAGCTGCCTGTAAAGAGTCAAAGGAGCTGTCCTAGTCTCCTCCAGAGACATGCCATCCTGAACTGAAATCAGCTGTATCATCTCATTGCACATGCGCTGAATTCCACTGGAGAGGTCTGCACAAGGACTGTGTTATGCACGCACCGCCAGGAGGGCAACGTCAATCATCCATGGAGGAAGTGGATCCCAGGACACAGGAACAGACCAGGATCCCAGACAGGATGAATCGGGAGAAAGGCCAGTCCCAGGACACAGGAATAGACAGAACAGGCAGGCCAGAGACAGACAGGACTAGAACAGCACGACAAACACTGAAAATAATTAGGCTTCACAATGGGCAAGGCTCCCGACATTGGGCTAAGGTCATCAGACACCCGACTTCGAGCAAAGCTCCGGACATCGGGTTAAGGTCATCAGACTCCATATATCAGCAAGGCTCCAGACATTGAGCAAGGCGATAGACATTGGGCAAAGGTCATCAGACTCAGGACATTGTGTAGGGCTCCAGACATTGGCCAGAGGTCATCAAGTACCAGACATCAGGCAAGGCTCCATAGTTATTTTTAATTATTATTATTATTAAGTATTTATATAGCGCCATTAGGTTACATGGCGCTTTACAAGTGAGAGGGTAGACAAAGACAAGTGGTAAAAACGACGAAAAATCGACAAATCAGTCATAAGGGTACAGTAGGGCAGAGGGTCCTGTCCACGAGGGCTCACTGTCTAGAGGGGGTGGGGAGGGAGACAGTAGAGGGGAGATGTGAGATGGTGCAGCGGATTGGATCTCAGTTTGTGTTGTAGGCTTGTAGGAAATGGTGGGTCTTCAGGTTATTCTTGAACTTCGGGCAACAGTCGTCAGGTACCCGACATCGAGCAAAGGTTGTCAGACACAGGACATTGGGCAAGACTACAGATATTGGGCAGTGGTCATCAGGCACCAGACATCAGGCATGGCTCCAGACATCGGGCAGCAGACATGAGGCACCGGACATTGGGCAAGGATCCAGACATTGGGCAATGTTCATCAGGCAGTAGGCATCTGGCACTGTCTGGTACAGACCAGAGCAGGATGGTGCAAGCGCGGCAAGTGAAGACTGGAGCAGGATGGTGTAAAACCAGCAGGTGCAGACAAAAGCTGGAAGGTGTAGAACACCAAGTGTGAGCCGGCACAGACTGGTGTAGGAACAGCAGGTGTGGACCAGAGCAAGATGGTGCAGACACAGCAGCTACACCGGACTTTAGGTAGTGACTGGCTCAGGCACGGTAACTGCAGTCCGGGGTAGTTATTGCAGCTATAGTATTTATATAGTAAAAAGACAAATACCTTAATAATAAATTGTAATTATTATTATTAATCAGAAATTAGAAACTTCCCTGCACTTTATTTTTATCGCTCCTCTTCGTTATATATCATGAATTGTCACTTGTATTTTTTTCCTGTCGTCTGCTGAAATACACTACCCAGAGATCACAATAACTGTAAGATACATGTTGATGGAATAGTCTGCAATTGTCACGCAGTGAAATCCAGATGCTGCACTTTTTAAAACAGCACATAGAGGCTTCAAATACACCAAGACTTCATTTTCCACAGTTTGAGGCCAAGAACAAAGACCTTGGACCTTGAAAACCCTATCCAGGTGCCCAACTACTATAAAGCGAATACATGTCAGATGTGTCTGCGCTAAAGTTCCTGCATCAATATAAAATAACAGAGGCGCTTACACTTTATAAAGCCGCTCTGAGTTTCTTAACCCCAGGAATGCGATTCACATAAAATAGGCAATTACGACATGATACTTGCACGGACTTGTTTGCTCTAAGCAAGGTAGTGACACCTGCCGCTCCTGAGGTTGTGGGGGATAGAAAGCTCTTCTTCTCCATCCCACTCTCCTGCTCCCACTGTGCCCATGGCATCGCCAGCATTGGGAAGAAACATTCTTTTCTTTTCCAACGAGAAAAGGAATACTTGTATACTTGTAAAGGTACCGTATGTTCATCATAAGCTTCCAATGCTCTTCATATTTTCTTGATGGCATGGATAGAACAAAAATATCAGAAAGTAAGATTTGATTATTTTCACTTTTTGCCTAATAATATTCTAAAGTTTAAATTAAAGTAAAAAATGTAATAACGATGAATGCACTTCCCTACAGTTTCCTTACATCCTGATCTTCTGCAGTTAAGGGTTGTGCCGCGAACAATTGTACGTTTTAATTTATAGATCTTAGAATAAAAATTAGTTCCACAACTAGATGTGTTGTAAATAAATGTTCCTGTCTCGAGATATTCTTACAAATCTGCCACTGTGTATTGTATGTGTACGACCATGCAGAAAGAGGTCAGATATACCACAGCTCCTGGACAGGGAGGAAGACAGTGTATACAGACATTACAGCCGGAGATCACAGAATATAAGAGTGTATGTGGTGCCCCACTGGTCTGGTCACCACAAAGGGGCACTGCACTCACTGAACGGGTAAAGGAAATGGTGAACCTAGGCTCCAACAAACAGATCCAGAACCCAGGGGACCATGGGCGAACCCGGGCGGACGGCCCAGTCAAAAAGGGGACAAGGGAAGAACAGACAGTGGGGAGTTGGTAGGTTAGTTACTGAGTAAGCAAGGAGCAAGCTGAAGCCAAGTGTGCAGGTGAGAACAGAGAGAACCCCAGGGGCACAGATGGAGCGAGAACAGCCTGGGCGCCCAGATCCAGGACTGAGATAGTCAGACACAGGGGTGATGAGGAACCAGGGAACCAGCCCTGAGTGTGGCACGGACGCAGTACGCCTGAACCTTCGAACCGGAAGCCACTCAATCTCCCGGAGTGGTGGCCGCAACCCGACGCACCCGCTGAGAAGGCAGCTGAACTAGGGTCAGGCGACAGGTACCAGTCATCCGACAGGACCCATGGCTGCTAGATCGGGGCACTGTGTGCAGAGGCGCTGACAGAAGAGATGAAGAAGTAGCACTGAGAGAGTGACCAGAGAACTGAGAGGCACACGAAGGGGTCCCAGACGAGCTATCCTGATTCCTTGTGGACAGGCTAGACTAGACTTGGTAGAGAGAGCGCCCGGTGGCCAATTGCAACTGAAGTGAGTAAACTGGGTGCAGAACTCCAATGCTGTGTAAGACTGTGTTATTTCCTGCCTGCGGAGAACCCCAACTGCCACAGTACATGAGACACAAAGGCCCAGCGTAATCACGGCCTTACACATTCTTTCTACTAAAAACGTCTGCCTCGGGGTACTGCTCCACCTACGGGGAGTGACAACATCAGGCTGCCATACCAACAACCCCGGAGATCTGATCCGCAGCGTCAGTCCATGCTGACCGAATACCAAAGGTGACGTCACGAACATTCCCCTTATAAACTTTATTCCCGTCCAACACACCCGACAGGCAATCACAAACACTTTGACAGAGAATGGGCGTCTGGTGATTGGCTGCTGGAGTAACCTGGAATCTGCCCATACATTCTATATGCTATTGCAAACGTTTTATTTGAATTTGTGAAATGGACTTTAAAAAATTACCAAACAAGCATCCAAGAGAGATGACCAAGACTCTCGCTGCCTGGCTTTATTTTGGCTGGCAATCAAAATACAGGGATGCTTAATATTTTTTTTTATTATTTAAATAAATAATAAAAAAAAAAAAAGTGTGAGCTCCCGCCATATTTTGATTGCCAGCCTGATAAAACCAGGCAGATGGTGGCCGGGATTCTCAATGTGGTAAGACCCAAGCGTACTGGGCCACATGGCATTTTTTACTTCAACCAAAACCTCTTCTCTTTTTTTTGCCATTTTTTACCTTTTATTTTGCTTTTGTTTTAGTTTTTTTTTGCTGTGTTTTTTGCTTTGCTTTTTTGCTGCATTTTTCGTGTGTCATTTTAGCACAGTAAATGTTTAATAAAGTTAGTTTCATTCACCGGAAAAAAGCAAAACTGCAATGTATGAACATAGCCTAACCAAGGAATATCATAAAACCCATTTTCCAATATTGTTCCTTTTTAAAATCAGGAATAGAGTACCGTCTATTTTTTAGTACAGTGAGAAAAAAAAAAGGCGTGAAGAACAAGACCGGATCTCTTGTTCCCTTCTAACCCCTGATCGTCTTTTCTCAGATATTCAATGCAGCATAATGCAGAATCATCCCAATCATCTGCATTGTATAAAGAAAAAGCCTTGCTTCTTTATAGATACATTACAAAGGTGCTCCCGGATCCGGAATCATTCATATATTCCCTAAAAATTGAATATAAAGTCCCCGCTGATTTCATCCCATCCCCATTTAGCTGAATATTCAATATTTCCAGCGGCTCAGAAAATGCTATTTTGAGAAATTATTAATTTGGCCATGAATAACTTAAACTCCGGCTTGTTCTGGGGCCACACGAGTTTTTTACGGAGGATGTGATTTGTGTGCTGGGTTTGATGTGTGTGAAGTGATTGGGGTCTGCCTCAGCCGTTTACAATGAGATATCAATTGGAAGGAAAGAAGAAAAAAAAATAATAAGTCGCCCAAGTTTTTTTTCTCATTTTGCACTTTTAGAAGAAAACTTTCTGATTGTTGATTCGCATGGTAAATCGCTGATTCCGGCAATGACAGGGATCACAGCATGAAATGGAATGAGATACTAGTCATAGATTGCTTCTCATTTTCATAGCGGCTCGATGGTTAACTATTTAGTGATTGCAATAATCTGATGTTATACATGATAAGAACATTTTATTTATAGCTATATGCCATGTGTATATATTGCTAATATGTATTATTGGCTGGAAGTTATAGATCCTACACATGTTCCACTTAGGTTTCTCATCTATTGAGGATGAAAGTCTAAGGCCAGCTCCACACCGCAATTTTTCGGGTCCGGGTCTGCCTGTTTCACACCGATTTTGTCCCCCCATGCATCCCAATGGGGCCGCATGGCTGTTATTTGCCATCCAGTTTTGTGCAATTCCGGAGAATCCAGTTCAGAATGCAGCATTTTTTGTGTCCGGTGGCAAAAACTAACAAAACCAGATCCTCCCGGATCCGAGGCGATCCGGTGCCCATAATGGAGTCTATTGGTTGTGCCGGAATCGGCAAAAAAAAGATCCAGTTCCCGGACGCTTTCTTCCCCTCTATCATCTGTGATGACAGTAGCAGGGATCTGTCCAGATCTGCGAGAGGAGACAAATCAGGACTGTAGAGACTGGAGGGGGCGGGGGCTTCTACTGTTTTGTCAACAGTCAACAGGGAGGAGGGATGGAGAGAAGGAGGGGGGAGGGTTTGGCTTAGAGAAAACAGGTTCAGTAATAAGAAACCCAGCCCCTTTTATTCTAATTGCTGCACACTCTGCCCTCCTACTGCACACTTTTTAAAGACTTTTATAACATTTATCTCAGCAATCATACAAGTAATGATTGAAGTAAAGGTATGATTGCACTCAGTATCCCAGAGCCTGTAAGATAGTGGCTTCACTTTTTAGCCCTAAACCCTGTTGGTTAGTCCTCTTTAACCTACATAGATCTTGACTTACAACGAAATCCAAGGCATTGGTACCCATGGAAGGGCTGCCGTCTGGAGGAGCGAACGAGAAGCAGGAATGGTTAGCGAGCAGAATCCAAGCTGGGACAGGACAAAATCAGGTTCCGAAAAAGTAGTCAAAATCCATAAGCCAAAATCAAAACAATGAACGATGATTACAAGAGGCAAAAATTCAAAAAGATTTTCTCGCTGCTTTTTTCTCGTGATTATGGTGGTTTTAATTTTGCTCCCGCACCTCTTCATTACTGAAGGTGACCCGCTCCTTCCCTCTATGTAATGGTGCTCAATTCAGTTAGGTGGGTGTGGTCCTCAACTTTCATGTACTCATGATGACCATGTCCAATTGGCTAACAAACCACTGTACATGAATATATAGGAAAAAGGGGGTCATATCTCAGAAACGGGGAGGCACAAGAACAAAAGGAGAAAAACGGCATTTAAATAAGATTTTAAAAACTTAAACCTTCATGCCAAGTGATAGGTCCTCGTTAATCATACACTTTAATTAATAGTGATTCCAATGCACTTAAATGTATACATGAGTAAGCCACTGATTCTATAGACCATGCCTAGACCCTCCTGTCCTAATATCCCGCTACCATTATTATGAATTCATATTTCTACGAATAGCGTACACTATGAATGAAGAAGTGCCTGTTAAACGAGACACGACGCAGACCGCGTGCAATCAAGGCTTATTAAACGATCGCGGCGTAAAGTTCGTCTTGAGCAATTGGTTGCAGACAAAGTTTGCTGTTAAAGTGTCACTCCACAATATGGATGGGGAAGACGGCGGTTCATTCTTGATCATATGTAAGGTTAATTGGTTGCGTTTAAATCTAATTGGCTAGTCTTTCTTCATTCTCACCATTTCCTAATTACACACAGTAAGGAATGTAATCAGGTGAGGGACATCGATCGGTACGGATCTGATCAATCATAGTATAGTTAATTTGCTTTGCTGTGTCTGCTGTTTGCTCGGAGCTCAAGCCAGCCTCGGCTAAGGCTCCGCGTCCCCAGTGTACATAGAAATGGATGACTGTGTTTTACCTGTAATTACGGAGAAGTTCAATTAGGTGATAAACAATCACATGCTGATGCACTAATTCCTCAATTTTAATTCTGGCTCAGCTGAAGAGCGTGTCATAAAAAGGTCATTATCGGAGTCATTAACAATGGATGGACCGTAATGCAGAGTAATATTCTAGATGGAGCTACTTTAATTGGAGGCAGAGACCACTGGACTTGAATATAGCTTATTCCCGGGGGGTCCTCTTCACCCTTGAATGGCCATAATCATCCGCTTTATTATCAGTAAAGCTGAATGTACTGTATTTGCATTATAGAAAAATACCAGCATGTACAATAAAGACGGGAGAATTATTTGAACGTAGAATTGCAAACCTTCAACACATTTTTTACTAAATTTTATTTAAAGTGAATTAATTCACCATGAAACAGAAGGGCTACAAAGCCTCCAATTGCCCTGAAAAGATGGGTAGCACTTTGAGGTCTACTAGGTTTGAATCCACATCCTTCCCTGCTGTTTAACACAAACCCAGCCTTGGTAATGTCAAAGCGACCTCAAAATAAATGGCTTTTAGAAAATAGACGATGGGTGTTTTTTACTCTCGCCATGCTTTCACACACTATGTGTAATATTTGTCCAGTATTTTATGGCTTTGTCTCCCTATCTCTATTCCTGAGCTGTTATTTCTTCTTACTATATAGATTCACCACTAAATGGCTGCTACATTCTTTGCCTTAGCTTTTATACAGGCTATGAAGTGGATGCTGCATTCCCTGCCTTGGCTTTTATACAGTCTATGAGTTCCTCCTGATTGAATGTATCATACCATGTGAAGTAATAGCAGCAAGGCATTTTGGGGAAGCCCGTGTATCCGAACTTGAGGTCATGTAAGTCTTTTCTGGCTGATGTAATCTTCTCCAATGTGTAAAATGGTCTTGACCAGTTTGGGAAATTTGTGTGTATTGAATAATTGTTAGAATTTGGTAGGTTAAGTGAATTTCTAAAAATACAACAAGAATTAGATTCATACTGAATCAATTCACGCATCTTTAGTGACAAAATCATCACCTTAAACTCTTTAACCGATTCCTAAAACCATTCTTCAACATTCTTGCAGTGTGACAATGATATTATCCTGCAGAGATAGGGTACTGTACTTAGGGTATAAGGTTGTCATTAAGGGTCATACTTGGTCTATACAATGTTTATGCATCTAGATGTCAGGAATCTAGAACAGAAGGTTTACAGCAGATCATTGTCCACACACACTGCCTCCACCGACTTGTGTTCTTTCCATAGTGCATGCTGGTGCCATGTATTTCCCAAGCACTTAATTGTCCATGTGATGTCAGAAACGTGGTTTATCAGACAGCACAACCTTCTATGGTCTCCACTGGACCATGAACCTGGATTGATTATTATTTGCCTATTGTAGAGTATTTTGTCAGTAGAAAGGGGTACGTATGGGCACTCTACCCCAAGTTGTTATACTCTTTGTGTTCTGACATCTTTCTACTACAACCAACAGAATCTTTGTTTTTCACCAACTTGTGCTGCAGTAGCTCTTCTTTGGGACCGTACCTGAAGGACTATCCTTTACTTCCAACACATCCATTAACCTTGGGCTCCCATGACCCTGTTGATGGCTGAATTTCCTTAGATCACTTTTGGTAGGAATTAACCACTGCATTCTGGGAATATGGATAGGAGAACAGCGACATAGAGCATCTCTTGCTCTGGAAGATGTGACATACATATTTATTACAAGGACAGCTCAATAACCTCATAGGTCATTGTGTAATGCTTCAACTCTCCAGCAGTGGCACTGTAGAGGCACTGGACATTTTCTCTCAGGTTCTACAGCATATTACTGCTGAGCTCTTGCATTTGTTGTTAACCTATCATCTATGCATCCTTTAGTCCAAATCGGAACATTGTTTTAGTATAGATCCTAATAACACACTTTGTGCACAATTAATAGGTCATTTGTGTTCTTGATGATTAATATTGTTATCGATAACATTAGAGAGTTGTCGATCAATCCAAAGGTTAATAAACCTGAAAGCTTAAGAAAGTAAAAGTGAGATTTTGTCTTTCTTTGGAAAACATCTAAAGTATACGTTCAGAATTATTGGGGAACCACAGTCTTCCAGACACTGTTGAGAGAGGTGAACAAAGTAAATCTCCCATTTAGGAAGGGCCCACAAGTTCTAATAGGGTTGAGGTTAGGTAAGGAAGGAAGCACGTCATTATTCTTTCATCCTTTAGGCCTTTATAGGCAGCCTTGTATGAAAAGCATTATTTTCTTTAAAGATGCTAATTTCTTCCTGTACTACTGCTTGAAGAACGCCATGATTAAGGCTTGAATGCCGAAACGAGTCGGTTTGCCCCAAGGCTGTGGCGTTGGTAAGCCAAACATCCGAATCCGACTCCTCAATTTCCTTGAATCCAACTCCAATTCCACCACATGGATACCGACTCTGTGACTCTTGCTGGAGCATTTCTATTTCCTGCATTTGTTTTGACCAGTACCGGGACAGCTCCATGCAAGAACCCCATTCCCACCCAAGTGCAAAGCAAAGAAAGTGGTGAGTTGCCTTTTTTCGGTTGGTTACCTATTCACACTGCTGGAAGAAAGTGTCTTCTAAAAATTGTCAGTAGGTTTGAGAATTGATGTTGAGTCCATCTTCAACGCAAAAAGGTTCAACTAGCTCATTCTTCATAATCCCAACCCAAGCCAATAGTCATTCAATTCTTAAAGCTTGGAGTTGGATAATCTGCATAAAAATAAAGATTTGGTCAAAATACTCACTTGCCTAATAATTATACTCACAGTGTAGCTTTCATTGTCCTTCAGGAGGAAAATAAATCTAATAGTATAGCAGGTGAACAGCAGAAAAAAAGGAAAAATAATAATATTGTTCACAAATTTTTGCTGGAAATTGAGTTGATGGAGAATGGGGTCAGTGTGCGGCCATGATGGACAAGTGGTCTCTGGTCTTGAAGGTACAAGTGTTTAGAGCAAGTACTTTGTGTCATCAGTGATGGAAACAGTGAGCGGTTTCATCACAAGCACTTACATAAGTTCTTCTGTTATCATCCAACTGAAGAATCTCTGGAGTATCTCCAAATGAGGCACCATACGTCGGTAATCATGTCTGCGAAGAGGAAGATTATTTTTATTATTTGCAGAGAAAAGATGATTCTTTAAGTTGTCGATTTGTATTAAAAAAAGAAACAGCTCAATGTGATGTCAAATGGTTTGTATTTTTTTGACAAAATAGCAGCAGCTAGAAATACATTGTTTCCTAAATATATCGGAAGGATGACATGAGCGGTCTCGCCACGTCAATCAGATATATTAGAAAGATCTCATGAACTGTCAAAGGGTCACACACATGATCTCATCTGCCTGTCATTCAGATATATCAGAAGGATTACATGGGTAATAACGATTCCAAAGCAATCAAGCAGGTAAGAAGGTTCACGTAGGAGGTAAAATCTACATATTAGTCTGATATGTCAAAAATGCTAGAGGAATCTTAGGAATGGTCATCATCCCTCTCATCCAAATATAGTTAAAGGTTCTCATGAGTCGTCATCTGCATGTATATTAAACATAACTGATGGGTCTTATGAGTCGTCATCTACATGTCTATGAAATAAGGCAGTGCAGTCTCAGAAGTGGTCATCTTCATGTCTGTCTAAGGCTGTAGGGTCTCACAAGGGTCATCTCCATTTCTGTGAATTAAGGCAGTAAAGCCCCCCCAAGGGGTCATCTTCATGTCTATCTAATATGGCAGTAGGGTCTCATGAGTGGTCATCTCCATATCTATAAAATATAGAATGAAAGTCCCATGAGTGTTTATCTGCATGACAACAATTATGGCCAAAGTGTCAAGTGTCATTTCCCTGTCTATCAAATATTTTAGTAGGATCTTATGAGTGGTCATCTCTAATTCAATATAATATAACATTAGGGTCCTAGGAGTGGTTATCTCAATATCTATTAAATATGGCAGAATGTTCTCATGAGTGGTCATTAACATAACTATAGCATTAGTGGTCATATACATGTCTATCAATTATGGGACAGAACAATAAAATATAGCTGCATTCTAAAATGCTGTAATATGTAACCAATGAATATATGAAATTGGAATTGCATTACTGCTATAGAATCTTTTTTAATAAAAAATTAGGTATGTAGCGCACAAATTGACCAATTCATCAGAGCCCTACTACCAGCAACAAAGTATACCCATTTATTGGGACTATAAACACATATACCTCTCCCCATATTGTAAACCTTCAGTTTTAAGAGGTGGAAGGATATGGCTATAATTAAAAATGCCCTAATTATGGCATGAGAGCTCATAAGTGGTCATTTCCGTGTCAATCTAATATAGGAGAAGCGTCTCATGAATGGTCAATTGCATCATTAATTGAGTATGGCAGAAGGCTTTCATAAGTGGTCATCTCCATGTCTAACAATTATGGCAGAAGATTCTCATAAGTGGTCATCTCTATGTGTAATGATTATGGCAGAAGGTTCTCATGAGTAGTCATCTCCTTGTTTGTCAATTATAGTAGAAGGTGCTTATAAGTGGTAATCTCCTCGTCATTCAATTATGACAAATAGTTCTCATGAGAGGGCATCTCCTTGGTTATTAATTACGCCAGAAGGTTCTTAGGAGTGGTCATCTCCTTGTTTGTCAATTATAGTAGAAGGTGCTTATAAGTGGTAATCTCCTCGTCATTCAATTATGACAAATAGTTCTCATGAGAGGGCATCTCCTTGGTTATTAATTACGCCAGAAGGTTCTTAGGAGTGGTCATCTCCTTGTTTGTCAATTATAGTAGAAGGTGCTTATAAGTGGTAATCTCCTCGTCATTCAATTATGACAAATAGTTCTCATGAGAGGTCCTGTCCTTGGTTATTAATTACACCAGAAGGTTCTTAGGAGTGGTCATCTCCATGTCTAACAATTATGGCAGAAGGCATCTCACAATTATGGCAGAAGGTTCTTATGAGTGGTCATCTCGATGTCTAATGATTATGGCACGAGGTTTGCATGAGTGGTCATCTCCATGTCTAAAAATTATGGCAGTAGATTCTCATGAGTGGTTATCTCCTTGTCTAAACAGTATGGTAGAAAGTTTTTATGAGTGGTCATCTTCATGCCTAACAATTCTGGTAGACGTTTCTCATCAGTGGTCATCTCCATGTCTAACAATTCTGGTAGACGTTTCCCCTGAGATTGAGATTGTAGCCATCACTCCTCTTTGTATCTATTGAATTGCGTTACTCTGTAATGTCTCATATTGTCTGTACATGTCCCCACTGAATTGTAAAAATGGTTATTAATATTATGAGTGGTCATCTTCATGTCTGGCAATTACGGCAAAAGATTCTAATGAGTGGTCATCACTTTCCATATATCAGGCAAATCAGAAGATTTATCAAAAAGGAATCGTCCTATGTAGGCATCCAATTAAAAAAATGTAACATAATTCTAATAATATTTCGTTTTACTAATAACAAAACAGCAGCAAATATCCTGGGGAGGCAATGGAGAATTCCTTCAGAGAATTGTATTGAACATAGTAATCATTTATGCAGAGAATTCTCCGTAGCGGGTGTACTCTATTTTTTTTCTTCGCAACTCAGTTTATTTGTAAATCTAATGAATTTGGTAATGAAAGACAACCTTCCCCTGACAAATGTTCTCCTCTGTTCCTTCGTTATGCTTTTTTTTTTCATAAAGTAAAATATATTTGACTCGGCTAATGAATCATGACCATTCTCCATACTTAAGAGCCTTCTCGCTGTAATGATCTTTATAAGGCGAGAGTAACAAGTTCATTCAGGCTTAGCCAGTCTTACAAAGCCTGTGATGGCTGGCTGAAGCGGAATTCTGATCAGCACTTTCATGCTTTAAAGAAAAACTTTCCTTCAAAAGAAAGTCCTTTAAAATATGCACTGAATAAATAATAATAATAAATTAGTTTTATTTATAATATATCTAAATTTATATGTAATACATGTTGGATTTGCAATCAGAGCCTGGACCCGCTGAAGGATCCAAACGTTAAAGGCCATTTTTTTTTACATAATTGTATTTGTTCTGGACTAAAAATAATTTTTGCAATTGGGTCTCATTATACATTTTGCATCATTAAAGATTTACAGGTTTCTCTGAACATTGCTGGCTGCAGAATGCGTTAACTGATAATCTATAAGTAAGCTTGCACACAGCCGGTAACTCAGGATCCACCAATCACAGTAGGAAATATCACTCCTGACCACTTCTCCTTTACAAAGACCTTTTCACACGCTCATTAGATGCTTTATTATGAATGAAAGGACCTTATCATTGCTGCTAATGTACATGTGCATTTCCTGAAACAGCAGGAACTTGGAGCGTAAAAAAGCCCCAGTGGCCAGTGTGAAAATTGCACGATACCTCATTTTGATGTACACCACATTGGAGGATGTACATGAAAAAAGTCCATGATCTTATAGTCCTGGTTTGTGTTGTGTATGGGGGCTTTATCTGTTGGTGATACGTGGGTGCAAGTCTTGCAGGGGACTGTGCCCATTTCTGATGGTGATGTGAGGACACTTCTGAGAAGGAGATCCCTTAAGTTGGGGGGCTGTTTGTAGGAGAGCAGTGGCAGTTCTGGAAATATGGTTTTCAGTTTGTGATTTCTTGGAAACATGGTTTGGAGGTCAGCGCCAATTTTCCTTAGGGTGTTCACGTGAGGATTGTATGTGATCACAAGAGGCACCCTGTTGTTGCCCTCCTTCTGTTTGTAATCCAAGAGGTGGCTTCTTGGGATCCTTGTGGCTATGTGGATCTGATCATCTATTATTAATGGATGATACCCTTGTTGTAAGAATATTTTCTTCAGTGAAAGTAGGTGTTGCACTTTTCCCCAAACTATAACATTTTAATTTTTTGGGATCTGGGGCTATGAAAGGGCTTATGTTGTTGTGCCCTACGGCCGGCTTCACACCATGATTTTGTGGTGTCAGGCTGTGTCTGGTGTTTTGCAGGAAGCACGGGACACAGCCTGACATCTCCGAACAAACAGAACCGGTCCTGTTTTCTGCCAGAATCGGCAGTCCGTGGCTTCTGGAGCTGTCCCTTGCTGAAATGCCAGGATCGCAGCTTGCGGGGAGCTAGCCACGGTCCTGAAATCTCAGCCGGGAGCTCTCCACGGTGCTGAAGTTCAGCTCCGGCCAGCGCTGAGCTTCAGCACCCGGCACTCAAGAACCGGACAGATTTTCTGTTGGGTTTGGCGTGATCCGGCTCCCATAGACACCCATGTTATTGGGCGCCTGATCACGCCAGATCCGGGAGGATCTGGTTGGATCTGGTTTTGTGTAACTTTTTGCCCCGGACACAAAAACGCTGTAAACTGCGATTTTATGTCCGGGGAAAAAAAACAAAGTCTCCCGTATCCTCCCTGACAGCAGGGAAACGGAGGGCAAATAGCTGCAATCCGGCCCCATCCGGCCCCATTGGAATACTATGGGGCCAAATTCGGATCCGGGGTAGCCCGGTTCACACCGGACAGCCCTGGATCCATAAAACCGTGGTGTGAAGCCGGCCTAAGCTGACATCTTTAGAAATACCATTTTTGAGTAGATTCAATGTTTTGTTCGGTGCTTATTGCTTTGTATTTCAATGTTGTGGTGACAAAAATAAAACATAATTCGGGAATTTATAATTTTTTCCCATTTTGCAGCTTACTGATCTGATTAACTTGTTAAATATTTTATTAGATCATGCATTTCTGAATGCAGTGATATCAAATATGTGTAATTTTTTAATTCTTTAATTCTTAATTGGGCAAAGGGAAGGTGATTTGAAATTTTGGGGGGTTTTTTATTTTTTTTCATTTTTTTAAGAATTTTTTTTTTTTTACTTTTTATTGTTTGTACAAGTCCCCCTTTCAGGACTTGAACCTGCCACTGTCCGATTGCTGGTGTTGTACAGAGCCTCAACATCAGCATCAGCGTCAACATCAGGATCAGCATCAACATAAGGATCAGCATCAGCGTCAACATCCAAATCAACATCACCATAAGGATCAGCATCAACATCGATATCAGGATCAGCATTACCATTAGGATCAGCATCAGCATCAACATCAGCATCAACATCAGGACCAGAATCACCATTAGGATCAGCATCAGCATCAAAATGAGCATCAGGATCAGCATCACCATCATCAACATCAGGCTCAGCATCAATATCAACATCAGCACTGCTCTATACAGCACAAATGATCATCTCCTGTGAACACCAATGCTTGTCAAGACAGGGTCATCAACTGACCTCCAGTTGTATGACAACCCACATCATATCATGGGGCCGCCAATGGGGGCAGCGGGTGACATGCTCCCCTCTAGAGCATGTTAAATCCCACTGTCAGAGAATGACAGCAGGCTTTAACCAGTTAACAGCATTGTGTGGCTAGGAGATCACATGTCGGCTGATCAGATGCAGAAAAAGATGCGAGCTCAGTGTGTGAGCCTGCATCAAAGACAAGGAGGTGACCTTGGACGTACCAGTATGTCCAAGGTCGTGAAGAGGTTAATAATCTGATTTAAAAATTTGATTACAGGTAGACTTGATCATTTGAAGTTCAAATTTTCCCCAAAAAATTGATTCATGGCAAATAAATGAATGAGAATCACATTAGTGTTTTTCCAGAACCAGATGACCCATTCTCAATATAAGGCTGACGCCAATGTAAACACATGGTATGAAAATGATGGAGCCGAGAGAGAGCCTGGATAGACGGTATCATATCAGTATCCTCCTGAGACGTTCACGGCACTGATGTGACTTCTGCTATCTAGCAGGGAGACATGTTTCTGAATTCAGAGAAGGTGCGCTCCCCGCCAAGTGACTGATGTGCCAATACGAGATCGGCACCACTGGGAATAGTTTTCTGCATTGTTTTTGCAGAAGTAATAATACACGGTATCTACGTAATGAGAAAAGTGTTATCTGCATGCAGAGCGCGGGCTTTACATGTTCTTCAATGAAAGAGGAACATAAAAGGAAAAACCTGTTCAGAGATTCCCTAAGCTTTAACAACGTCACAAAGCCGGTATCCAAAATGTTCCTTCCTCCATTCCTGCCCCTTCATTAGCAAGACTGAAAGTTCAATTTTCACAGCGTTTTAGTCTCTTTTTTGCATTGGATTTATTATCTTTCCACTAGTGATGAGCGAGTATACTCGTTACCATTCACACGAACAGTACGGTATTTGCGATACTCGTTACTCGGCGGGTTTTTTGGATTTTACTCGTGATATTCGAGTGAGCCTGATTGCCAGTCATAGTAATGCCATATCCATCTTTGATAATGGCATTACTGTGAATGGCAGGCACAGTATAACCAAAGAAAAAAAGACACTCAAACCGAATAGCAATGTAGTCTGGGGGGGTTGTAAAAAGACAGAGATTGATGAAACAGTGCTAAAACTGCATGGGAACAGTATACAGACATGATGTACACTGACTGTATACTGGTCTGCCATACAGTTGTGAGAGATAGTGAAGAAAGAAAGATAGATAGATAGATAGATAGATAGATAGATAGATAGATAGATAGATAGAGAGATAGATAGATAGAACAGGTAGATTGGGCTTACCAGTCTCCTTCTGCTGCTCCCAAGCCGCTCCATCTCTCGCTGAATCACTTCTGGGGCCACCTATGAAGCTTCTTGCATATTCACTGCACTGTCAAACAAACAGCCAATCACAGATGCTCAAGTTCAAGTTACAGTTCAGTACAGTTCTTACTAGTCTCAGTTCAATTCTCAGTACACGGGCTCACTCTCCCCTCCGGGGTTCCCTTTACTCTCTGCAGCCAGGTCTGTCTCTCTGTGACCCCTCACACTATCTCTGTGTCCTTTCCGGGCTGTTAACTTTCTGTGTTCACTTGGTGTGCGTCTCCGGACAGTATGGCGGTGACTCGGGCCCCTGTGGGTCCTCCTGTTTGTCACTGAGCTGTCTGTCCTTTGGGATAGGGAACCTAACATGTAGCTATGGTCCCCCGTCGGTTGTCTGGGGATGCCGGGTAAAACTACGGTCCCCTCTAGAGCCGACACTCTACTCAGCCTAGCCTCCAGCAGTCCTCCCGTGTGAGGCTCTACCAGGCTCTCTCAACTGTGTCTTCCAGTGTCATAGGAGGGCTACTCCGCCTGCAGTCTGTCGTTTCGGCTGTAATTCTAGGGCTCGGTATCACCGTCCCTCTCTGTCCTCTCACACTCCTGGGGATCTGGTTTCAGATGGGCTTTCTCTCTCCTCCGGCTCGCACTGGCTCGGTACAGATTATGCGCTCCTACACCTCACTCTTCCAGGACGTGTGATTCCTTCTTTCCTTCTCAGCTTAACTCGGCTTACTGCTGTCTTTCGGCCTGTGCCTTTGCTGCACGGCACCCAGGAGCTACTCTTGGTCTTTTCTGGTCGGCTCACTCTGGCTTACTGACTCCTTCCTCATCCCCCTTCACTATTTCTACTGTCTGTCACCTGACTAAGTGTGTGCCCACCCACTGCTCTAAACCCACCACCCCTCACCTGCTTAGAGTTCCCAGGCTCAGGGTCGGGTGCTGCCCTCTACTGTACGTGGGTTATGTGGGCTGTGAGGGTGTTGGTGTTCAACTATCATCCTACCTGCCTGGCTTCAGTTCCCTTTGTGGCCTCCTGGAGCAGGGGCGCCAAAGTTGCCATACACATTAGTGTATGGCAACTAAGCTGCCGTCATAGGGTGTTAAATAAATAAATAAATCGTGGGGCTTCGCAGTATTTCAAAGTCTAGCCCAGTGAAAGTTGAAAGCTGCGAGCTGCCACCTCCAGCTGCATAATTTTACCTTGGCTGGCAAAAATAATGTGTGGGCTCCAACCTTTTTTTAATTTCCAGCCAAGGTAAAACTAGGCAGCTGAGGCCTGGTATTGAGGAGGTGAGTTGCCTGTTGGGACTCCGGATGACACTCTTGTCTCCGCTAAGCTCATGACGGTAGGGGGTCACTCACTGCTGCCGCTGCCATGCGGTCCGCCATGCAGCTTCTGGGGTGCTCCCTCCTGAGGCTCCTTCTACATCCTCCGATTCCTCGAAGTCAGTCTCATCATCTTCTGCTTCAATTATGACGTCTGGTTTGGTAGGGGACGTCCACGCTGTCTCCAGCCGGAGATAGCTGCTGGTACGGGACGGTGGTGTTACCGGGGTTTCAGTCTGGACCCCCGTGTCCCAGGTCTGGACAGGTGGTGGTGGTACAGGTGGTATCGAGTCACGGTACTCCACAACTGCCTGCACTGCTACTTCTCGCGCTTCATGGCCTTCCCTCATTGTTCTCAGCTCACAGGCCCTCTCCGCGCTCCACCCTCGGCACACCCACGTCAGGGCATCTTCTATGTCCTGGCAGAGTCATCCAAACGCGTCCCTCCAGTAGTCAGCATCCTCCTCTAGGGTCAAGAGGGACGCCGGGTCTCCTTGCACGATTGTGGCCTGCTCCTCGACTTCGCGCTTAATGTCTCTCCGACGGGTATGAAGGAGCCTTGGTCATTCTGTCCTTCTCTTCCGGTGTCTCTTTATTGGCAGCCACTCCCAGAGAACTTTTTATGGGCCCCCCCCTGATTGATTGATGGCAATCGGGGCGGCCACACTTTTTGGCGCCTCCGTCTTGGCTGCACTGTCAGTCCTGATCTATGATGATCTCCATGCTGCTGCCTTATAGACAGTGTTTATTTTACCCCTGTGCTGGATTCACAGCTGCACTGTCAGTCCTGTTCTATGATCTCCATGCTGCTGCCTTATAGACAGTGTTTATTTTACCCCTTTGCTGGATTCACAGCTGCACTGTCAGTCCTGTTCTATAATCTCCATGCTGCTGCCTTATAGGCAGTATTTATTTTACCCCAGTGCTGGATTCAAAGCTACACTGCTTAGTACTGCTGTATAGTGTCCTCCATACTGCTGCTTTCTTGGAAATTGTTACCCCCATTGCTGGATTCACAGCTACACTGCTCAGCAATGCTATATAATGTTCTCAATGCTGCTGCTTTCTAGACAGTGTTTATCTTGCCCCATTGTTGGATTAACAGCTGCACTGCTCAGTATTGCTGTATAATGTTCTCCATGCTACTGCTGCTGCTGTTACCGGGCGTATGCTACATATAGGCAGGAGAGCAGGAATCCCTCTTGACAGTGTGTGCTTTTTATTGAAGAAATCAATCATAACAGCTAGTCTACACCCACAAGCTCAGAGACAACTGAATATTAGAGATAGTCTGTAGAGAAGAAATTTGATGAAAAAAGTTATTTAGTGGCCAGAAATTGTTTTATTCCTTGTGCATTATTCTGAAATGTCGTCTAAAACAACAAGGAGGATTTAATGGTGAATATAATATTTCTCTTTATGAAGGCTGCACACTCCATTGTTGCTATATTTAGAGGTTTTTTTCCTTGAGTTGTTTTTGGCAAAGTCAACCTAAAGTCGAGCGCTGCCAGATCGTGTAGATCTTCCTAAGTCTATGCTAATTCTTTTTAAAATGCATGATCCATTTATAATGAAATGAAACGGAGCCAGTCTCCCCACAGTAATATTCAGTGGCACGCCGTACTGGCAGACCCCGGCACCAGGCACCACCGTGTAAACACAAACCGCGCATAATTAACACTGCTTGATCCAATCATATTTCATTACACTTTATTAGATCGAGCAACATGGCTTTAATTCTCAACATCACAGATGATTCATACATAATCTCCATGCACAGCATGCTATCTACACGAGGAACATCGGCTGCTTGCCGGGGAGGGGGGATTAAAGGAATATAATCCAGCCACGAGGCAGCGAACTCGCAGGTACAATGTTCTGTGTGACTCCAATAAACGGTGACACCATCTCCTCCTTTATGTGTAGAAGTGTTTCAGGTACAAGATTCTCTGTCGTGTCATGCAGATGATGGTACGGAGCGCTGACACTTTATTAATAGCCGTACTGCTTTACCCCTGACTCATAGGTGACATAGAACAGCACTATAAGACCGTCATCAAAGGGTTACGGTACATGGCCTCCTTTATAAAAGTGAATTCTATACCTAACTATAGTCTATTTATCTACCTTATATCCAGGGCTGCCACTAGGAATTTTTGGCCCCTTAAAATTTTGGGGCCTCCTGAGACTCCACCCAATCTCCGCCTCCACCTCCACCCAAGTTCCGCCTCCACCCCTCAAAACGTATATACTTTCACCGTCCACTATTGGAAAAACTCCCCTTCTGCACTACGTCCTCCCCAGTCACACATTAATCTCTTTCTATATATTGTTCTTTATGTGAGCTGAGGGATGTGAACAATAAATGCCACATGAGGCGGAATAACACTGGTGCTGTTATTTATTACCTTGCACAGGGTGGGAAACCTTTTTCCTGCTGGGGGGACATTTTGAAATTTCATTCAGGGGCCACACATCACCATGACAATTACCCGCTACATTTAATTAATTAGCTCACCTAATTTGATGGCTGCAGCTGATGCTCTGTGTCCTGCGATGTTCAGTGATAACTGATCTTAAACGTTTGTGTTTGTCTGGAGCGCAGTCGACTCTGTGACAATAAGTTTTGTAAAACAAATACATCACACAGGAGACTGCTATATATACATCATACAGGAGACACTGAGGGCATATACAGCACTGCAGAGGGCTAGCGGCACATAGACTGGGGGTGAGCTGAGCTCTGCCGGAGCCACAGGCATAAATGATCTCTCCCCGGGCCCCCACCCATTGAGGGGGTGAGCTGAGCTCTGGAGGCAAGGGCCACAAGCTTCCAGAAAATGGCCACGGATCTCGATCTGCGCATGCACCGCCTCCGTGGCCATTTTCGGGAAGTCTGGACAATACAGGCCAAGTCATAGTTTGGTAATGCCCCTCTCTGTGCATGTCTCTTCCCCATGTGCGCAGTCTCTCCACTCTCTGTGCCTGTAACCCCACTTTGCGCAGTCCCTGTCACTCCTCCTTGCTGTTGTCGAGCCCACTGGGACGGGGGTACTCGGTACCGGACCGGGTCTGCTACTGGGGAAGTCATGGGTGGTCCTGGTCCGGACCGTGTCCCGGGCCCTAGCAAATAAAAGGGTGTATTTACAGGGATAATGTCAGTCGTGACGCCACCCACAGTGTGTGGCCAGTATTGGGGCTTACCGCTGCCTCAGAACCTCCGGGGATGATGTAACGGCAGCAAGTATGGAATAGTTCTCCGTGGGCAGAACTGTATTCCCCGGGGCAGTGTTTTTAAAGTCTATGATGTAGTGTACAGGCTTGGTGCTGAGTGCAGTTCACTTACTGTCCAGATGCTGCAGGAATCCTCCTTCTGGGATAGTGGAGATCTGCTGCAAACCTGTAGGGAAGGAGTCGTGTTCAGGCAGAGAGATGCAAGGGAGTCGTGTTCAGGGTTCACCGTGTTTACTTCTCAAAGCTCTCAAGTTCAGTTTACAGTTCAGTACAGTTCTTACAGTTCAGTTCAGTACACGGGCACACTTTCCCCTCCGGGTTCCCTTTACTCCCTGCAGCCAGGTCTCTCCTCTCTGTGACCCCTCACACTGTCTCTGTGTCCTTTCCAGGCTGTTGACTCTCTCTTTCTGTGTTCACTTTGGTATGCGTCTCCGGACAGTATGGCGGTGACTCGGGCCCCTGTGGGTCCTCCGGTTTGTCACTGAGCTCCCTGTCCTTTGGGGTAGGGACCCTAACATATAGCTGTGGTCCCCCGTCGGTTGTCTGGGGATGCCGGGGAAACTACGGTCCCCTCTAGAGCCGACACTCTACTTCAGCCCAGCCTCCAGCAGTCCTCCCGTGTGAGGCTCTACCAGGCTCTCTCTACTGTGTCTTCAGATATCATAGGAGGGCTACTCCACCTGCAGTCTGGTCGTCTCGGCTGTAGTTCTAGGGTCCGGTATCACCGTCCCTCTCTTCCCTCACACTCCTGGAGTGTTGGCTTCGGACGTGCTTTCTCTCTGCGGCTCGCATTGGCTCTGTTCAGATTCTGCGCTCCTTACACCCCACTCGTCCAGGATGTGTGATTCAGTCTTTGCTGCTCTGCCTACCTCGGCCTACTGACTCCTTTTCTCCTCCCCCTTCTCTATTTCTACCTTCTGTCTCCTGACTACTGTTTGCCCACCCACTGCTCTAAACCCACCACCCCTCGCCTGCTTAGAGTTCCTAGGCTCCGGGTTGGGTGCTGCCCTCTGCTGTACGTGGGTTGTGTGGGCAGTGAGGGTGTTGGTGTTCAACTGTCGTCCTACCTGCCTGGCTGCAGTTCCCTTTGTGGCCTCCTGGACGCAGGGGCTCCACACTGTCTCTCCCTTGTGCCTGTCTCCAACCTGCCACTGTGTCCCACCTGTGCGCTGTGTCTCTCTCCTGCACCTGTCTCCCCCAGTGCCCGTCTTCCCCCTGTACGTTGTGTCTCCCCCTGCACCTGTCTCCTTCCTGTGTACTGTGTCCCCGTGATGGATACAGACCACACCCCACAGCACATGATTGACAGGACACATACATGCACACGGATGACAGAACACATACAGTAAACGGAGACAGACACGCGACATATGCCAGACCACATATAGCAAACGGATAACAGAACACAGCACATGGATGACAGACGCACATAGCACACTGATGACAGAGACACAAACACACAGATGACAGACACACAAACAGCACATGGTTAACAGACACACAGCACACGGATAACAGAGACCAGTGCACATGTGAAGGTTTTACCTGTACTGTAGTATCTGTCCTTGGTGCTCTGATATAGGTGATGCAGGTCTAATGTGCCACTGCTGTCTGGTGCTGTTTGGAAACAAGTTTGGGAAGCCTCCATTTCCGTGCGCTTTCTTCTGCTCCCCCATCCAAGATGGCGGCTGGAAGGAGCGGCGGTGGCCTGTCGTTCCCTGGGGCAGTGGGCAATAGCTCCCCAAGCAATCGCGTCGGGTCATCCGCATCCAGGGGTGAACCTAGCCTCTCTGCTGCCTGAGGCGAAATTCAAAACCGCGCCCGCCCCCCTTCCCCAAACACAAGGATAGAAAAGAAAAAAATGTGTTGCGCCACCTGTGGACTTATCCTGCTATTATAAGGTTGCACTTAGGGATCAACTAACCTTTTATGGTTGTGCCAGTTCCGCACAACCAGAATGTGGGCGTGTGTTAAGGCTCAGGCTGCCAGCCTCGGATCCGCTTGAGGAAGACGTGTTTGCCACTTCGAAACATGTTGTGGGTTGGAGTTTTAAAGAATAAAGATAGAGATTAGGGGATAATTGTGTTCGTGTAATCTCAGCGCTCTACCGAAGAACCGCTTAAACAATTTCTACCCAAACACAAGGATGTCAGTGCCATCACTAGTTTGTGAACATTCATGCATACTGTATAACATGTATGATATGTATTCTGCTGTACCATGTACTGATTGTCCTATATTCTGATTGTTTCTAGTTTTACCACATACAAATATACTCCAACGTTCAATAAAAGCTAAGACTTCACCACTGTCTTCTCATTGGACTCGGTATAAAGGTTTAGCTGTCTGTTTAAATTCATGAGCCCCCGGCCCATTTAGTGAGAACAGAACAGCTACTATTGCCCTTAAACTGTATGACTTGGGTAAAAGATTTTGTATATCCTTCCACAAGCTTCTCACAATAGTTGGTAGGAATTTGAGCCCATTCCTCCTGACAGAACTAGTGTAACTGAGCCATGTTTGTAGGTCGCCTTGCTCACACTTGCCTTTTCAGCTTTGCTTTTTTCAATAGGATTGAGATCAGGGTTTTGTGATGGTTGCTCCAAAACATTGACTTTGTTATCCTTAATCCACTTTGTAACCAGTTTAGCAGTATGATCATGGTCATACTCATTGGCCATTTGGAAGACTCTTTTTCGCCCAAGCTTTAACTTCTTAGCTGATGTCTTGAGATGTTGCTACAGTATTGTCACATAATCTTCTTTTCTCATGATGCATCTATTGTGTGAAGTGCACCAGTCCCTCTGGCAGCAAAACAACCCTACAACATGATGCTGCCACCCATGTGTTTCACAGTTGGCATGGTGTTCTTAGGCTTCTAGATTCTGATTTTTTCCTCCAAACGTAGCGATGATCATTATGGCGAAACAGTTTAAATTTAGTTCCGTCAGACCACAGTACATGTCTACAAACATTTAGGTCTTTGTACCTTGTGCATCTACTGTACATAAATTAATCTTGCCTTATTACGTTTCTTTAGGAGTAATGGCTTCTTCCTGGCAGAGTGGCTTTCAGCCAATGTTGATACCGTACTGGTCTCATTGTGGATAATGACACAATCTTACCAGCTTCTGCCATCATTTTAACCAAGTCTTTTGCTTTTGTTCTTGGCTTGATATGCACATCAAAAATACAATCCACATAGGTATAACAAAATAAGGGGATCCCCCCCCCCCCCGCAGCATTATATCATGCGGAGTCCCCATAGGGCAAGAATACACTCCATGAATATATCAATAAACCGGAGAACAAGGAGTGTCATGCAAAAATTCATCAATTTATTTTATAAACAGACATGTGGTAATAGTGATAGTGTGGCACCCTGCCAAGCAGGCGTCATAGAGGGGTACTGCACCCGTAAAAGAGGTGCAGATGCTCCAGCTGCAGGTGGATTCTAGGATGGTGGGTGGTACCTATTAACCAGCACTCCCACATAGATTACACGGGGGAGGTTACCCGGGAGGGAATAAAATCACCTCTAGGGGGAACAAGAGAGTCTTGTCCTTGGCCTCTAAGCTCGTAGGCTTGAGGGTCTCTCGGCTGAGGGACCAGGAGAGATGGAGGAAGAGGAGAGGGCTTAAGAAAGAAAGCTTTTCCAGGTGCAGACAGCCTGAAGGGAGTGAGGAACTTGAGGAAGTTTATCCCGGACAGCTTACCGGGCATCGGAGCCCGCACCTGTGGGATACTTTAGGACCACAGAGAATCCGGAGTCCATGGAGTCTACAATTCTGCCGGGCACCTGAGCAGACCGAAAGAGGGTACCAGGCACCGCCAAATGAACGAGCGGCCAGCCAGCAGAGGGTTACCTGATGGCGACAAGGGTGAGAGAAGGAAGGAGGTCAGGTGGATTCAAGTCACCAGGCTTCACATCACCACTGGGAAGCAGGAAAGGAACAGACAGGGATAGAGCAAATTCAATTGTAATGGAACCTCCAGCAACAGACTGTCGTCTTCATACGCCAGCTATGTAATTTTTTATGCACTTTTTATGCACTTTTTACACAATAAATATTAATTTATGAAGACGACGGCCTGTTGCTGGAGGTTCCTTTACATCAGACGTCCTGCTCCTTGCAACAACCAGCACAGGTGTTGCAGTGTAGCAACAATTTCCATTCCCTTTTCCCACATCAAGGGGATAGAGCAAGCAGTCAAACCAAGGGTCCACCATACCACCTAGGATCTGCCTGCAGCCACCCGTTAAGCTACCTGTCCTCATACCATCAGGAGTGCTGAACTGTACTTTAGGGATGGGCGAATCTACTCGCTAGGACTCGTTACTCGGCGAGTAGTAAGGGACTCGCAGGACTCGGTACTCTGCAAGTTTCCCAGTGATTACTCGCACGAGTCCAATGCAAATCAATATCAATCCTAGTTTTGTCAGAAACGCTGACAAAACTAGGATTGCCATTGTTTGCATTAGACTCGGCTACTGTGCCAGTGATAGCAGGGAAACTCGCAAAGTAACTGCTGTTTCTTTGCGAGCTGAGTCCAGCTGTCTTCTCTGTGCAGCTCCAGGGTCCTAGAGCCCGCCTGCTGCCTGATGTAGCAGTGCTGAGATTGTTCTCAGTCTGCTCATTCCCTGTGCATAGACATCTATCTATTCACAGGGATGAGCAGAGAGGACATCGCGTTTTGGACTACGTCGGACAAAAGAGGATTTTTTTAATTAAAGATGGAGTCCCTAATGGCTTTTTTTTTATTTCAAATAAAAATTTTTCTCTGTGTTTTTTTAACCCTTTTTTGGAGATTCTTAGTGGCTGGGTCAAACGTGGCCTGACATTAAGAATCTCGGGCTTAATACCAGCTTGTATAACAAAGCTGGTATTAACCCCTTTATTACCCAGCGTGCTACCGCCACCAGGGCCGCTGGAAGAGCGGGGTTCAGCGCCAGAGGATGGCGCTTCAATAAACGCGCCATCTTCTGGGGCGGCTGCGGGCTGCAATTTGCAGTGGGGGGTGCCCAGAAAGCTTGGGCATCCCTGCGCTGCGGATTCCAGCCCCCAGCTGCTTAGCTGTACCTGGCTAGACATAGAAATTGCGCGGAGCCCCACGCATTTTTTTAAAATTATTTCATGAATTTCAGAGTCAGAGTCTCAGAGTCAGAGTCAGAATCTCAGAATTTCATGAAATAATTTAAAAAAAATGCGTGGGGCTCCGCGCAATTTCTATGTCTAGCCAGGTACCGCTAAGCAGCTGGGGGCTGGAATCCGCAGCGCAGGTTGCCCAAGCTTTCTGGGCACCCCCCGCTGCAAATTGCAGCCCGCAGCCGCCCCAGAAGATGGCACGTTCATTGAAGCGCCATCCTCTGGCGCTGAACCCCGCTCTTCCAGCGGCCCTGGTAGCGGTGGCACGCTGGGTAATAAAGGGGTTAGGGCCAGCTTTGTATTATCAGCTGGCCCTAAGCCCGAAATTTATGGCGGTCACGCCAATATTAGACATGACCGCCATGAATTTCTATTAAATTGTTTTAAAAAAACACAACACAAAGAAAATTTTTTATTAGAAATAAAAAAAAAGCCATTAGGGACTCCATCTTTAATTAAAAAAATCCTCTTCCGTCCGACGCAGTCCAAAACGCGATGTCCTCTCTCCTACATCCCCTGTGTATAGATATAGATCTCTATGCACAGGGAATGAGCAGACTGAGAACAATCTCAGCTCTGCTACATCATCTCTGTGCACAGACATTCATGTCTGTACACAGGGAATGAGCAGACTGAGAACAATCTCAGCACTGCTACATCAGGCAGCAGGCAGGCTCTAGGACCCTGGAGCTGGGGCAGCCAGAACACAGAGAAGACAGGATCTTATCTGTGCGAGTCAGCGATTACTTACAAAGTAAACGAGCAATGCAAATAAATGACAAAACTAGGATTGCTTCAGGCTGAAGCTTCCGAGACACATCTGCGATTTGTAAATCTCACACTACTCGCTATTACTCGCTTCCCCATTCATTAACATTGGAGTCGCTAGACTCGCAACGAGTAGCGAGTCCTGGGCTCGGACTCGCCAGAGTCAAGCGATTCCGAGTAATTTAGGATTCGCCCATCACTACTGTACTTTTGTATGCGACTAATGCAGATGACAGTAAAGTACCCGGAGGAAAAGTGACTTTTGATTCTGCTTGTTTTCCCTTAAATGAATTTGTTTCCAACCAGGAACGCTGCCCGGAAGTCCAGTCCTAGCTGTGGAGGACTTTACCAACTCAGCCACGATACCGTCTACCTCCGGCGGACTGTGGTGGCGCTGGTGAATCATCACCAGAAACTACAGGTGGCGTCACGACAAAACTGTACATAATCCTCTGTAAATATCACCCCTTTTTTGGAAGATAGGCCCAGGACACGGGTCAGGCGCGGCCACCACTCCCCATGACAACAGGAGCGTTAACCCTTGCAGCCTGACACCCGAGTACCCCAAAGCCTGGGCTGAACAATAGATGGTATAAAAAGATTGCAGTGGTGACCACAATGACAGACCAGATTGTAAAAAGGACCATTGAATGGGTATATCACAAGCATTAACAGATTCACAGTGTAAACATGAACTGATAACATATTGCACCCTGAAGTCCAATACATGAATACTCCACAGTTAAGTGCTAGTGCATCACAGTATTGATCTATGTAAGAGAAGCAATTCATATAAAGTGCAGAGTGCAAATAGCAGCAGTAACCCTCCAAGTACACTGTAAGTCACAAGTCATGCATACCCATATTCATCATGGTAGTCAATCTATATCATCAGATTAGTCAGGTGGTCACCCAGAAAAAAAAACCAGACGCCGTGTTTCGCCGGTATCGCCTGGTAGCACCGGCTTTCTCAAGGGGATAAGCTCAATGGTGCCACCACCCTCCTGCTTATATATGCTGTGCCCACATGTTAACAATTACCTGCAACTTCCTGTCAACTATTGCGCCTGTGATTGTGTATGCGTCATATCCGGAGCAACGCTAGTGCGTCATATCCGGAGCGACGCTAGTGCGTCATATCCGAAGCAACGCTAGTGCGTCATATCTGGAGCGATGCTAGTGCACCATCTCCGGAGCGACACTAGTGCGCCATATTCGGAGCGACGCTGTATGGATCATGTCTGGAACAATGCTCCGGCCCGACCGGGCACTGCACATGCGTGGGAACCCAAGACCCATTGCCATGGCTACCACGCATGTGCACCTCACAAACTACGTTCCTACTCCTCGCCTCAGCTGATAAAACAACCAGGCGTAAGAATGCAGACTAGAAATTTCCTTCTTAAAGGCGCAGCGTAACTAGAAATAGGGCAAATGTGGCACCCAGAGAAAGGAACAGAAAAAAGATAGAAAAAGGCTTCATATTAGTCAGCGTGCACAGTGAACATAAAACCCCCCACAGAATAACAACCCCACATAGAAATCTGAAGGTCAGGCGTTTCCTTTTGGTTTTCCACCACTTTTTCCCTCACGAAGAGTAAATCCTGGTTTGCCATAGGATGACCTTGTTTCCAGATTTATATATATATAAGTCTCAAAAGAGATTTTGTGTTGATACACTGTAAAAGTTAAAATTAAAATTAAAAACACTGATCAAAATAAAGAGAAGATAAACAATGTCAAATGCAATTGGAGATGGGACAAGCAACAATTACAGGAAAGAGCCAAAAGACAAAGATTCGTTAAGCCCTTTGGGGGCCAAAGTGTCTAACAACACAATCCATTTGGCCTCTATTTGGGCTAGAGTGATAGGTTGCCCCCTCTAATTCCCCCCTTCAACATATCAATTGCCCTCACTTTCAGTGAACCAGGGTTGCAGCCATGATGTTTTTTAAAATAACGTGGAAGTTTCTTAAGGAAGGTGTCATTCTCTATTTTACTTGCTCATTCTATACTTAACATGCACTCTCTCACTCTCCTCTGGAGTTTTCTGGATGTAGATCGTGGGCAACCACACGTTGCGTAATACACAACGTGGATTGACCCACATGACATACGCTGTCATATATCAAATTTTCTTCCTCCGGAGGAGTTAAAAGTTTTGGCATGTTCTACGTTAGGGCAAGCTACACAATGGCCACACGGATAGCATCCCGGGTCTGGGCCTCTGGTTCCAAAAGGATTCTTAAGAGGGGGCACATAATGGCTGTGTACCAGCCAATCCCGCAAATTTTTGGATTTTCTCGGGGTCATCAAGGGTCATACGGGAATACACTCAGCCAACACGGGATCCGTCTGAAGAATACCCCAATGCTTTTTCAATATGGTCTGCATGGTTCCCCACTCATGGTTTTACGTACCAGTAAACCGCAATTCGGGAGATACCGGTTCACCTCTTGGCTTATATCTCAATAGTGTTTCCCTTGGAGTGTTTTTTACCCTTAGGTACCCAGCCTTCACCATCCTCCTACTATAGCCTCTATCCCTGAATCACTGATCTAGGTCGCTGGACTGATGTTCAAACCCAGAGTTGGATGAGCAAATCCGTTTCATTCTCAGAAACTGGCCCATCGGGATGTGAAAATGCATTCACTGATGTCTCCTTGCAGAAAACATCAGTTTGTAAGCCACCCCTTTCATCTATAGAGATCTCGATGTCCAGGAAGTAAATCCTCTCCCTGTTCGCCCTGTGCATCAGCTTGATGTTGGGCCCCATGGGGCGCCATTTATCTAGTGGTGCAGAAGCATTGTACTGTGCGTCCCATTGCTCAGGCAGTGGAGCGGTTGGGTAGCTTTCAGACACTCTGCACCATATGTATCAGTGTGAATGGTGTCCTATGCGGGCCCATAGTGTGCATGGCAAGTCGCCTCCCACACCTTTTTGTAGGTTGAGGCGATTTATCAGCCTGCACCTGGGCTTGCTACACAAGTGGGGTCTAACTGCATCCTGTAAGTGCAGTATTGGTTTTTGTCTTTGGCACTGATGGTAAGTCTTTTTTGATGCTGCTTTTTCTAGCAGTTTTTGTACAATTTTCATTCAGCTAACCCACAAAGGAATCAAACTGCTCCACAGTGCCCTGCCAAATTATAAGGACGTCGTCAATATATCTAATCCAGCACTGCGCCTGGGCGCAGCCCGGAACACCCTCGTTGCCAAAGATGTTCCGTTCCAAAAAACCAGGAAAAGATTGGCGTACGAGGGTGTGCAGGCTGCGCCCATTGCAGTGCACCATTTTTGCAAGTAGTAGACGTCCTTAAAAATGAAAAAATTATGAGTCAGGGCAAAGTGGAGCAGCTCGACAACGAGGTCCCCCATCACACCACCCCGGCCTCCGGTCTCCAAAAAGAACAGGACAGCCTGCAATCCATCGTCGTGGTTGATGCAGGTATACAGCGATTCTACATCTATGGTGGCTAACAGAGTGTTATGAATGATCCATAAAGATGCTGTCAACCCTCCTGAGAATGCCCGTAGTGTCCTTTGCATAAGATGGCAGTAACTCCACCAAAGGTTTCAAATAGTGGTCAATCAGTTTACATATTGGTTCACATAAGCCATCTATGCCGGACACTATCGGGCGTATCGGGAGGCTAAGGGCATCCTTGTGGATATGTACATATCCTTGTGATATGCACATGTCAGATCAAAGCATGCTCATCTGTGGGACCCAAATCCCATCTCTTTCCTGAGCGGCATGATAGCTGGACATTCCTATCTTGTTTGTACTTGCATATATTTGTTTGTACAGATAAACGAGGCATCTTCAGGTATCTGGAAATTGCACCAAAGGATGAACCAAACTTGTGCAAGTCCACACTTTTTTTCCTAATATCTTGGCTGATTTCTTTTGACTTTCCCATGATGTTACACAACAAAGCAGTGTGTTTCAGGTGTGCATTGAAATGAGGTGCATCTCTAATTAATTCAAATAAACATATCAGAAGCTTCCAAACACATGACATCATTGTATGAGCTGTCTCAAATTATTTAAAGGCATAGTAATCTTAGTGTAGGTAAACTTGTGACTTTGCTGAAAGTAATAAAAATGACTTGAAACATTCTCTCATTATTCTGTAATTTGGTAAACATAATTATGGTATTCCTAACTGACCTAAAACAGTAAAGGTATATTCTGAATTCATGTCAAATAGTGAGGAAAACATGCAGATAAGTCTTTATATAGTGTATGTAAATTTTTGGTTTCAACTCTTCAACAGTGAAATTGCAACATCAAGAAGTAAAATTCATGGAGTCGTGGTAATCCCACAATGTATAGACATGTTAGTGATAGTCACATGATAGAAAAATGGAAACAATTTTTCCACAAATCAATATATGCTGTAAGGAGTTTGCGCACCACTTGCGGAAATCCTTGGCTGCTTTCAGTGAGGTTATTAAAGGTCATCTGAGGGATGTTCTGTGTTGAATGTGTGGTGCCCATGCGGACCGGCCGCTACTAGATGACGCAGCAGCAGGATCGGTACGTTCGGTCACCCCAAAAACACCCCCAACACACTCTCGATCCCAAGACTAGGGGCTCTATGCCCAGCAATGGGATGGTGGGAGGAGCCAAGTGGAGGGTGGGAAAGTTAGGACAGGACCCTGTCATGGGAAGCAACAAAACTAGACAAAATCAAGTTCAGCAAGCCAGTCAGCCAAGTACCACCAGAGAGTCAAGTTCCGTCAGAAGGAGAGGCGAGAACATCAAACGTAACTGAAAGGACAGGGATCCGTTAGCCTGTGCCACCATGAGGCTTGTCCACGTCCTGGGCTGCAGACCGTAGGGAGAGACAGAAAGAGTCCCAGGTGTTCTTGGATTAGCGGGGACAATAAGGAACTGGGCCGAAACCAGGGTGCCGGCTCTGAGGAAGTGGCCCGGACGCTTTATGTTCCAACCACAAACACCAGTGGGGTGCGGAGTCTTTATGTTCTGAGACCCAACATCCGGCGCAGCGAAAAGAAGGATGCCATACTAGAGATAGGGGATCTGGCAGGTTGCCGACCAAAAGCCTGTGGCATCTGGATTGTAGCTAGCATTCGGACAGACCGAGAGGCCCATGAAAGGAACACGAAAGGGAGATGAGCCATCTTGGCTGCTATGAACCTACCGGAACCGCCACTGTACTGCATTGTAACAAACTGCTGAGACAGTAAAGAAAACAGGGTTGAAGTTCAGCTCTGTGTGTGTGACTGTGATTTCTGACCTGAGGATAAGTAGATTGATCTGCCAAGCTGGCAGCAGCAGCCTGCCTGAGTGTGACTTTGAACTCTGATAGCAGTACAGCTCCGCTGGCCTACTATTCCCCTTCACATCCATAAACTCTACGGTTGCCCTGGGGACCTACTCTTCCTGTTGAGAGCTGAATCATCCTCGCTGCTACTCCCATCATCCACAGATGTCCTGACTGCAGCCACGGCCATACCGGCCGCATTCCACGGTTGGCGTCACAAAACTCTTATTTTTTTTTAAACTTTTATTTTATTTTTCTCCATTTTTCTAATTCCCCCTTTTAACTGCTCGCACGATGAGGGGATCACAGACCGGATCACGGCACAGTGACATCCTGCAACCTTAGACGATGACGAGAGGGCCCGCTACCGAGTACTCCACGGTCTCTGCCAGGGGTGAGACAAATGCACTTGGGCAAATCGGCAAGATCCTCCACTGGAAGCACCTGTGTAATTACCGATCAATGACGTTCCAGATGTGGCCGATGGGAGACAAGACCGGAAACACTGCATCCAAGGGAGCTTATTTAGGCCACAAAGGTAGCTCACAATAATACCAATTATTATGATTTGCTAAAATACAGGTTGGGCTTGTTGGGTTTTTTTGAACAATAAGGAATGTTCATCATTAGGTCATCAGTTGAAACAAAGAATCCTTCATTTCACTCAGGCAGCTGATGATCATTCGTGATGTTTCAAATCAGTTATTTTGGCCAAGTTGTCTTTGATGTGTGGAGGGCTTTATATTACCTGAAATAATGAACGGCAGACAAAATACAGAAATTATTATTGTTATAATTTATTATTGTAGTGCCATTTATTCCATGGCACTTTACATGTGAAAAGGGGGCATACTGTACATAGGCACAATAATTATGAACAATATGCTACAACCTCCATCAGGGTAGCAGGGCCTTGAAATTGGAGCTAAATCCAATCACAGTGTCTCCAAAAGCTCCGGCAATCCACAGGTTGTAAGCCAAATGTAAAAAGGGGAGATAACTAGGTGGATGGCACGAGCTAGTTTCTTATGGCCTCTTTACATGTCCCGATATCGGCGTCCAACTCCGATAAAAAGTCACGTGGTTCGTGCGTTGGCCCCGATATCGTTCGTGCGTTGTGTGGTGTAAATGTCCAATTCGATGCAAGAACGATGCCAAAACGATATCGGGGAAGAAATGAGCAGGCTCTCCAACTGCCCGATATTGGATGGACGATCTGGCAGGATCGTGCTGTGTGACAGCCCAACAACGATTTGGAGTACAACTTCCCCTATTCTCTCCCATGTTAAATGGTCGTTCCTGGGTCGCCCGTACAAGGGGGCGTACACATCACAGTTGCGTTGCCTGCCGATATCGCGCTGTGTAACATCTCTTATGCGATCTTATAATTCTGCCCAAAAAATGTGCGTTCCCGTGCCGTTGTATCTAACATCGGAACAATGTTGGGACGTGCAAAGTGGCCATTAGTCCAGCTATGGGGTAGTAGCATCGGTGGTTGTAGTCTCATAAGAAATACAAACTCCATAGGTTTCTTGAATGAGTAAGAGCTCTTAAATATAAAGTCAACAGTGTACATTTAATGACCTCTCCCTCTCCTTAGCTCTGAGAGTTTCTTAGCAGCGGGGATCTTTTAATTAGCTAGCAGTGTTTTTTTTTTGCACAGCCGCAAGTGCCGGATTTGCCGGATCCAGCAAAACCGCACTTGCCGCACCTGACTGCAAGCCCCATAAATAATGAATGGGGCTTGCCAGATTCGTGCAGCAAGTCGGCCGTTACACGGCAGATGCGGCAAAATCTGCTGGATCAGTTGCAATTATGAAAAAACGGTGATCTGAAAGCAGCCATACAATACACAACATTATAGAACATCACATGACATACTCTGAGTCACTACAAATACACACATAAGTACAGGAGTAGAGAGGACCCTGCCCGTGAAGGCTCAGAGTCTACAAGGGATGGGTGTCACGGGGTAGTAAGGAATAACAGGGTAACCGGGTCTCCTAGATTAACCACAGGCTAGGAGGGCTCTACCTGTCCCTTATCCCAGAATTCCTCTGATAGTGAGGAGGTCTGAGCAGCTACTCTTGCCCTGGTCCTGGCCAGCCTTGGTCTAATACTCCCTCTCCCACCATCCCGGGGAAGGGCTGAGGCAGGAGTGGTAAAATCCCACACATATAGAACAATGGGGAAACAAAACATACTCACGCGCAGCAATAAACACAGAGGTATAAGACTATACATGCACAGGAGGAAATAAAGAGCAGGTATGAAAAGCAGACATGAGGATTTCACAGCACACCAATCAGCACTTTAATAGATAACCAGTAACTGGATCGCCAAAGCACATTGGCTGGTATTGCAAAAGCTATAGTCGGCATGAGAAGACAGACTCCACCATCGTAAAAAGGCATAGAGCAACTAGGATACGTGTCCCAGAATATGCGATCCTAGATGTAATCAGGGGTCTTACAGAGATTAACTCCTGCTAGCCTGATAACTAATGAGAACACAGTTGGTCGACGCCCAAGCCTGCCTGTAGAACTCAGGAGCATCAGAGAAACCACAGTGTGGAGTGTCAGAGTCTGAAGTGTGAACAGCGCCAGATGACCCTGTGTGAGTTTTGAGCCAAACGCCGTATGACAGTGGGTGACAATACAGTAGGTGTGGGTTGAGCTGGTCGTGCAGCAGTTTAGTAGACTGAGGATCACTGCAGGTTGTAGCCTTGTCGGAAGAGGTGGGTCTTCAGGTTCTTTTTAAAGATTTCCACAGTATGCAAGAGTCTGATGTGTTGGAGCATAGAGTGACAGAGTATGGGGGAAGCACGGGAGAAATCTTGTATGTGATTGTAAGAAGAAGAGATAAGAGAGGAGCAGAGAAGAAGATCTTGTGAGGATTGGAGGTTGCATGTAGGTAAGTACCGGGAGACCATGTAACAGATATATGGAGGAGATAGGTTGCGGATGGCCTTGTATGTCATTGTTAGGGATTTGAATTGGAGTTTGTGGGCAATGGTAAGCAGTGAAAGGATTGGCAGAGAGGAGAGGTAATAGTGAGGAGACCGAGGGATTAGTCAGGCAGCAGAGTTTTGGATAGATTGGGGTGAGGGTGCTAGAGGGGAGGCCAGAGAGTAGGAGAATGCAAAAATGAGTACCGTATATACTCGTGTATAAGCCGACCCGTGTATAAGCCGACCCCCCTACTTTTGCCCCCAAAACCTGGGAAAACCTATTGACTCGTGTATAAGCCGAGGGTGGACTCCAGCACAGGTATACAGCCCCCAGCAGTGTGGTATACAGGCCCCCCAATGGTAGTATACAGCTGCCTCCCCAGTGGTAGTATACAGCAGCAGCCCCAGTGGTATATACAGCAGCAGCTCCAGTAGTTAGTATACAGCAGCCCCAGAGGTATATACAGCCCCAGTGGTAGTATACAGCATCCCCAGAGGTATATACAGCCCCGGTGGTAGTATACAGCATCCCCAGAGGTAGTATACAGCAGCCCCAGAGGTAGTATACAGCAGCCCAAAGGTATATACAGCAGCCCAAAGGTATATACAGCAGCCCCAGTGGTAGTATACAGCAGCCCCAGAGGTAGTATACAGCCCCAGAGGTAGTAGACAGCAGCCTCAGAGGTATATACAGCCCCAGTGGTAGTATACAGCATCCCCAGAGGTATATACAGCCCAGTGGTAGTATACAGCATCCCCAGAGGTAGTATACAGCAGCCCAGAGGTAGTATACAGCAGCCCCAAAGGTATATACAGCAGCCCCAAAGGTATATACAGCAGCCCCAGTGGTAGTATACAGCAGCCCCAGAGGTAGTATACAGCCCCAGAGGTAGTATACAGCAGCCTCAGAGGTATATACAGCCCCATTGGTAGTATACAGCAGCCCCAGAGGTATATACAGCCCCAGTGGTAGCATCCAGCAGCCCCAGAGGTATATACAGCCCCAGTGGTAGTATCCAGCAGCCCCAGAGGTATATACAGCCTCAGTGGTAGTATACAGCAGCCCCAGAGGTATATACAGCCCCAGTGGTAGTATACAGCAGCCCCACAGGTATATACAGCTCCAGTGTAGTATACAGCAGCCCCACAGGTATATACAGCCCCAGTGGTAGTATACAGCAGCCCCACAGGTATATACAGCCCCAGTGTAGTATACAGCAGCCCCACAGGTATATACAGCCCCAGTGGTAGTATACAGCAGCCCCAGAGGTATATACAGCCCCAGTGTAGTATCCAGCAGCCCCAGTGGTAGTATACAGCCCCAGTGTAGTATCCAGCAGCCCCAGTGGTAGTATACAGCCCCTGTGTAGTATCCAGCAGCCCCAGTAGTAATAAACAGCCCCAGTGTAGTATCCAGCAGCCCCAGTGGTAGTATACAGCCCCAGTGTAGTATCCAGCAGCCCCAGTGGTAGTATACAGCCCCTGTGTAGTATCCAGCAGCCCCAGTAGTAATAAACAGCTCCCCTCCTTATCACGTCCCCCCCAGGCTGCGGCAGCTCTGAAAATATCAAACAGTTTATACATTACCTTCCGGCGCAGCTACTCCGCTCCTCCGGTCCACCGCTCGCCGGCTTCTTCTTCCTTGATGTGCCGACTTCTGTGACCGCGCGCAGGAAATGACGTCATCTCCTGCGCCCGGTCACATGACACCGGCACATCAAGGAAGAAGAAGCCGGCGAGCGGTGGACCGGAGGAGCGGAGTAGCTGCGCCGGAAGGTAATGTATAAACTGTTTGTTATTTTGAGAGCTGCCGCAGCCTGGGGGGGACGTGATAAGGAGGGGGGGCTGTTTATTACTACTGGGGGAGACATGATAAGGAGGGGGGGGCTGTGTAGTGCAATATGCACGGCATCCCCCCGCCGCTGATGGACGGGGGGATGCCGTGCATATTCATTGCACTAATGAGGCGGCCCCACGTGACCGCCTGCGGTCACCGCGGCCCCCTCCTGCCTCCTCCAGCCCCCGGTCACAGCCCCCCCCCCACAGCATACCGTATGACCCGTGTATAAGCCGAGGGGGGGACTTTTCAGCCCAATTTTTGGGCTGAAAAACTCGGCTTATACACGAGTATATACGGTAAATAAAGAAATATATGTGGAAAAAGCATAATACAGCTCCCCTTATAGGTATATATAGACCCTTATCTGTATAAACAAAACTTACCAATTACTATCACATCATCAAGTATTCTCATATAAGATATGATTACTGAAATTGCAATACCCCTTTAAATCTGTCACTACCACGACCCCCCCTTAACCACCTAATAATAGCTATATAGCTCTGCCTCAGTCTACACAGAAAAGCTAAAAAAAAGTGGGATATAGATAATAGAACATGTCAGATTATTATTTCTGTTTCAATGTGATAAACTGGAATGTTATGCAATATATCCTAATTAAAAAATATAAGACCTGGAGATATGTAGAGATAGATAGATCTGGGGTTTCAGCCAGACTTTTTATAAAGTTCTGTTTTGGACAAAAGTGTAATCTGAACTTCATTGGAAGACACTGATTGGGCAGTTCTGCTCTCCAGCCAGAAACAAAGCGCTTCCGGAAGGGGAGGGCGGGATTTTGTCTTTATTTTTTGCACTCACTAGGTCTGATGACATTGATTTTACACCCCCCTTCCCCTATGCGAGCTGTTCAGAAATTGTAAGCTGCCACACTTTACTGAGCACCGAGTGTACCCGAGCACAGCGATGCTTGCTCCATTGGTTTGCATATATGTACAGCACCTAAACTCCCAACCTGAATAATGAACATTTTTTGTAAATTCGGTATGAGCTTCGGACTTTAAAGTCTGGTTCACTCATCTCTATCAACCTCCAATGATAACGAGAAGACTTTGACAACTCTGCCCCAATCTATACAGCAAAGCTAAAATGTGAGATCCAGAAAACACAAATTGTCATCTTACTGTTTGTTGCGATCCAGTGTGTAAAACTGTAATATTCTAGACTTATGAGAAAAAGATACCAAACATAAATACTGAATTCTATATAACATGTAAAACTACAGTTGTGGCCAAAAGTATTGACACCCCTGCAATTCTGTCAGATAATACTCAGTTTCTTCCAGAAAATGATTGCAATCACAAATTCTTTGGTATTATTATCTTCATTTAATTTGTCTTCAATGAAAAAAACACAAAAAGAAATGTCCTAAAGCCAAATTGGATATAATTCCTCACCAAACATAAAAAAGGGGGTAGACAAAAGTATTGTATTGTTAGAAAAATCATGTGATGCTTCTCTAATTTGTGTAATTAACAGCACCTGTAACTTACCTGTGGCACCTAACAGGTGTTGGCAATAACTAAATCACACTTGCAGCCAGTTGACATGGATTAAAGTTGACTCAACCTCTGTCCTGTGTCCTTGTGTGTACCACATTGAGCATGGAGAAAAGAAAGAAGACCAAAGAACTGTCTGAGGACTTGAGAAACCAAATTGTGAGGAAGCATGAGCAATCTCAAGGCTACAAGTCCATCTCCAAAGACCTGAATGTTCCTGTGTCTACCGTGCGCAGTGTCATCAAGAAGTTTAAACCCCATGGCACTGTGGCTAATCTCCCTAGATGTGGACGGAAAAGAAAAATTGACAGGAGATTTCAACGCAAGATTGTGCGGATGGTGGATACAGAACCTTGACTAACATCCAAACAAGTTCAAGCTGCCCTGCAGTCTGAGGGTACAACAGTGTCAACCCGTACTATCCGTCGGCGTCTGAATGAAAATGGACTGTATGGTAGGAGACCCAGGAAGACCCCACTTCTTACCCAGAGACATAAAAAAGCCAGGCTGGAGTTTGTCAACACTTACCTGAGAAAGCCTAAAACGTTTTGGAAGAATGTTCTCTGGTGAGATGAGACAAAAGTAGAGCTTTTTGAGCAAAGGCATCAACATAGAGTTTACAGGAGAAAAAAAGAGGCATTCAAAGAAAAGAACACTGTCCCTACAGTCAAACATGGCAGAGGTTCCCTTATGTTTTGGGGTTACTTTGCTGCCTCTGGCACTGGACTGCTTGACCGTGTGCATGGCATTATGAAGTCTGAAGACAAATTTTGCAGCATAATGTAGGGCCCAGTGTGAGAAAGCTGGGTCTCCCTCAGAGGTCATGGGTCTTCCAGCAGGACAATGACCCAAAACACACTTCAATAAGCACTAGAAAATGCACTGGAGACTTCTAAGGTGGCAGCAATGAGTCCAGACCTGAATCCCATAGAACACCTGTGGAGAGATCTAAAAATGGCAGTTTGGAGAAGGCACCCTTCAAATATCAGGGACCTGGAGCAGTTTGCCAAAGAAGAATGGTCTAAAATTCCAGCAGAGCATTGTAAGAAACTCATTGATGGTCACCGGAAGCGGTTGATCACAGTTATTTTGGCTAAAGGTTGTGCAACCAAGTATTGGGCTGAGGGTGCCAATACTTTTGTCCGGCCTATTTTTGGAGTTTTGAGTGAAATGATCAATGTTTTGCTTTTTGCTTCATTCTCTTTTGTGTTTTTTCATTGAAGACAAATTAAATGAAGATAATAATACCAAAGAATTTGTGATTGCAATCATTCTCAGGAAGAAACTGAGTATTATCTGACAGAATTGCAGGGGTGTCAATACTTTTGGCCACAACTGTATATGGAGCAATAGTGTTATACATTGTAATCGTGTAATACATAAACTGTATCTTCAGTAACTATCCACCAAGAAGTTTTGAGCATCTTTCATACTAATGTAGATTTGGTCCTGTACTTTGTACCTTGTTTTGTAGTTGCGGCAGTGCCATATCTATACAGAATAGACCGTCCTCCCATGAAATCTGCTGCACTCCGAGGAGGAAAGAAGAAAAAACAAAATTACCTTTCCATTTCCAAGTAGAGAAACCCCTCCAAGACCTCACCTCATTTAGACAATTGCATAGTCCTTTAATGTTTCCGACACTTATCCCCCATTGCTTTGAAATCCTTGCTAGCTGCTAATACACTTTGATCAGGGAGGCCAGTTTTTGTGCTTTCTGCTCTTTTTGCTTATTGCATCTCTGCAAATTGTGCTGACTTCAGACACAACACACGCGGCACTCCCGGGGAAGAGGCCGCTGCAGACATAGAATGAATGTACTTGTCACGTACAAATTATTCGAGCAATTATATAAGCTTGGTTGCGCGTGCCCGCCTAGCTGCTGCCAGTCATCCATATCGCTTGACCCCTCTGGGCTGTGATGCCCACCGCCCAAAAAAAATTTTTTTTTTTGCATTGCAAAGCTTTATCCAGCGTTAATATTGCAACTTTGCCATCTAGTGTCTAAAAATCTTCATTGCATTGCATTTTGGTAATAGGACTCTATGGGCACCAGTCTTGCCGATTGCATTAATTGGCTGTCAACCTGTTCTTGAAAATGTAAACGTGAACAGAGTCATCAGTGTCACTCACTTTAACTCTGTTATCAATGAGTCGGCGATAACCAGACCGCTAATTCACTGACACCATTTAGGCTAATGAACTTCTCTGCACAGCCATGGAGAATAAAAAGAGAGCGATTATTCGTTTACATGAGGGCCCTTAACTGTACGTTTAGCAGAAACCGGAATAACGTCTGTTTTTGCAAAATGCCAGTGACCTTCGTTAGTGATGGCATTTTTTTCAGGTTCTTAAAGGAATGTCTAAGTCTTAGTGTTTCTTATTAACTGATCCATCTAAGTCAGTAATTGGGAACTCCAGGGCTTTGGGGCTGCAAATAGTGTATGTTTTCAGGATTTCCTTAGAATTACACAGGTTATAATTGAAGCACCTGTACTGGTGATGATTCCAAACCAATGCTAAGGAAATCCTGAAAACATGACCTGTTGATGGCCCTTGAGGCCCAGAGTTCCCAACCCTGATCTAAATGATCATCAACAGATTGTGACGATCGTCCCACAGCGGCCAGAAGTAAAGAGAGTATGAAGCCGGATCAGCACAACTCCATACACTGTGTAGTGGCCACTCTTGGTATTGCAGGCAGCTCAGATAACATTTATTTCAATAGGAGCTGAGCTGCAGTACCCGAGAATGACCACTACACAGTGTACAGAGCTGTTGTGTCCTGGCCCCATACACTATTTACTTCTAGCTGCTGTAGAAACTACCACTAGCTCATCGGGGGATTGCCATGTAATCTGATATCTATTACCTATCCAAGGAAAAGATGTGCTATAAGAAGGCTCAGATTGGTTTAATAAAAATAGTAATGCTCCCTTGTGATTAGGCTGCAGTCCCACTAGCGTGAGACATGTGAGCCACTCGAGAGAGTCTCTCATCGCATCACCCGGCATGGCCGTCTACTCTCCGGACAGGAGCGTGCAGCTGCAAGTATTTCTATGGAACTGCATGCTCCTATCCAGGGAGAGGGCGGCCGTACCGAGATGATGCGATGAGAGACTCTCTCGAGTCTCGCGCATGTCTCACGCTAGTGGGACACAGCCTTAGAGATGAGTAAATCAAAAATTCAGTCCAAAAGGAAAGTGCCATTAATTCTCACAATTCCTAACCAGTCGTATTCTGGTACCCTGCCAGTCTCTGTTTCCTGCAGTAGAAACTGTATTTCACGAAGAAACGGTAACCACTGCAGCCAATCATTGAAATGGACCATGATTGTGGCCAGTGATTTGCTGCAGTGGTCACTTGTCCCCGATATAGTGATGTCATTGCTGTCGCAGGAGGTTGAGAGCAGCAGGGGAGCAGAGGAAACGGGAATATCCGATTGGCGATGAGTTCCATATTTCTTCTTCTATGTCTCTAATCCAGTCTTAGAATATTTGTAATGGAACATTACTCTTCAGGCAAGATTTTTCAAGAAGTTGTGTCTTGAGGAGAGGTAACTAGGCAAAGTTTAAGTATGGCATATTCCCAAATCTAAAACTTGAACCCCCCCATCATTAAAATCAAAGTCTACATGTGAGCCACACAAATGGGAATCCACTATAACAAACCAGTTTGTATAAGGGTGCTACAGCCGCTTAAAATATCACAGTGCCCCCATCATTGGTGTCTTACCCTTGTGCGTTGCGAAAATGGATTGTCTGTTGTCATCTTGTGGCTTCCTCCTGGTGAAAGCTTTTTCTGTGTAGTTATAGAATCATAGAATCATAGAATGGTGGAGTTGGAAGGGAGTTATAGGGTCATCTGGTCCCCCTGCTCGAAGCAGGATTCCCTAAATCATCCCAGACAGCTGTGTGTCCAGCCTCTGTGTCAAGACTTCCATTGAATGAGAACTCACCACCTCTCGTAGTTGCCTGTTCCACTCACTGATCACCCTCACTGTCAAAAAGTTTTTTCTAATATCTAATCTGTGTCTCCTCCCATTCAGTTTTATCCCATTGCTTCTAGTGTTTCCTTGTGCAAATGAGAATAAAGCTGATCCCTCTACAGTGTGACAGCCCTTGAGATAATTGTCATTAGCTTTTTTCTTCTTCCATGCCAGACCAGTGGAGTAGACTCGCAGGAGCTCCTGAATCAGAAAAGTCTCCACTTATCCTAAAAGTGAGGATAAGGAGTAGATATTTGTTATGTAATCTGACAGCGGTATGATGTAGGGACAGAGACCCTGCTTCTAGTGATGTATCACTTAGATTAGTGGGTCCTGCAGTTGTGATAGAATCACAGTTTTCCTGCTGCAGATCTAGCAAAACTCAGAATGCTGAGCTGTGTATAACCCCGCCCACATCGGTGATTGGCAGCTTCCTGTTTACACTGTATGTTGACAGAAAGGGGCTAAACTGTGCTGGGACGGGGTTATACAGAGCAGTTGACTAGGAGGCAGGAAACAACAAGTCCTGTAGTGATAATCTCCTGCTAATAAAGCACTCATTTTATTGCTATAATATACCATCACACTATGATTTTTGGCATTTGACCACTAGATCACTGGAAAGCACCATCGATGTGCATGAAGAATTTGGAAGAGGACATGATGGGGACTGATTCCAGGATCAATGAGGTTCCCAAAGATCGGACCCCACTTGAATGAGGGTATCAGGATTTAACTGCATAAAGGCTGTTTATGGTGCAATGAAAACTAAGGAAGGGTTGGAACTTGAAGTCTGCGATGCCTCCTCATTGTCTTAATCTAATTAGCCGAAATTAGTGTCATATCGATGGAGGGGCACAATAAATGAAATAATAATAAAATAATATTTGAGACACCTTTAATTGCGAGGATACATTCCAATAATACCAAAATCACAATTACTGTGCAATTCACCAGTGCAAAGAGAAATGAATTTGCAATGACAACTTGGGTACTATGTATGCAGAAGCAGATAATGCGTTTATTAGCCGCACATTACAGACAGATCCATTTATAGAATGCAAAGTAGATGTGAGCAGCGATCTTCCATGAGGGATGTGATCTAGCTGTCAGGAGTCCTGGGGGGGAAATGGCAATGCTGCCGTCTGCTTGACCTCATCCGCTTCAGAGTTCAAGACACTTGCTAGGGAAAGAAACCCAGCCAAGGAATGCTGAGGATGTATAGAGCTGCAGTAATCCACACTGTCTTACTACGTGCATGACTTCTTATACTAACAAGTGTATTTCAAGCCAATAATTGATTCAGAATTTTGCCATTTGTGTTAACCTTTATATTCCATTTTTCGTACCTGTCACTTTCTAAAAAATTGAGATAAATACCCCCAACCTTCCCTGATTTCTGATGTGCGCTGCGTCATTCTTTTGCAGAGATATTCATATCTGTTAAGTTTGGGGCACAGTATGTGAAATCTCCACTTGTAAACCAACTGGGCATTTTTTCAGTTCTTTTCTGGGAGGGGTGGCACTTTCACTCCTCCCTCCCTGAGACTGCCAATCACATCTTGTAGAACTGCTAGATCAACTGCCGAGCTGTGATTGACAGCATCGGGGAGGGCATTGAAGGGGCGAACCCCTGGTGAAGACTATGAAGAAACATCCAGTTGGACTACTATAAGTGGGTTAGGGTAATTTTCTTCCTCTTGTAGGTTTATATTATTGTATTGTATGTATCTCTGTAAGTAGAGTTCACATATTTCTCCATTCCACCGAAACAGCCCTGACTAAAGTCACCAACGACCTACTGACCGCCAAGAACAAACACTACTACTCCATCCTGCTACTCCTTGACCTGTCTGCCGCCTTCGACACGGTTGACCACTCCCTTCTTCTCAGGATCCTGGAATCCCTTGGCATCACCCACCTTGCCCTCTCCTGGATCTCCTCATACCTAGCGGACCGGACCTTCAGCGTCTCCCACTCCCACACCTCCTCCTCACCCTACCCCCTTTCTGTCGGAGTCCCCAAGGTTCGGTCCTGGGACCCCTACTTTTCTCCATTTACACTCTCGGCCTAGGGCAACTCATCGAGTCCCATGGCCTCCAGTACCACCTCTACGCCGACGACACCCAAATCTACCTGTCCGGCCCCGACATCACCTCCCTACTCTCGAAAATCCCTCAATGCCTTTCCGCCATCTCATCCTTCTTCTCTGCTCGCTTCCTTAAACTCAACATGGACAAAACTGAATTCATAGTCTTCCCCCCAAGAAATTCCACCCCACCTCCCAACCTATCCATCTGCGTCAACGACTGCCCCCTCTCCCCAGTCCCCCAAGCCAAATGCCTCGGGGTAATCCTTGACTCCTCCCTATCCTTCAAACCCCACATCGAGGCCCTCACCACATCCCTCCGGCTCCAGCTCAAGAACATCTCACGGATCCGCTCCTTCCTCACCCACGACACCGCTAAAACACTCATCCATGCTCTTATCATCTCCCGCCTTGACTACTGCAACCTCCTTCTCAATGGCCTCCCGGCTAACTCCCTCACACCTCTCCAGTCTATCCTCAACTCCGCTGCCCGACTCATCTATATGTCCTCCCGCTACTCCCCTGTCTCCCCCCTCTGCCAAGCCCTTCACTGGCTCCCCGTCTCCAAGAGATCCCAATTCAAAACACTAACCATGGCGTACAAAGCCATACACAACCTGGCTCCACCATACATCTCCGACCTGGTCTCCCGATACCTACCCTCACGCAACCTCCGCTCCTCCCAAGAACTCCTCCTCTGCTCCCCCCTCATCACCTCTTCGCACAACCGAGTCCAGGACTTCTCCCGGGCATCTGCCTTACTCTGGAACTCCCTACCCGAACACGTCAGACACTCTCCTACCCTGAGTAGCTTCAAGTGTCACCTGAAGACTCACTTGTTCCGTCAAGCCTACAACCTGCCATGAGACCCAGGCGAACACCCCATACCTGACATTCCCCCATCCTACTGTATCCTAACCCACCCCTCATAGACTGCGAGCCCTCGTGGACAGGGTCCCTGCCCCTCCTGTACCTGTACGTCCTGTTCGCCTAGATTTAGTGTACTTGTTCTTGTCTCCCTCAACCTCATGTAAAGCGCCATGGAACCTAATGGCGCTATATAAATAAATAATAATAATAATAATAATAATAAATAATATTTAGTGGTAGGTTTTGGGCCAATAAAAGGGGTTTGTGTGCATAGGGGAGCAGGAGAGTCCCCAGGAAAAGGAGAGGGAGCTGAAAACACAGCTTCTGCACAAATTGATTTGGACTGACCTTATGGGGTCCAGGATATGGGATGTAGATTCTGAATTATTTGTGATTGTGTCTTCCCCTGTGCTGACCCCAGTGTCATGCCTCTTGTAGGACATTGGATAGCATCTGTTCTCCCCCTGGAGGTGGTACAGCGGACCCCCGGCTTATACTCAAGGGAATGGGTTACCATGGTACAAATGATATAGGAACTCTTGTCTGGCGGAGGCACTGGTTGTTCCTTTGGAACAGATTCCTGTGGGTGGGATAGGGCCTGTACTACGCAGAATACATGAATTCATGGCAGACTCTTGTGGGCTGAGGGATGAGAGTCTAGAATTACCGGGACAAAAAGAAGCAGCCTGCAACAAACCGTAATACTGTATATATTCATATTTCTGCATTGTTCAAGATGTGTGCCCGGGTTTCACAAAATTATGTAAGTAAACCATTCATAAAGACTTTAATAGACTCAATGGTTCGGCCCTTATGGAGTGTGAATTTAAATATAATATATGGTGATCTGCTGCACACTAACCACCAAGAAAAACATGGTATAGCAAAATGGCTAAAGGAGGAATGGCAAAGCATGTGTAAAGCTAATACAAATTAGGATGAGGAAAAAGGACAGAAACTGCTTCAGAATACAAGAAAAAATGAGAAGCTTAGCTGATGCACTGGCCATTGCATGTGAGCCCTATAACCAACGTCAAGGTGTTCTCATATTTATTGGGTCCCTAACGTTATTCCTCTGCTAGCAGTATAGAACTGCATGTAAGGGTGTATATGTGCCTCTAAGTGCTATTAAAACCTACATGTATAGGTGTGGCTAGGAACCTGGCTACAGCAAGATGGTGGACTTAACATGGCTATCGGGCGGGGAAGGGTGCTCAGTCAGAAAACTAAAGTAACATTAAAACTAGAGATCGACTGGCAATGCCTGTATGTGGAAGTGCTAGCAGGAAAAAGCATTATAATTATCCGTTGCACACTAACCACCAAGAAAAACATGGTATAGCAAAATGGCTAAAGGATGAATGGCAAAGCATGTGTAAAGCTAATACAAATTTGGATGAGGAAAAAGAACATTGCAGAAACTGCTTCAGAATACAAGAAAAAATGAGAAGCTTAGCTGATGCACTGGCCATTGCAGAGGCCCTCCCTCGCCCTCGACTAACGGGACACTTTATGGCTGGCAATCCAACTCTACAAGCAGAGATTTCACATAGTGCGCTCAAAAAAGCAACACATATGACAATCTTTGCAGTGGAGCAATGACTCACCGCAAGCCCGTGAACTCCGGTTTAGACAGGCTGTAGCTCCTTCCTCCTTGTCACAGGTGAGCCGTGCCTGCCGGTAGTGAGGCCCGGTTGAGTGCAGATCAAAAGTTGAAGACGTCTTGTAGGAACAGATTAAAGGGGTTGATTTATTTGTGACGCCACCTATGAGTAGTTCGGGAATCGTTACCGACGCTGCGGAACCTCCGGGGGATGGATAGCAGCAAGATGGAACGCTCCAAACAGGCTGAGCGGTGATCCCCGGAGGCTGGAGCTGCTTAAGATGTTGTGCGGCAGCTGCGGTTACCTTTTGTGCAGACGGATACAATCATAAGGAAGCACGGACACTGAAAGTTTCTTTAACGGGTCTTTACTGTAACCAGCAGGCAGTACATGGTATACAGTTAACGGGTAGTAGACCGGGCGGACTCAGCAGTGATGGGTGTCCCTCAGTGTTCCTCCATTCTAGCGAAGTATTTGCCATTGTCGCCCAGGAATACCAGGTCGGGTACGGGGAGGCTGCTTCAATCCCTATCCAAGATGTACGTTATGGATGTTCTGGGGAGCCTTGGGTCCCTCGGTGGGTACACCGCTGGTTAGACGACTGGAATTTGGCGGGTGGTGGGGTGCTCCTGTGAAGCTGCTCCTCCACGCTTCTGGTTCGCGTAGCAGAGGTGAACTGCTGCCAGCTTTGGTACCAGTGAACCGGCTGTAAATTGGGCACGGGGGTATTTTGGAACCCGTGGTTGGTGATGCCCGATCCCGGTTGTTGAGGCCTCAGGTGCTAACACCCGACCGGTGACGGCCCAGGGGCTGCACGGGGTGCGGAGCCCCTGCTCCTACTCCAAGTTCAAGTCTGTGTCTTGTCTAGAGTAGACTCCTTCTGTTCTAGACTAACTGTACTTCTCCTACACACTAACCTTGCACTCCGCCCACCAGGACCTTGGATTGGCCCTCTATGTTAAGTGATGCATGCAGGGTTTTGGATCTCTAAGTTAACCCAATGGCTGCTGGGTCAGAGAATATTGCGACTGCATTTATGGCTGCAATACCCTCTTGTGACGCACTCGTTGCGGGGCGCCACAGCAACATAGCAAATATTGGAAAGGAGAAGCAGAGTCAGGGTAGATCAGGGATTTTTAAGCTGTGTGAACACATCTCATTTTTATCACATTTTTGTATGCATTTTTCAGTGCAGATTTGTAACAAAACCTGAGAGGAATCAGCTGATGCAGCAAAGTGAAAGAGAATCCTGAAGTCTCCTGCACACATTGAGTATTTTTTCCATGCTGATTTGGTGCATATTTATTTCTGCAGCATGTCAATTCTTGCCTAATTTTTGCTGCAGATTCAACCATTCTAACTAAGGGCCTTTTCACATCAGCGGTAATCGCTGATCGTGGCAGTTGCGGTGAAAAAAACGCAACTGCCGTGGTTACCGCATAACGGCCGCCATTGAGGTTCACCTGCGGCAAGCCCCATGCAATGTCTATGGGGCTTGCAGTAAGTGTGCGGCAAATGCGGTTTCGGCACTTGCGGCAGATGCGGCCGCGAAAATAATGCGGCTGACCGCGTTTTTTTTGTGGCCACATCTGCCGCAAGTGCCGAAACCGCAACTATACCGCACTTGCCGCACCTGCCGCAAGCCCCATAGACATTGCATGGGGCTTGCCGCAGGTGAACCTCAATGGCGGCCGTTATGCGGTAACCGCGGCAGTTGCGGTTTTTGCACCGCAACTGCCGCGATCAGCGATTACCGCTGATGTGAAAGGGGCCTAATTTGGAAAATCTGCACCAAAAACGCATAAACACATCTGAAAATGCGGCAAAAATATATATTTTTGTCGCTGCATTTTTCCTGCCGAGAGATGCAGAAATGATGTACAAATTATTTTACGCGTGCACATACCCTTCCAAAGAATTTTATGTGGCGCCAAACTGGTCGGGACGCTAGGGAGGGGTACTGCACCCATAAACGAGTGTGTAGTATTCCTGTGGCTGAGGAATTGGGATGCTGCATAAGGGACCCTCATCACACCCTTCACAGGTACACATCCTAGAGCAGGAGTCCGTGGGGGGACCCGCTGTAGGTAGGACCCAGTCCCTGAGAGGAGCTCAGGCAGGGTAGTAAAGTGTGTGGGTGGGAAAAAAGACAGGCCAGTCAGGAAGAGCTCCAGTGGGGAGTGAGAAGTAAACGGCGGAGGTGCCGTCAGGACTGAAGGGGACCTTAAGGGCACCAGGTGTTGCGGTGCACCCGACTCGGTATGTCTACCGGCCTTAGGGTTCAGTCCCGGAACAGAGGACCGGCTCCGAGAGCAGTGCGGGTGTTCACCCCCGAGCCGCCAATCCGGAGGCCCGAGCTTCTTCAGGAAGTTGAGGCCGACACCTGTCATACCCAGAAAAAGGCCCATATAGGATACCGAGGGCTCAGAGAGGAATCGCTCATTTAGAGAGGATCCTAGGGAGCTGGCTTCAGGCTCTGCGTTCGGAGGCACTGAGGAAGGCAGGAGAGAGTGCAGGAAGGACCAGAGAGGAACAGTAGGCATTCCACCAAGGGACCCACGTGCGGCATCCTAACTCCCAGCAACTACACAGGCCAAGCATACCCATGAAGACTATGTTTAAAGAACTGCAAGTAAACCCGTTGCAAGTTATAAACTGTGTGGTGTATTTCATTCAACTGCGCCTGAGTAGCTGCTGACCTGTTTCACAACTCCTATCATCCACTACTGCCCCAGGAATTCTGCTCCACCTACGGGGAGCAAAACCAACTTGCTGCTTCACCATCACCCCGAAGGACTGTCCCGCAGCACCGGTACCATTATCGGACCCATAGGTGGCGTCATGCAACACTATTATTAATAACTGTTCCCCTTTTCAGCGACCACCAGGGCCACGGAACCAGTTAACAGGCCCTTGACATCCCCAATAGCACAACATCCGGAACTGGGTACCCCACGGCCCTGGGGTGGGTCATTTACATATTTTGAGATAGTGATGGGTCATAAATTTTCATTCTTTTATACTTTTTTTCTAGGTTGGAAAGCTGTAAAATATTATACATGACTTTATTATGAGATTTTTCTTCGTTCCTGGAAAAAAAATTACCTCCAAATCATGAATTTTCCACAGTCTACTTTCCTTCCTTCATCTGCATTGGTATCAGGACATGCTCAAATGGAGAATAGATGATGGTAGTGATGAGTCTGCTCAGCACCTTGCAAGAGACTGTTCCAAGCCCAACACTCAGTGGAGTAGACAGATGCAGACGCTTTCACTGCCATCATCTGTACTCTAATTAAAAGTACTTTCCCACTATCATGGACACCGCTGGTGCTTTCTAGGCCTTGCAACATTACAAGTTGAATGGCTCATCTCTACTTTCCTATTCTGCATTTCATTGATATTGACACTAACACTCTTTGACAGTGTAATACTTGACGTTTCCTGAAGAGGTGCTGTAGAGAGACTGGACACTTGGTGCCAGGATTGACACAGATTATAGCTGATCATGGGAGGTCCTGGAAAAAGAAAACTTTCTGACCATCTAAAAAAAAAGGTATCCAAAAAGGACAAATCTTTTAAACGGTCATTAATACTTTTAACAGTCTTTGCAATAATGAGTATTAGAAAAAGATTTGCAATATATGTTATCGGTGAAATCTGCTTCTTTCTCCATTTATGAACCACATCTCCTAATATCACAATCCACTTTGAAAAACAGATCAAATCTGTCTTCATCACAGCAAGATGGACTGCAATAAGGGTTATAGTTCTTACTAAACTTTAAGGAGTCCCGGAAATGCTCATTTTATGGCTGCATGTGTATAGGCAGAGCCTGTCACTAATTGATAAACATTGGACTCGCTATTTGGACGAGTATGTGAATATTGAAAACTACTCATTACGACTATAGAGAGTGTGAATATTTCACTACTCGTTCACCACGGTGAAAGGCAAGCAGAAAGATCTAGGTGAATTTCAGCAAATTCAGCAAACAACACAGCAAGAGAGCACCATCAGAGAAACACTTTGCATCTACACAGATCATGGTCTTTGCATAGAGTGAACTCTATCAATGACACCAGCCGGTAGGAAGCGGAATTATTTAACAGCAGCGGGAGTGGTCACCTGACAAACGCAGCCAAAGCTAGAGGAGCCACAAAAGTTATCCCTTCATAGACTGAAAGAAATTAACTACATTTAACTACTGCAGCAAATCACAGAGACAGCACAGCAGTCTACACGTGACACACGCTACTACTTCTGTCTGGGTGTGACAGAGAAAGAAGGAATTCATCTCTCTGTGTGTGCTGTGTAGGGGAGACAACATAGCCACCCTAAGTCATGTTTTGACTGTAGGAAAGTATTGAACAAAAAGGGCTCCTATACTGTCCCTCACACTAGGGGACCCTAGGTTAGTCCCTGTCCCAGGATTACCCCTGATGGTGAGAATGCCTGGGTCTCATACCTAGCTATACTCCTAAATATTACTCATCTATTCCCCCCACCCAGGAGGGAAGGGGCAGAAATACAAGGGAACAAACAGTAAAAACTGACAGCCAGGGAAAAAGATACATTTTAGACTCCAATTCTTCTCCAGAGAGAGCTTCAACTGGATATCCTGGAAAGATCATTACTGCTTTCTCCAAAGACAGCTCTTTAACAGTTCAGCATAGCATGAACTATAGCCGGCATAAGGAAGGCTGGGGACTAGACTTATATAACGTAAGGGAGTGGCTGTAGATTAGATATCAATTACATGCTACTCATAAAAGGATACAAAAGGAACATTAACCCATTCAGCCCCAGAAAGAATTAAATAAACTCCTAGTCAGGATAAGTGATGAACAGGCACAAATGCTGTGACCTTCTGATTCCAGATATCCCTGAGGTGACATCAGACCATGACACCCTATATCCGAAAATCAGAATGAAAGCCCACAGAGAGGAAAAGTGTGGAAAGTGAATGATACAAGTCATGTCATGATCCGAAATAGTGGTATTCTTCATATACACATGTGACAAACATTGGGGTTTCAACTGGAAACTTTGACATTTGCTAGCAAATCAAACAAATATCCAATTTCATTTTGTTCCATGTACACTTTGCATTTTGATATTGGAGATAGTTTTGCAAGACGACAATGATGAGTTATAAACTCATCAGCCGAACGACCTTCTCAGTTCATATAAACAAATACATCACATTATGGGACACTCGTGAGCGGAGAGCTGTTGATCTGTTGATGTATTAATGTATCATCCACAGGTCAGCCAATAGTGATAAATCATATTAAGCATACATTGGTGCAATAATGTATTGCTTGCCAAGCCAGGTTTGGCTGGCAAGAGCAAGCATTAGAAGCAACATTTTGGCAGGATCACTGAAAGACCTTTTCCTGACTATACGCAGGGGTTTTGTAATGCCTGCCTTAGAGAATAATGAAAAATGGATGACTGCTTCTCCCCGAGCATTTTAATATGTTATTAACAAGGAGCTGGTGGTTAATAAATTATCGTCTAAACTCTGCTCAACTTTTTTTCTGATTTAATTTCTACCAAGTAAGCAAAAAGTTTTGCAAACTACACAAACATTTTCTCTGTGGAAAACTATTTTTTTATTAATTGTTGTGCAAAAACAACAAAATAACTTTGCAGAAAGAAAAAAAATTAATATTATGTTATTACAATAAGCCAGAATGAATATGACATCCAAAGTGCTGCATTATAATAAATTCCAAGATAGATAGATAGAGTTACAAGATAGATAGGTAGAGTCATCAAAGTTATTCCACCTTCCATGGTAAATTTAGCTCAATATCAAAATGTGCACATTTCCTGCTGTTCCTACTGCCACACCTTGACCAGACCACATATTACCACCACATAGTGACTGAATACTACAAAACTGATCATTAATAAAAACCACAATACTAGTAATACTATTATTACTATCAGTGCATTTATACACAGGAGCTATGCATGTAGTGTATAGAGCATACTGTGTGTGTACATGTAATACACTGACTTACCAGTGACGTCTCTAGTTAAAGTCATTCATGATCACCTCTCTTCTTCATTCGGCTTAGACCACTATCAATTATGCCTGAATAAACTAATCTCTGTAAAAAATAACAAACAAATGTCTCTAGCTGATTGTCTCTAGAGCACATTCTTCACTTTTTCCCATGTCTTCTACAATTCACTAGATGAAGAAAAAAGTGACATAGTGCTGCCTTGCACAGTAAAAGGAAATGCCCCCCACCCCATTGAAAACAGTATCTTCAATAAATGTCCTTGTCCTGTCCCCTTTCTGTAATAATGTCCTCATCCTTGGTCCTCTGTTGGGGCCCATTTTTGTAGTAAAGTCCCCATCATGGGCTCTTCTTGTGATGTCCCTCATCCTGATCCCCACATGTTCCCTGTCCTGATCCTCACATTGTCCTCATTCTGGTTAGCACATGTCCTCCATATGCCCCCAACACTAGTCCACATATGTCTCCAATCCTGGTCCCCATATGACATCCTGTTCTTCCTATATGTTCTATCCTGGTCCTCATATATGTTCCATACTGGTCCCCATATGTTTTAGCAGTCCCCATATATGTTCCATCCTGGTCCAAATGTATTTTCCTTGTCCTCGTATATCTTCCATTTGACCCCTACACTTTTATTCTTTAGTTTAAAGATTTTTCTTACCTCTCTCCAGTCCAGCAATGTCCTTTTCCTATTCCATATGCAGAACACATGTCACCAGTGCATAGCAGTGACATCACATGCCTGCAACGTGATAAGAGATGTAGCAAAAAGTAAATGACCATATAAAGTCATTAGCAGTTCCTAGAGACACAGTTGTAAGCAAAGTTTGAAAATACACAGTTAGGCTGGGGTCACACATAGAAGTCCGTTTTTGGAAGTGATTTTCATCACCAATCCGTTTTTTATAGGGTGCTTTTTGAGCCTCCTGCACCCCTGAACGTTTTTGGACTTAGTCATTTTTTCATTAAAAACGCATATGCGTTAACGCACGCGTTACGCAGGTGCCTATATGTGCCATGCGTTAACGCATGCGTTTCCCATAGGGCCCTATGTTAAAAAAACGCATGCGTTTTTCAACTGATGCCAAAAACGTTGCTAGCAACGTTTTTGCCTCAAAAACGGACAGAGCAATGTTTTGAGGTCCAGAAAAAAACGGACAGGGTGTTTATTACATCCAGTCCGTTTTTCTGTCAGTTTTTGGACTTAGAAAAAAAAATGACAAAAATGAAGCCAAAAATGGACCAAGGGCTTATGTGTGACCCCAGCTTTAAAAGAACACTGTGTACACTGTCTAGATGTGGCAGAAAGAGGAAACTGCCAGTAGAGGATGCTGATGGTGAAAAACTCTTGAGTTACTTTCAAACACCTACAGGAAACTTATGTGGCAACAGACACTGAGGTTCCAGTTTGTACAGTAAGACAAATACTAAATGTTGAAGATCTTCTTGTTAAACTTCAAGATGCCACATCTACTGACCTAAAAGCAGGAGAATAGTTGTTTTGAGTATCCTCAAAGCAACATAAAAATTCACAAATGTTTTGGGATTCTGATCTGGGATGAAAAAAAAATGACTTTTGGGGCTTACAGATCAGCAGTATGTCTGGAGGAGGGAAAATGAAGCATATGCTGGAAAGAACACCCTGCCTTATGTGAGGCACAGAGGGGGCTTAATAATGACTTCAGTGAAGCATGTCAAGGGCTCAGTGATAATTGTAGTGAAACATGTTGGGTGCTTTACTGATGTGTACAGTAAAGCATGGCAGTAGCTTGATGAAGCATATGGTGAGGCATGGCAGGGCTTGTGATGCCCACAGCGAAGCATGGTGGTGTTCAGTAATAAACAAAAGCAAAGTAAATATATCACATTGGTTCACCCTGCACAGGTATCTTTCAGTCTAATAAGGTTGCAGCGCATGGACCAAGACCACAGTCTGGCCCTCTAGTGAAAATGATCAGATAGGAGGCAACAAAATAGACACAATAGACACTAGTGTTCTAGGACTGTTAATCATAGAGCCCTAGTGCTTAAAATGCACAGGTCTCTTGTTTGTCTTTATTTTTTCACTTTGGATATTTTGCTAATAAATAGGGTTTTATAGTCCTTTCCATTGTGGTTGATGGATGTCTTTCTGCTTTCTACCTGATCATTAGCTTGGTGATGCTTACATTGAAGCATGGGGTGGAGTTGATAATACCTATAGTGAAGCATGATGGAGGTTTGTTGATTATTGTGAAGTTGGAGCGTGAGCTCAGTGATACCTAGAATGAAGCATGGTGGTGATCCGGTGATGCTCTGGGACTGTTTTGCTTCCTTTGGCTCTGGAAACCTGCAGCATCTGGAGGGCAAGATGGAGTCATTCAAGTATTATGAAAATGTGTGGTGTCTTCGAGCCCCAAAGTACACCAAGACTTGGCTTTAAAAGTAGGACTAAAATATTCTGGGCTGGTCATCACAGTGGCCTGACTTAGAACTTAAAGAGAATCTTTGGTAGTGCGTGTATATAGTGGTTGCAGCACGCACACCCAAGAATATGAGTGACCTGAAAGTTCTTTTCCTTGAGGATTGAGCTAAAATTCCCCAGGAAAGCTGCCAGTAGCGGGTCAGGCTATGCATCACATTTGTAGACTCTTTAAGTACTAAAGATAATTGTCATAAAGGGGGAGATTAAGTTTGAAACTGCAGTAGTCACTAACAGGTGACATTTTTAATGAACTTGGAGACACCACTTGTATTATTAGGTAAGCTGAGCTTTTTACATACAGTAAAAATTTGTAAATCCTGCTAATAAACCAACTTTGCAGTAAAGATGAATAATTTTGATTGTACCTTTGGATAGATAAATCACTTCCCAGCTCCCTTTAAATAGATATTAGGTATTTGCAAACATTGGTGTAGGAAGATGCTTGTCTACCTGACCTCTAATACATATGTATGCACATAGGTTTCAGCTGAATATTCACGAGTACTACATGAGGAAAAGGAATAAGATACTCTTAGATATCTCCAAGAGCTTATCACTCGGTACACAAAAAGGATTGGTCATTGAAATTCAACATGCCCTATATAGGAGGAATCTCCAGCATCTATTGAAATCAATGGACACTTGTTAGGTGTAATGTTAGCCATATAATTGATAAGGAAAAGTAATATTTACTTAGAAATTTCTCTACTTAAGCAGCAAGACCCTTAAAATCTATCTTATCCTACAATATACTCAGTTGTGTGCAAAATAATAGCAGTGTGTTCAAAAATATGAGTTAAACCCACAATCTTTATAATAGTTGTTATTTCCATGCATTGAAAACACTGTTTTCTTGTTCATCGAGTTTTATTGAGTTTTATGAAAATACAACGAATGCGTGGCATTACATGAAATGGTATACCTAATGCATACATTTGGTATATAATGCTGCAGTAAATAATTAATTATAACAATAGACAAATAATTAACAAGTAACTGTTGGAAATAGGGGGGGAAAGGGTTCAGGGAGAGAGCGCATGTTGTATAATAGTGTTAGGTTGGCTTCACACCACGGTGTGATCCGATCAGGGACTGTCAGGGATGAACCTGACAGCCCCGGACCGGATCAGCACATAGAACCGGAGGGCTAATATGCCCTCCGGTCCTGTGTGCAACCGGATGCAGCTGCCGTCGCTGATTGATCAGGGAGCTAGCTGTGGTCCTGAAAAAACAGCGGCGTGCAGCCACAGATGTCCGGTTCCCAGATCCCCACGGACCGGGGCAATCCGGCCCCATAGGCTCCCATGCTAGGGAGCGCCGGAATACCCCGGATCCGGGGGAATCTGGGAGGATCCGGTTTGGGGAGATTTTTCTCCCTGGACACAAAATCGGAGCATGCTCCAATTTTGTGTCCGGGAGAAAAATCTGAATCCTCCTGGATTCTCCCGGACATCCAAAAACCGGATGGCAGAAAGCTGCCATCCGGCGTATTCTGGCCCCATAGGGTTAAGCCAACCTTAAGCGTGTCAGTTTGTCCCATTCTAACGCTACAATAACAGGTTCAGGATGATGTGTGCTCCAAAGTCTGGAGGGAAAAGTGGTGGTTCCAAAAAATCCATTTATTGTGGTATTTTCTTTGTAGATTATTTCTCATAGCATAAGTCCACTCGTATGAATTGTGTGATGCAATGGTTTCAACTAGAGCTGTAAATCAGGGGGGGTTGGGGTCTCTCCATTTGGCTGCTATGGAAGCTTTAGCAGTAAGTAGGATGTGAACTACTAGGGTTCTGAATTGTATGGGTATATCATTTATATCAATCAATAATAAAGCTAATTCTGGTGTTAGATCAATCTCTGCCTTGCTGATTTCATTTATAAGAATTTGTACTTCCCCTCAAAATTCACGTAGCGAGGTACATTCCCAAAACGTGTGCAACATACATCGTTCCTATGTTATTGCAACTTCTCCAACATTGAGGAGATTGATCATTTGTGAATTGATGGCGTCTGGTGGGTGTGTAATACCGCCTTACAAAGGTTTTGCAGAAAGTGTCAATAAGAGACGTACTTGATAAATGTTTATATACAGTTTTGAATGTTTCTTCTAAAGTGTCAATAGGTAGTGGGATTTGAAGTTCTTTCCTCCAGGTTTCGATATAAGTTGAGTTTAAGAATGTCGAGTCCAAATTGAGATCTTTATAAATGTTTTTTAGCGACCAGACAATTTTTGATTGACCAAATCGAAATAATTGTACTACATTATGTGGTAGGCAAAAATTCTTGTTGAGTTTGGAAAATACTTGTTTGACCTTGTTCCAATTTAGGTGTTCTTCATCTGGGAGTTTGGATTTAATTTGTAACTGTGTGAAAGGCAGTAGTTGTTTCTCTTCATCTATTATATCTGAGAAGTTTTTTTTTCCACAATCGATCCAGGTTTGGATTTTGATATGAGTTGCAAATGTTGATAGAGCTTCTATTGGGATCCACTACGGCAGAGGTCCCCAACTCCAGGCCTCAAGGCCCACCAACAGTGCATGTTTTCAAGATTTCCTTGGCATTTCACAATTGGAATCACCACCTGTGCAGGAGATTGAATTACCAACTGTCAAATTTCTAAGGAATTAATGAAAACCTGGACCGTTGGTGGGCCTTGAGGACTGGAGTTGGGGACCTCTGCACTACGGGAATGATCCAGGATGCGAAATGAGTGAATTTGCAACTAGGGATCTCCAGGAGCGTATGGTGGCTTTGAGTATGGGTTCTCTGGGCAATTTTTGGTTTTGTCACAAAGGAAAGAGAGAAGAGTCCACTTAAGATTTTTCTTACGGAGGTTGGATTCTTCGAGATCAATCCACCTCGGTTTATGGTCTGTTTCCCACCATTTTTGACTGAGTCTAATCATTGTGGAGTTGTAGTAAGCTGAAATGTATGTATGAATGTGGAGAGTTGTAATTGAAGTTTTTTACACCAGACCTGATTTATGTGGAGGGGAATTGACCTAATAACATACAATATTTTTGGTAAAATAAATAGTTTGTAGGCTTCTATTTTCCCTATCCAGGAAAGCTCAGTTTTAGATATATGGCTCATGTCATTTTGGATAGTTTTGTATATTTTTTGTAGATTGGTCTTATATAAATTATACATTTTTTTGGTAATGATTATTCCTAGGTAACTTAGAAATTTGGCCTCCCAGGCCAGAGCATTTTCTTTTCGTAATTCATCAATGAGTTGGTTCGGTAGATTAAAGCTTAGGACCTGTGTTTTGGTGATGTTTATTTTGTAGTGTGAGATATTTGCGAATTCTTGAACTGATAGTAGGAGATTTCGCATGGAGAATAAAGGGTTAGAATAAAGGGTGAGAATAAAGGGTTAATATCGTCCGCGAATAGACTTATTTTGTATTCATTTTGGTTTAAGCGTATTCCAGAGATGTGTGGATTAGTTCGGATTTTCTCAGCTAGGGGCTCTATAAATAAATTAAACAAGGATGGTGAAAGGGGAAATCCCTGTCTCGTTCCATTGGATAATGTGAAGGGATCAGATAGGTGGTTATTAGAGAGAAGTCTCGCAGAGGGGTTGGTATAGAGGGCTCGTATGACGTTTAGTATGTGGCCCTGGAATCCAAATTTCTGGAGGACCTCAAATAAATAACCCCAATGGACTCTGTCGAACGCCTTTTCGGCGTCGACAGAGACCACTGCCACTGGAATTCTTGTAAATTCAGCATGTGAAATTAGATTTAGAAGTCTCCTCGTTGCATCTACTGAATTTCTGTTCTGTGTAAATCCTACCTGATCTCCATGAATCAGGCTTGGTAGTATTTTTTGCATTCTAGAGTTAATAGTTTTGGAAATAATTTTTATGTCTGTATTTAAAAGGGATATGGGTCTGTAGTTGGGAATGACCAATATTATTGCTTGCAGCATCTCTTGCAGGATAGAGTGCTCTCTGTTTGTTAGGGAATTGATCATTTTTGTTAAGTAAGAATATCCTCATTAGAGGTGTAATATTCGTTTTGTAGGCCATCAGGTCCTGGTGCTTTACATTTGCTGAGAGTATGTATAGTTTGTTTAATTTCTTGTTCTGTATAAGGCTGGTTAAGCATGTGAAGGTCTTCGTCTGAAAGAGATGGGAGTGTAATATGGTCTAAAAATTTCCTGATGTTTGTTAATGAGGGGAGGAGTTGTGAGCTATCATTTTTGAGGTTGTATAAGTTCAGGTAAAAATCAACAAAGGTATTTGATATTTCCAACGGGTTTTTTTTTTATTTGGTTGTGTTTGTCCCTGATTTGGTAGATATTGGTTTTAGATCTATGTATTTTTATAAGGTTTGCAAAGATTTTGGAGGGTTTATTAATGTTGGAGTAAAAGTTGGATTTAGATATCCTAGAAATCTTGTCATATTCAGATGTTAGTAGAGACCGAAGCTCGATTCTGAGTTTTAGTAGGTCTTTGTGTTTGTCCATTGTGGGTTTTAGGATAATATCTGATTCTAATATAGTAATTTGTTGAATAAACTTTAAGTTTCGTTTTGGAGGCATTTTTTTAGTTTTGAATTTAGTTGCATTGGTAACCCCCTCAAGACCGCCTTGTGAGCAGACCACAAAGTGAAGGTGGACGTTTCGGGAGTATCACTCTCTTTAAAGTATAACTGTAACTCTTCTTGGATCTTTTTTTGTACTGGGGGTGAGAAAACAAATAAGAGTTTTCTCTCCATGGGGAGTGCTTATTGAAAGGGGGACTGTTTGTAGTTTCAAAGATGATGGGTGAGTGGTCTGACCACGTTCTCGATAGTATTTTAATTGATTTGATTTTTTGCAGGGAGTGGATATTCGTCAGTACTTGATCAATTCTGGAGTAATGGGAAAATTCGATGGAAGATGTGTGTAGACACCTAAATGCATCGTAGACTTCTTCTTTTCTAATCAGTGGGTCTATTTGTGTATTGATGTTTCTTGTTTTGTTTGAAGAGTCCAGAAAGGGGTTGGGACAGCATTAAAATCGCCAAATATTAAAAGGGTGCCTTTTTGGATTTCTTGTGCAATTTTGAAAATTCGTTTAATGAAAGTAATCTGGCCTTTGTTGGGAGCATATACATTTGCAAATGTGTATGTGGCATCATTAATTTTACAAATTAGTATGATATATCTATCTTCGATGTCTTTAATGAACTCAATTTCCTCAATTTTAGGCATTCTTTAATAATGATTGCCACTCCTGCTTTTTTTTTGCAATTTGACAAGAGATAGATATGGGAATATTTTTTAATACTAAATTTGGGTGGTTTATCTGCCGAGAATCTGGTCTCTTGAATTCCCGCCACATCTATGTGATTGGTCATGAGTTCTTTGCAAATGATAAAAAAAAGTTTTTGCGGGGAGTTCAAACCATTTGCGCTTAGGGACATGAATCTAATGGACATTGTTGTTAAGTAGGCTGGTAGCTTCTGTTGCTAGTGTGAAAAGAGGGTTAAAGGGAAGGAAGGAAATGGAGATACAAAAGGATGAAAGTAGGCTTATAAAACTAAGTCCACAACAATGTTAAACACGACCAATTGGGTCAACAGATGTAGGAAGTGTTCAATGTGAGCAGATGTTAAACTTCCTCTTTTGGCTAATGTTCAGGCCTTTGGCGCAATTAATTTCTGGACCATTAACATACTTGGACAGTACAGGAATGGTATTTACTCACTAATGCGTAGATTCTTAAGAATTTTAAGGCCTGCAGTGGGGTCTTCAATTGAGATATTCTTCTGTTTATAGGTGAACAAGACGCAGGTTGATGGTCTTCCCCATCTATAGATGATATGTTTTTTCCGTAATATCTCTGTGATGGGCTTGAGAGCTCTTCTCTTCATCGCCGTGTTCGTAGATATGTCTGAATAAATTTTCAGGTTGTCATAGGGTGTTAGCAAGGGACCATTTTGTCTGCTGTAATTATTAATTTTGTCTTTAGTTTGAAAAATGGTGAATCTCACAATGACATCTCGGGGAATATCGTCTGGTATGCGTGGTGGTTTTGGGAGTCCTTGTGCTCTTTCAATGGAGCTTTCTATATCTGGTAAGGAGGGACAAAGTTTTTTGATGAGAGTTTTGATGTAAGCAATTAGTTTGTGGGTTTTAACAGTCTCTGATATTCCTCTTATTTTTAGATTTGATCTGCGATCTCGGTCCTCCCTGTCTATTATTCTGTCTGTCAGGTGTTTGATTTCACTTTTTGCTTTGGTAAGTTTCACGCTATAGGTCCTGAGCTCCTGTTTTCAGTCGCCTACTTCCTTCTCAGACGTATCTAATCTGGAGTTAATGGATTTGATGGATGATGTAACTTCTGAAAATTGTTCTTTGATGTCGTCTTTTAGAGAAGAAAAGAGTTTGAGAAGAAAGTCTCTATCCGGTGGTTGATTTGCATCCAGATTAAGAGATGAATCATTTTCTTTTTGGCTGACCTTGATCTTTTGTCTAGCTGGGCTTCTAATTTGTGTTTGGATTTCTTCCTTATGTGTTCGTTTGGTTCTGGGATGGGAAGGCGACTCCATTTCTTTTCTTTTTGAATTGAGATGAGAGGATTCAAATATCATGAGATCCTCTAGGAACTCTTCTTTTTCACATTTTTTAGGGTCATTAGAGAGGCTATCTTTGCTTTTTGTGGGTTTGCCTGGGCTATATAGTGGAGTTGGTATTTTACTTTTGGAGTTAGGATTGTTAGGTTCCATAGCTAAATTTGGAGTGCTGTCGTTGGAGTTGGTTCTGGGCTTTGGTGGCATGACTTTTTAGTATCTTCTTTGGATATTTACTTAGAGAGAGTATAGTGGTGGTAGTAGTATGTGGTGGGGAAAATTACCTAGATACGGGCTATCTTTACAATTTTACGATAAGTTTATGATACGTTTTAAAGTAGTTTGAGTATTTCTTAGTTGCTTAGTTGTATTCAATGACTTTACAAAGGGCCCTCGCTAGCGGTATATTATTGTTATGTCAGGTTCACCATTTTAAATCTTACGTTCAGTTTATCTATTTATGCTGTGTTTAATAATATTACTTGTATAGGGATTCAATATGGGATTGTTTTCTACTAGTGGGCTTGTCTTCCCTAGAATTGTTATATCTTTGTTCCGTGTGGTCGGAGATATTCTTTTCCTGGGTCTGCGTAGCTGGAGTGCGGTGGGGGCTGGAGAACCCCACTTGCTAGTGGTTCCTCTTCTCTTCTGCTTGATTTTTCTCCTTGTGACTGTGGCTTGTATCTGTTTTATTGATTTTAGTGCTACTGTGCCTTCTTCCAAAGCGACTTTGTCATTGGAGAGGGAGTTTTATTTTGGTGCTATTCTTCTAGTGAATATAAACTATTCCCTTTTGACTATCGTTCCTCAAATATGTAAGTGATTAGCAGCTCATTAAGTTGCTTTGAAGATTATTCCAAGGTTCCTATCTGCTCTTATAGAAGCAGATAGGTCACAATCAGCAGCATTTTTCCTTTGTCTTAGCTGTCTCTTCTACATATGGGTGACGTCGCAGGGTGGGCATGTTCGGAGTAGCGCAGACTTCTTCTCCTTTGCGGATCCCTCCGCCCACGCGCCGCAAGAAGGAAAGAGTCCCCGGTTATTTAAAGAATCTAGTGCTGCAGGGATTGTTACCGCGGTCAGACTTACTGATGGTTAGTGTGTCAACTGATCGACTGTCACAGCTTCCACTCTCCCATGGTGCGGTCGGTGCAGATGCCTCAGCTTGAGATCCGCAGGTCCGGTGACCGGGAGCAGGCTTGCGGTCTCTCAGGTACCGTATGGCAATCACCACCGGCAAAGTCACGATGATCTTTCAGAGAGCCACAAGTCCGATATAAGTCTAAGCAGTGGCGGTGCGGGAACCTGTTGCAGGGTTCAAGATGGCGCAGGCTCCTATCTCTGCAAGTGAGAACACAGTCTTCTGGTTGTTTATGTGTTCCTCCAGTCCAATACATATCAAATTCACCCTATATGAGCTTGAATAGGTTCTTGATAGGTCCTGTAGTTTTGGTGGACGAAATATCTTTATAAAGACTTTTAATCCATCGATTTTCAGTGTGTAACACCGGAGCTCCTGTAAGTGTGGCTCTACATAGGGCTGCAGGCCACGCCTCTTTATTGCACACTGTTTTCTAAATCAAAGCATGAACTGAATTGAATATAACTTTAACTACTTTACAGAAAATAACAAAAAATAACCATTGGGCTGTTCAAAAAAGTAGTATGCAATCATCTTTACAGACCAAAATATGTACTTTTATTTAGGATTTAGCATTCATGTGAATCCCTAACCTAATATTTAATTGTATAACCATATATTTTTGGAACTGCTTCACATCTATGTTGCATTGACTCAACCAACATCTGGCACCTATCAATTGTTATTGCAGCCCAGGATGCTTTGACTACATGCCACAACTTATTTGCACTTGTTGGTTTTGTCTCAGTAATGGCACTTTTGATGTCACCCTAAAAGTGTTCTATCGGATTACGGTTTGGGGATTAGGTTTGCCACTCTATAAGCTCAATTTTGTTGGACTGGAACAAAGATTGTTTGTTTACTGGTGTGTTTAGGATCATTGACTTGTTGAAGCACCCGTTTCAAGGGAATTTTCTCCTTAGCATAAGGCAACATGACCTCTTTAAGTATTTTGATATATACAGACTGGTCCATGATCCCTGGTATGTGGTAAATAGGCTGGCACCATAGTAAGAGAAACATGCCCATATCATAATGAGTGCACTACCATACTTCACTGTCTTCAGAATGAACTGTGGCTTGAATTCAGAGTTTAGGGATCATCTGACGAACTGTCTGTGACCCTTGGACCCAAAAAGAACAATTTTACTTTCATCAGTCCAATAAATGTTTCTCCATTTCTCTTTAGGCCAGTTGATGTGTACATTGCCAAATTGTATTAGTACAGCTGAGTGAGGGCGGGGGTAAATTCATGAAATTGTATCAGTACTTGTCTTTTTTTTTAATAGTTGGACTTTGCGGTGACTTCTTGCTAATAGAATTTGTCTGTGAGAACAGCATCTAACTGTCACAGTCCTCACAGGTAACTTGAGTCTGTCTTTGATTATCCTGGAGCTGATCATTGGCTGAGCCTTTGCATTCTGACTATTCGTCCATCCATTTGAATGGTAGTGTTATGCTTTCTTCCACGTCTCCTTGGTTTTGCTTTCCATTTTAAAGCATTGGAGATCAATTTAGCTAATTAGCCTATCATTGTCTGCACCTCTTTATGTGTTTTACCCTCTCCAATCAACTTTTTAATCAAAGTACGCTGTTCTTCTGAAAAATTTCTTGAAAGACCCATATTTCTAAGGCTTTCAAGGAGAATTGCATGTACAACATGTGCTGGCTTCACCCTTAAATTAGGGCCACCTGATTCATGTCTGTATCTTCACTGAATGATTGACCTCACTAATTGTACTCCACACTGCTATTATTATGAACACGCCCTCTTTCAATTAATTATTAAAATCTATATAAATATAAATACACAGACTCAAAAACATACAGATCATGAATGTTGAGTGTGTTGGTTTTCTAACAATCTACTGCAACGACTGGCAAATTGTTTGACATGTGGTTATAGAATTTATACCAAAAACAGTGAATAATCTGGTTAGACATATTGGACTGCTATTATTTTGAACATGACTGTACTTCTATAGAGGTCAAAACCGAAATAAGTATAGTCCTCTAGTTGACCTGGTGATGAAATCTCCTTTATTCTGAGCTCCTCACTTCTTGTCTTTGGAAATCAGTGGTAATCATATTATACATTCTAGAGGCACAATGTAAAGATCTATCATCCAGGGAGGCGGCTCCTCCATTACCAAGTCGGCAGCTTAAGTACATTTGCATTTCTAAATTGGAACTTAATGAGAAAATTGTGCTAATGCAAGTCCATGTATTGTATGGCCTAATATTTGTATTTTTGTGGTTATTTAAGACAAGATAATCTACTTACAGATCACTTCTCCCACCGTATTTATCTACTCGTGTGTGAAGATGGATGAGCGTTATGAACGCGCCAGCTGGTGAGTCCTTCAGACAATGCAAAAATAATATCAATGGAGACCCAAAAAAAAATAAAACAAGAAATTAGCTCTTAAAGTAAGTGGATATTACTCTTCTTTTGTGGAGAATTTATCAGATTTGTTTTCTAAGCATGCTTTACTCAATGACTTCTAAAACAAACTGTTCTTTGATAGAACATATGGTGTGATTTACAGAACTAGTGCCCCTTTATCATTCATGAAATCCTTCAAGATGGATCTGTCGCTAGATTTCACAATTCAAGCTTCAATCATTATTTAATAGATATATTGTACCTGATGGAGCTGGTGTATTACCTTTTGCAATCTTTGTCAATCATTCTGACATGTAAATGACCATTTTAGGAGTACAGCTGAAGAGTAAGAGAGCTCATGAGTCTTAAGGCCCCGTTACACGTAGCTACGCACCAGAGATCCCGACAATGATTGACCTGGCCGGGATCGCTGGTGAGATGCCGTACAGGCAGACTTACCAGCGATGACCCAGCGATGCGCCGACAACCCGATGGTCGTTGGGATCTGTTTGGTTCTCGGCCGAAGAATGGGGATCACTGGTTGTTGCTCCTGTCACATACCACGATGCTGCATGCCCAGCGGGAGATCGCCATGCATTAACGATCAGCGATCTCCATGCGGGGGGCCGACCGCTGCTAAGTGTCACACACAGCAATATCGCTGGCGAGGTGCTGCTGCATCACAAAACCTGTGACGTTGCGGCCATGTCATCGCTATGTGTTAGTGGCCTTTGATGTCTTCAGTCTTCACCCACCTTGTCTGACTGGCAGCTGCATCTTGTACAGAGCACTATGAGATTCAGGTGCAGCAGTAGTGGAGGAACACTGAGTTGTCAATCAGACAAGGTAGGCAAAGGTTCAGCAGTTGCATGGAGGAGCGTAACGGAGGAACTTTCAGTCAATAGCTAGATGGTAAGAGAGTCACCGGCAGCAGAGAAGTGGGCCACTGAGGAGCTTTCAATCAGGCTACGAGATTCAGAAGCAGAAGGAAGAGGGCCACTGAGGAGCTTTCCTTCTGGTAACGTGGCAAAGATTAATTCATAGTTCAGGCGCACTTGATGCCTTTTGTTTTTAGCTTTTTAATGTTGATGATGAAATGTAGTTTGGAGGAGGGTGTCTAGAGGATAAGTGGTACATGTCCTTTCTGCCATGAGTCCAAATGTAACTGAAACACAGGGGTGCCAATAAAAAAGCAAAAAAGAGAAGTTAAGTGAATGCACATTTAGAATACACATTTTCTATGTAAGTTCCTCTGCAAAAAATATCTGGAACTGGGACAACCTCATAAAAGTTGAATTACTTGAAAACTTTGGTTTCTGTTAGGGTACCTTTACACTCCACAACCAGCGGAGACATTTTTTGCAGCAATATTTCTCGCTGGAATTATCGCCGCCAAATTGCCTCCTTATTGCGGCATGTATTTCGGGAATTTGGCGGCGATAAAACCAATGTCGCCTGGTTTCGACTTTAGAGCAGTGCTGCAAAATCAAAACCAGGCGACATTTGTTTTATCGCCGCCAAATTCCCGAAATACATGCTGCAATAAGGAGGCAATTTGGCGGCGATAATTCCAGCGAGAAACATTGCCTGCCAAAAAATGTCTCCGCTAGGTTGTGGTGTGTAAAGGTACCCTAAGGACTATTTATGAGGTTTATTTCTGCCTCAAACTATGATCATGAGTAAGGCTACTAAGTAGCCAAAACGCGTCGCCTTAATCCATGATACACTGACCTTTTGGATTTTACGGGCTGAGAAAATTTTTCTTACCATTTTCTAATAGAGAAAGATTTTATAAAGAACTCAGAGTGCTAAGTTCTTTCATTCACTTGATAACGGTTTGATGCATCTGGAAGCAGTCTGAAGCCCGCTGAGATCAGTGCGGAGAATAAGGAACACGGGGAAGGAAGACAGGCGAGCGGACGTAATCTTTGTACTGTGATATAATCCTCCAACAATGGGTTGAGCTGCATGTATCCTCACACTAGTGACTGTATACTTCCTCCAACATAGTGGCCTGTACTAATATCTCCAACAATGGTGGCTCTACTAATTCCTCCAACAATAGTGAGCTGCAGTGGTATCTTCACCCCTAAGGTGACCTTTGTACTACGTATCCTCCAACAATAGGTGGGCTCTGTACTAATATCCTCCAACAATAGGTGGGCTCTGTACTAATTTCCTCCAATAATGGGTGGGTTCTGTGCTAGTATCCTCCAACGCTTCGGCAGAGCCGATAGGTAAAACCTGTAGCAATGATCCCTGAAAACATATTGTGATTATGATGATGTCATCTGTGAAGTGATATGAAATTAACGGAGTTATAACAGCGAGTGAAATAAATAAATAACTATAAACTACAGGAATGTCTCCAATTATGGGTCCTCTCACCCTGTAGCAGTATCCTCCTACATTAGGTGAAACCTGCATGTATTTTCAATGGCAAAGGGTGGGATCTGAAGCACTATCTTCCCGCAATGGTAGGACCTTTAGCACTATCGTACCTTTATGCCTCCAATAATGGGACCAGTACGACTGTCCAAAGACATGACTAAATCTCTTTTCATTGTGATCTAACTAGTTAAAAAATAGAGTTTGAGAATTGGAGTGATTGATGTTCCATAGACAGGCATGCCAATCAGAGTCTGTCAAGTTCAGATGAAGAAATTCCAATGGTTACAGTAATGACTTCCATAACTCGTCATCATCTACATATTTCCAAGAAAAAGACAAAGATATCAATTACATTGAGTTCTTTCAAAAGGGGCTTACTCATCCATGATTAAAAAGATCCTGCTTTGTCCTTATCCTGTCACATATACAAATCATGATATATAACTATTCCAAGCCTATATTACAGATGTTACCTATAGATTTCATCCCACAGTGTTCTACACAGCAGAAACCTATATTGGATTATGATAATCCTTAATGGCTTGATTCGACAAGCAGACAAATAATAACCAGCTGGGTTAACTATCATTATGTCCTTGGTGCTGGGGAGAGATATATAAGGAATCTAATCCCTACACTCTTGACTTGTGTCAATATAATCGGCTGATCTCTCAATGTGTTTCAGTGGAATCTTTAGGTCACATTTAAAAATGGCAGCACCTAAAACCTCCAGGCGTATTTCACATTTTCACAAATCCTTTACATTGTATAAACCATATTTTTTTTTTTGTTTTTATCCTATTACATTTACTGGAACACATCTGCCGTTACTGAGCTGTCTGGGGATATTAATAGGAAAAGCACTTACGTCTGGAAACGGAGCTGTGTTCTATCCATTTTATCAGCCAGCATGATCAAAAATTCATCTGTTTAGGTTCTTGTTTCAATCTTGTTAAAAATACTTATCTAATCACGTAACATCATGTGCAATAGATATCTCTGGTGGTTCAACATCAACTTTCCCATTTGTAGTAAATTGCATCAGTTTCTCTGAAAAGTGTTGACTCTTTGCAAAATGTCCCATTAGGTCATATTATCAAAACTTAATCAATTGGCAATTTCTTTTAAATCAGGGTGAGGATACAGAGGAGGTCCAATAATTGGAACACTTTATTTGGTAAGCCTGTGTTAGTTTATCAAGTTGGATCTTAACGTTGGTCAGATTGAGGCTCCATCAATTGCGGAGCTTTGTTAGGTCAGGTTGAGGATGTCCTTCACTTTGAAGTATCAAGTCATGTTGAGGTCACAGATGACATCCAACAATTGGGACACTATTAAACCATGTTGAGATTAGATTAGAGATTAGAACCCTTTGTTCGGTCACTTTGAGGTTATGGAGGTCTATTAATTGGTCATGTTGGGGTGTTGAGACACGGTCATCAGTAGGGATCATCTTTTTGGCCAAGATGAGGTTACAGAGATGATCCATTTATTGGAAACCTCAAGTCAAGTTAAGCTTCTTGTATTAGGTATTTTAATTGGAGCGAATTGTTAAGATCCACCAATTGGGACTCTCTTAGGTAAGGTGCAGTTCTTGGAAGAGGTCCATTAATTAGAGACAATATTTAAGAGGTAAAAATGCGGGGCACCGAAAATTCAAGAACCTAAGTAGCGGCAACAGCAGTGTCAACTGCAGCAGGGGGTCCATTAATTAGTACTAGGTCAGGTTGAGCTTACAGAAAATGCTTAAAATTTATTAGGTTATGTTTTAATAATTGAGACGGATCATCAATTCGACCCCCCTCTAATGTTAGGGAATGGTGTCATCAATCAAGACCCACTTTAAGGATGAGATACATCAATAAGAATCCAAGTTGACGTAGTGGAGTTGGAGACCTTTTATTTTAGCCAGGTCACAATTCGCTTTTCTACATCTCCAGGTAAAGGTGGAATGGCTTTTTGGCTCTATTCTGTCATAGGCCTTCTCTCCTAATCAGGGGTGGAGCTGCTTATTAACATGCATTGTGCAGAGTTTGTGTCCATCAGTTATCTACACTGTTCAGAATTATTAGGCAAGTCAGTATTTTCACTGTATCATAATTATTAACATCCAAGTTCTATAAGCTTGAATGCACATTGAATAAAGCAGATCACGTGTGTATTTATGTAATGAGCGGGTGTGACCTAAAGATCCAACGCCCTTTATCAAGGTGTGCAGAATTATTAGGCAGCTTGTTTTCCTCAAACCACATAGGTCAAAAAAGAGATTTTCCTGACTTTGAGAAGTTAAAAATTGATGCAAGTCTTACAGTTGAATGTAGCACAGAACCAACCAATGTTTTGTTCTAAATAGTTAACAGGGTCCAAATCAAAATGTTGAGAAAAACAGAGGACATTAACTACCAAAGATTTGAGGAGGATTAAACATGAAGCAACGAGGAAACCATTATCATCCAGTTCTGTCATATTCCAGAACTGAAACCTCCCTAAAGAGCCCAGAAGTACAAGGTGTTCAGTGCTCAAAGACACATCCGAGGTAAGTAGGGCTGAAACCACTGATCAAGACACCAAAATGAAGACGGCAAGTTTAGGGCAAGAAATATCTAAAGACAGATTACTCAAAGGTTTTATTGATTGATGAGATGAGAGTGACTACGGGCAGGCCAGATGAGTGGGCCTATGGTTGGATAAGTGAAGGGCGATGACATTTGTGGAGCCCACTGGGACGGGGTACTCAGTACCGGACGGCGTACTGCTGGGGATGTCTCGAAGGTCCTGGTCCGGACCGTGTCCCGGGTTCCGCAAGTAAATGGGGGGATATTTACAGGGGAGTTTGTCGTGACACCACCCACGGGTTGTGGTCAGGGTGACCACCGCTGCTGCAGAACCTCCGGGGATGATGTTTGGCAGGTGGAGATGGAATGGCTCTCTGCCGGTAGAGCCTGGTTCCCCGGGGCAGTGATAGTTAAAGTCTATGATGGATGCTATAGATGTTGCAGGATAGGGATGATAGTGGAGATGATGGCTGTTTGTGAGGGAAAGTAGGGCTTGAATACAAGGATCACACACACTCACGGTTTTGAAGTTTCCAAGACTTTACTGCAGATGTTGGTAGCAGAGTATTGTCCACGGAGTCTGTACCGGGGTCGGGTTGCTCCCACCCTGTCCGGGTTCTCAGCTTCCCACTGCTGCGCTGTGTGTGTGGCCCTGCTGCTGCTTTAGCTGGGCTGCCTGCACTGTCTCTCCTCACAGGTACCCCCTTTGCTAGGCAACTTGAGCCTTCCCGTGTGCTTCTGACCCCACCGTGTTGCTTCGCTGAGGTACAGTGTAGATCTGCAACCTCCACTATCCCGGTGTTTACTGTGCTGTGTGTATCAGTCACAGTTTCGGATCCGGTATCCGTTCTGTGCGCTCTTCCGGGGTGAGTTGTGAAGTCACTCAGTCTCCCAGACATGTTCCTCTGTTTCCTGCACTCCTTCCCTCAGACCCTGGCTAGGCCTGGAATCGAGGAGCAAACTGTAGAGAAGCCTGAGGCAGCATCTTTACACTACAGTCTCTCTCTCAGTTCTCCCAGAAACTGAACTCTTCACAGTACTGCTACGTACTGAACTTACTACTTCCTCTTGACCCAGAGTATATAAGGGAGCTGCTTTAGCTCCCCCATCTGGCCCAGAGGTGCTAGTGTAGTGTCCAGTGTTGTGTGGGGAGTGAACCCGTGTTGATGTTTCTGTGGCACATTAACCCCTGGGGTGCCACACATTCGCTTAAGCTCATCCAGCAAGGTGGAGATCGGGTCCTGCTACAGCTATGGGCTGGTATTATTGTAGATGAGCTTGTTGGACCTTTTTGAGTTGAATATGGATTCTTGCTATGAACATATAACACTCATGCAAATGGGAAAAAGAAAAGGGTCTTTTTCCCATTTGTGTGGCTGCTGCAACCAACTGGTCCCTATACAGACTAAAGACCATAACTTCACAACTAACATCATCGCTTTATATTAGGCTCCCTAAATGGCCATCAAAGGGTTTCTCCTGAGGGACCAGAGTGGAGTCTACAAAGCACTGCCTCAAAGGGGAGAATAAAAAGGGTAGTAAAAAACTGAAATTCCATGTGAACTATTATAAAACAGGTACAAATTAGGTGAAAGGATAAAGGGGTTGGTAGAAAAACACACAGTTAATCATAGATACTGAACTGGTGATTTTTTCCAAGGAAAATTGCAAATATAAAAAGCTGGAGAGGAGATCCCAGAAACAGGTGCACATACAAATATAGCCAGCAAATAAGTCTGGTGCAAGGTGAGTATAAATAGCCCCACCCAAGCTGTGATCCGACAGAGGCAAAATAGGAAAGTGAGAAACACCTGACTACAGCAAAGCAAGGGAAGAAAAGTAAAGTAGAAGTAAGGGCCCTTTCACATCAGCGTTTTTTTCAAATCGCGGCAGATGCGGTGAAAAAAAGCATCTGCCGCGATTACCGCATACCGGCTGCACTTGCGGCACGGTTGCGGTAAACGCCATACAAGGTATAGGCGGACTTGCGGCAGATGCGGCAAGTGCGGTTTTGGCACTTGCGGCAGGTGCAGCCGCGAAAAAAAAATGCTGTCGCGGCCGCACCTGCCGCAAGTACCAAAACCGCACTTGCCGCACCTGCCGCAAGTCTGCCTATACCTTGTATGGCGTTTACCGCAACCGCGCCGCAACCGTGCCGCAAGTGCAGCCGGTATGCGGTAATCGCGGCAGATGCGGTTTTTTTCACCGCATCTGCCGCGATTTGAAAAAAACACTGATGTGAAAGGGCCCTAAGAGAACCATCAGCAGTTGAACTGACACTGACCATGTTGTGTCAGCAGAGAAGGAAACTAGCCCCCCACCCCTCAGCAAAGGTCATCGGATTGAGTCCCAAAACAGAGGCATGACAACTCTAAATCAACTCCTAAATCTCCTACCAGTTTTTAGAAGGCATTCCTTCAATTAGCATTATAGGAAAAAGTCTGTGTCTTTCAGTAAAAATGTGATTATTATGCAGGACATTGCTCCATTGCAGACTCAACAGTTTACGAGCCATTTCTTGGCCCAGTCTTGACTTTTCAACGTCTTGCTCAGTGGTGGTCGGGTTTAGCATATTCACCTCACCCATGTCCCTGAGGACTGAACACCTTGTAATTCTGGACCCTCCAAAGAGGCTACAGTTCTGGAATATGACAGCACTGGAGGATTATGTCTTCCTAGTCGCTTAACGTTTGATTCTTCTCAAATCTTTGGCAGTTAATGGGTGGCTTTTTTTCTCCACAAGTCTTTAGCAATCCTTGTAAGTATTTTCAGCAAATCCTTTTGTTAGTCATATGATCACCACAATATCTAAAGGGGATGTCACACGCGTCAATATCTCTGTCAATATCACTGCTGCGCGTGATGTTGCAGCTATATTGACGCGTGTGACATGCTGAATCAACCAGCGGTTTTTGGACTGGACCGAAAACCTGGCGATGGTCGCCCGGTGTACACACAGCATCGCTGCGTGTGACACCGAGAGACGCGATCAGCCAGCTCCCAGGCCTCTCATGAAGCGCTGGAGCTGGTATCCAAGGTAAATTGCGGGTAACTAGGCAGCGAGTGCTGCCTAGTTACTAGGGACCCTAGTTACCTGCTGTGTACCTTGGATACCAGCCGGTGAGCGGAGAAGGCTGGTAACCAAGGTATACATCGGGTATCTAGGCAGCGCGCTGCCTAGTTACCCGCAGTTTACCCTAGATACCAGCCTGCAGACGTTGTGGAAACAATATTTAAATCATTTCCACGATGTTGCTGGTAAATGACCGCTGGTGAGTCTGCCTGTGTGACAGCTCACCAGCGATCATCCGTCAATGTCGCCAGCGATCAGATCACTGGCGACATTGACATGTGTGACGCCGGCTTTAGCATTTTCCAGAATGCTTCTTCACTATGTAAAACTTACAACAATTTTTGACTTCTCAGGGTCAGGTAAATCTCTTTTTTGGCCTATTTTGCCTGAGGAAAACAGGCTGCCTAATCATTTTGCACTCCTGGATAAAGGGCGTCGTATCCTTAGGTCACCCCCCCTCATTACACAAATACATCAACCGCTCTACTTCTGCCAAAAAGCATCAACGTTATACATCTCGGGGTTGGAAAATCTGTTTACAATGATCAAATGGAGAAAATACTCACTTGCCTAATAATTCTGCTTTCAGAGTACTTATGTTATCCCCCGGTGGCATTAATTCACAGCATGAAATGCTCAATGGCATTTATAGAAAAGGATGTGGTGGTTGTTTTTAAAGCTGCACTTCACCGGATCCTTGCACAGTGTTTTATCCGCCTGAGTGGTTACGTTGAATATCACTCAGAATACTATGGCCAAATCCTCTACAATTACTGCATCCTCCATTGCACAATGCTCCAGACTTTCCATAGAGCCCAACTTTTGCAGCTTGAAAGGATCTGCATGTTATCAGTAATTCATAGCACATTGCTTTAGATTCAGGCCAGCACACCTCAATCATTTCTCTGGCTACGCTCATGTATGCTGCCTGAATATTATTGTAGGATAAGGGATATGCTCGGCCTCCTATCTGACCTAGATACTTTCCAGGCAATATTCCGCACTCATGGGAATGTACCAGTTCCAGAGATTAAAATGACAGAGGCAAATCTCAGGCTACGGTTGATAGAAAAGTTAACATGGAGAACGATAAAAAAGTGTGACATCTATTAAAAATAATCATTTATTTCATTTATTTATTTCATTTAGGACAGTATATTCCATATAACCCAGGCAGCAATGGACGAACTAAACACATAATATAAGTAGACCGTTCCTTTATGATCTGGTGTTGTAAATTAGAAATTAAAGTGGTGGTCCAAATCCCAAAGTAATTTCTCCCCTAATCCCTAATCCTCTATTAAATGCCATAATCGAAACTATTTTCTAATATACTTGCATTAAAAATTCCCTATACTTCTCTAAAGCCACTATATAACTGCTGTTGTATTTTTCCTCCTTCTTCCTGTCTGATGACGAGTCTGTTGAGAATCCCAGTGCATTCTGGGAAACTCAAATGAAGTGTCTTCATGGGGCGAGGCTGCCACAATAACCGCAGCCTTTGCCCCCTCTGTGAAACAAATCAGTTTGGCACTTATTTCAGGGGCTGGCTAGTCTCTGTACACTGAGCAATGTGCACAATGGCAGTTGGCTCAGATCAGCAGTAACGACTGCACAGTGTGCTATGTGCAGAACAGGGGCGGACCTACCGTGGTGCATCTGGTTCAGCTGCATCAGGGCCCCGACCGGCTAGGGGGCCCCCAGCCGACCCCCATGAACCTGTGTAAGAGGATAGAGGAGGGTAACACTGAGGGAAGCTTCCTGCTTCCCCAGGCTGATCCCGCCCCTCCTCTCCTATGCCGCCCCGGCTCCCAGGACTTCAAAGCGCGGCTCGGCACAGCAGGTAGGAGCCGCATCAACGCATCAATCACCCACAGCCCCCCCCCCCACTCCTCACCTGTGTCCACTAGCCCACCCCCCCGCTCCTCGCCAGTGTCCATTAGCATACACCCACCCTCCCCCGCTCCTCACCAGCAGTTCTGCACCAGGGCCCTCCGGGGTCAAGGTCTGCCACTGGTGCAGAATGACCACGCCTCTGTGTTGTCGGCTCAGGTCAGCAGTAACGAGTCAGCAACTGAGCGGTGTCAAAATACTCATCAGTGACCAGTGACGTCATTTGTGGAGTGGTGTTGATCTCTGCATGCCAAGTATTCCAAAACAGCCCTGTTTCCATCTCACTACTGCAGATCTGATCCAACAACAGAGAGCGCACTGTCATTATGCACATCGCACTGTGCACATTGAACTGGGTGGGACTAGCCCAGCTCTAGAAACGAATCTCACTGATGACGCTTAGTTTCAGGGAATGGGGCAGAGGCTGTTGCAGTCTCCAGACCACCTACCCTTAACCCCTGATGATGCTTTAAGTTTTGCAGCATGCACTTAGATTTTCAAATGAAACATCATCAAAAAGGAATTAGGGAAATAATACGACAGCAGTTTAGATATTTTTGGGGGGAAGAGAATTTTTAAGGCAAGAATGTTAGCAAAGAATTTAGATTATGTTACTAAATAGAGATTTAGAATGAAAATTATTTCGGCTTCATAACACCCCTTTAAGATACATATTGTGCTGGACAACATGTATGACTCCTAGACACATGAGGTGTACTGTCATACATTGCACAGTCATCATATCATACACAGTATCTTATTGTTGCAACGCAGTGCAGAACCTACATACCAGTTATAAATTTTGTATGAAAAAATTCTGTACATGTGCAAAAATGTACTGTTGTAGGGGGGGCTTCAGACCACACATCCAGATAGGAGGCGCCAGACTGCATATCCAGACTGCTGTTATAGCAGGCTCCAGACTACACACCCAGACTGCTGTAATAGGGGGCTTCAGACTACACATCCAGATTAGGGATGGGCGAATCTACTCGCTAGGACTCGTTACTCGGCGAGTAGTAAGGGACTCGCAGGACTCGGTACTCTGCGAGTTTCCCAGCGTTTACTCGCACGAGTCCAATACAAATCAATGGCAAACGCTGACAAAACTAGGATTGCCATTGTCTTGCATTAGACTCGGCTACTGTGCCAGTGATAGCAGGGAAACTCGCAAAGTAACTGCTGTTACTTTGCGAGCCGAGTCCAGCTGTCTTCTCTGTGCAGGCTGCCGCAGCTCCAGGGTCCTAGAGCCCGCCTGCTCACAGAGATGATGTAGCAGTGCTGTGATTGTTCTCAGTCTGCTCATGCCCTGTGCATAGACATCTATATCTATGCACAGGGGATGTAGCAGAGAGGACATCGCGTTTTGGACTGCGTCGGACAGAAGAGGATTTTTTTAATTAAAGATGGAGTCCCTAATAGCTTTTTTTTTTATTTCAAATAAATATTTTTCTCTGTGTTGTGTTTTTTTAACCCTTTATTGGAGATTCTTAGTGGCTGGGTCAAACGTGGCCTGACATTAAGAATCTCGGGCTCAATACCAGCTTGTATAACAAAGCTGGTATTAACCCCTTTATTACCCAGCGTGCCACTGCCACCAGGGCCGCTGGAAGAGCGGGGTTCAGCGCCAGAGGATGGCGCTTCAATGAACGCGCCATCTTCTGGGGCGGCTGTGGGCTGCAATTTGCAGCGGGGGGTGCCCAGAAAGCTTGGGCCTCCCTGCGCTGCGGATTCCAGCCCCCAGCTGCTTAGCTGTACCTGGCTAGACATAAAAATTGCGCGGAGCCCCACGCATTTTTTTTTTATTATTTCATGAAATTCATGAAATAATTAAAAACAAGGGCTCCCCTATATTCTTGTGTCCGGCCAGGTACAAATAGGCACCTGGGGGTTGGGGGCAGCCCGTCGCTGCCTGCTGGATCCGGCTGGTTCCAGAAATACGGCGAAGCCCACGTGAAATTTTTTTCTGACAAATCCATAAAACAATTTAAATAAAAGGGACTGCATCTTTATTAACCCCTGGACCATGGGCGAGGGGTTAATAAAGATGCAGTCCCTTTTTTAGGATTGTTTTATTGATTTTTCAGAAAAAAAATTACATGGGCTTCGCCGTATTTCTGGAACCAGCCAGATCCAGCAGGCAGCGACGGGCTGCCCCCAACCCCCAGGTGCCTATTTATACCTGGCCAGACACAAGAATATAGGGGAGCCCTTTTTTTTTATTATTTCATGAATTTCATGAAATAATTAAAAAAAAATGCGTGGGGCTCTGCGCAATTTCTATGTCTAGCCAGGTACAGCTAAGCAGCTGGGGGCTGGAATCCGCAGCGCAGGGATGCCCAAGCTTTCTGGGCACCCCCCGCTGCAAATTGCAGCCCGCAGCCGCCCCAGAAGATGGCGCGTTCATTGAAGCGCCATCCTCTGGCGCTGAACCCCACTCTTCCAGCGGCCCTGGTGGCGGTTGCACGCTGGGTAATAAAGAGGTTAGGGCCAGCTTTGTATTATCAGCTGGCCCTAAGCCCGAAATTTATGGCGGTCATGCCAATATTAGACATGACCACCATGAATTTCTATTAAATTGTTTTAAAAAAACACAACACAGAGAAAAATTTTTATTAGAAATAAAAAAAAAAGCCATTAGGGACTCCATCTTTAATTAAAAAAATCCTCTTCCGTCCGACGCAGTCCAAAACGCGATGTCCTCTCTGCTACATCCCCTGTGCATAGATATAGATGTCTATGCACAGGGAATGAGCAGACTGAGAACAATCTCAGCTCTGCTACATCAGGCAGCAGGCGGGCTCTAGGACCCTGGAGCTGCGGCAGCCAGCACACAGAGCAGACAGCCGGACTCTTATCTGTGCGAGTTTCCCAGCGATTACTTACACAGTAAACAAGTCCAATGCAAATCAATGGCAAAACTAGGATTGCTTCAGGCTGAAGCTTCCGAGACACATCTGTGATTTGTAAATCGCACATTACTCGCTATTACTCGCTTCCCCATTCATTAACATTGGACTCGCTAGACTCGCAACGAGTAGCGAGTCCCGGGCTCGGACTCGCTAGAGTCAAGTGATTCCGAGTAATTTAGGATTCGCCCATCACTAATCCAGATAGGAGGCGCCAGACTGCACATCCAGACTGCTGTTATAGCAGGCTCCAGACTACACACCCAGACTGCTGTAATAGGGAGGCTCCAGACTACACATCCAGACTACTGTTATAGGAGGCTCCAGACTACACATCCAGACTGCTGTAATAGGGAGGCTCCAGACTACACATCCAGACTACTGTAATAGGGGGCTCTAGACTACACATCCAAACTGCTGTTATAGGGAGGCTTCAGACTACACATCCAGATTGCTGGTATAGGGGGACTCCAGACTACAAATCCAGACTGCTGTTATAGAGGGACTCCAGACTACACAGCAAGACTGCTGTTATAGGGGGGCTTCAGACTACACTTCCAGATTGCTGTTATAGGGGGACTCCAGACTACACATCCAGATTGCTGGTATAGGGGACTCCAGACTACAAATCCAGACTGCTCTTATAGGGGACTCCAGACTGGATCTTAATAACACAACTTACTTTTTAGGGAATATCTTTATTAGTATTTTCTTCCCCGTCATCTTTCAAACCCTCATTCCTACAAGCCTGTCATAAACCAAAATAACCTAAATTAAATTTTACAATTTGCAATTATATAATTTATTTTGTTTTACAGATATTATCATTGCCACCATTAAGTTGATTTTCTAGTACATAATATACTTAAAAATAAGTGAAAAACATTACTAGAAAGTACGTTGTAAATGTAAATTGTATAATTGTCCTAGATTTGCTTCCTTATGCAATTTGTGTATTTAGCAGTTGTAGAACGAAGTTATAGTAATTATCAGAAAATGTGTATCATATATAAGAAGATCATATGGGTTCTCTGGGGAAAACAATTTATCACCTATCCAGAGGATATGTGATAATTTGCTTATCCATGGATGTCCCAACACCAATTGGAAGAATGGGGAATTTATCTCCAACGGGCACCTTTATACTTGTTTAACGTAAAATTGAATGGCAAGTTGGATGACCCCCGCTGCTCCCGTTCATTCTATATGCGGCTGTTGCGAGATGCCAAGAGCAACATTCGTCAGCCCCATAGAGAATGATCATACTGCTGATCTATACAGATCCCAGCTGTCAGACCCTCTTCAATCCACACGTTATCTTCAAGCCTATTAGTGATAACTTGTTTTCATTGGACAATTCCTTTTAACTAATATATTTGTGTATCTATTCATCTATCAATATATCATCCGTCATTCTGTCTAGTTAGCTATTGCATACCTCTGTTTCCAATGATCCCAGCTACTCCAATTGCCGTTAAAAGATGAGTGTTTTAAACTGTTCCCATCACCTTAGACATTATCTAAATGGGGTTTTAGGCACTCCTCTATGTGCCCAGACGTGCCCCACATACCTCAGAAAATAACTTTTATTGTGTCCAGCACTGGCCTTCTATTGAGACCGGGAGGCTGCTATTTAGTCCTGATGGATGATGTCCTCACCACCCCTCCGGACTGCAAAACCCACCCTGCATTTTTAAAAATTCCCGCCCCTCCTGTGATCTGTGATGGAGTGACAGCCGCACTCGCACCTGCACAGTGAAGCGGGTGTCCGCACTCCAATGAACAGCGCCGATGTCTCGCGAGATTTCACAAATCTCGTGAGACATCGGCACAGACAAGCGCACCCACAACTGCATAGTGTAGCGGGTGTCCGTGCATAGTGATGATGTCTCGCGGGAGTTTTAAATTTTCGTGAGACATCGGCACTGTTCAATGGAGCACGGACACCTGCTCCACTGTGCAGGCATGAGTGTGGCTGTCACTCAAGCGCCAGCCAGAGGAGGGATGAGAATTTTAAAAAGTGCAGGGCGGGCTTTGCAGCCCGGAGGTTGTGGCGAGAACTCAATAGGAGGCCAGTGCTGGACACAATAAAAGTTATTTTCTGAGGTATGTGGAGCATGTCTGGGCACATAGAGGGGTTACTAGAACCCCATTTACATAATGTGCAAGCTGCTGGGCACAGTTTAAAATGCCCAAAGGGGGTGACAGGTTCCCTTTAAAGACACCCCTGGAGCACTAAGCAAAGGGGGACATGACGTTGAGAGTGGTGGAGCCATAACTCCTGTGGCTTTGTTATATATCTGTAGATAGGTAGACTTTAGCAAGAGTGATTCTGCTTTAAGAAGAAGGATCACAGTGTGTTGGTGCCAGGTGTCTTATGGGGGGGAGCTATATGGACGATATAAGTCTCTGTACTCTCACTCACTCTAACGGGAAGAATAGGGGGAAGCATTACCTACCCTCCTGCTTTATTAAAATCACTAACCAGATATTTTTTTATTAAACCATTACTTGTATAGTGATGAATGCCTTTTATGTTTATCTTGTACCGTGTCCAATTCTTCCATTGCTCTAAAGAGTTAATTTTGGCATTATTCTCCTAAGCCCAAGGGAAGGGCAATGCTTCAGCTATGGTTGCCTAGAGGTTTCCTCCACAGGGGGATTTCCCTCTCCTGAGCCCTGTTGGATGAGTTGGTGGTTTGCTAAATTTAGTCCCCTTCTTAATGCTTTTGCAGTAGCATCTTCTTATAAGTGTACCTAATTGATATAAACGTTTAAGAAAATAAATAAAAAATGTCATGTGGCTTGAAATATATAACCCGTCACAGCTTTGGTGGGTAGGAGTCAGGTGCAAGGTAAAGTGGACTCATTTTAACTAATGTAAAACCTCATGGTGGTGGACAGGCTCGCTTTGGTGACCACCTTGAAGGATGTTGTAATGGTAACGTCATCAGGGGCGGGCAAGATGGATAAGCACAGAAGTGAGGATAATAGGGTCATTGGTGCCCTAAATGTTTACTGGTTCTGCTTGTATATCAGCCAGTGTGTGACGACCCCTTTATCCGGTAGATGTCTGCCCTGGTGCTGTTTGTCAGACAGCTGGGGATATCACAGTACTTATGAATCCCAATGTACTAGTACTTCACATGACTACTACTGTGATTGTCTGATCTTGTGAATTAAATAAAGCTGTGCCATTTTGACAACCAAAATAATTTGTTTCATGAAGTTATTCCAGATATGGTTGTTTTAGGATGGAGTAGGGATTCATCCCATATTAAAAAGTCATGGTAACTGGGTTACCATAACTTTGACATTAATAGGACTGTTCAAACACAGTGCTATTAATGTCAAAGTTAGGCGGCCAGGTATTTTGGACGAAGTACCTTAATGTCCGCGCTGCTGCCAGAGGGGAAAATACACCAACGACACTGGGACGTCTGAGTACTGGTAGTAGAGGTTTATTTCCAACGCGTTTCGGAGCCACGTACCGAGCTCCTTCCTGAGGAAGGAGCTCGGTACGTGGCTCCGAAACGCGTTGGAAATAAACCTCTACTACCAGTACTCAGACGTCCCAGTGTCGTTGGTGTATTTTCCCCTCTGGCAGCAGCGCGGACATTAAGGTACTTCGTCCAAAATACCTGATCACAGCACCGCACCTCGTGGAAGTACAGTCCCTGCAGCAGCTGCATTGTTCGAGCGATTACGCTGGTTGTGTGCTACACAACCGGACCAGGTGAGCAAATCTGATTTTTTCACATTTACCTGCCCATAAAGGATAAGACCCTATGTGCGCATTCTCAACCCTCTAGATACACAAAGTTAGACGGCCGTCACACGCTTCAATGTTGAGAGCGATATTGTTAGCGATCACGTGCACGCGCGATCGCTAACGATATCGCTCACATCGCTGGTGAGCTGTCACACAGGCAGACTCACCAGCGATGTGGAGCAGCGAGATCGGTGGTAACTATGGTACACATCGGGTTACTAGGCGCTGCGCGGCTCTTAGTAACCCGACGTTTACCATAGATACCATCTCCCAGCATAGGCTCTGCCGCTGGGAGATCGTTCATCGTGGTGTCACACACCACGATGAGGCAGATTGATCAAGCGATTATCGCTTGATATGAGCTCCGGCTCACCAATCTACGATGTAACAATCAAGCGATTTTACATTGTAAAATCGCTTGATTACACGCATTGACGCACAAACGATATCGCTTAAGCCAGTGATGGCGAACCCCAGGCCTCGAGTGCCGCACACAGTGCAGGTTTTCAGGATTTCCTTAGAGTTTGACAGTTATTAATTTGATTGCCACCTGTCAAATGCAAAGGAAATCCTGAAAACCTGGACTGTGTGTGGCATTCGACTCTGGTATGTCGGTCTCAACCTGGGTCCCCAGCTGCCTCCAACCAGTCCTGGGTAAACCCCCTTCCGAGTCTGGGTCACCCCGCTCCTAAGAGGCACCCTCCTGATGCAGCCGCAGGGTCCCCTCCGTCCTGAGATATGGACTCCTCTTACCTGATTATAAATCTAGTCTTCTTAGCCAAGTAGGCGTGGTCCTCAACATTTTATGGGAGTGGATTCTGAGAAACACAACTTTTTGGCTAATGAGCCTAGAATTACATACTGAGAAGAGAGGGCCATATCTCAAGAATGGAGAAGGGCACAATTATTTACTGTCGGTAGAAAACTACATATCAATGGTGAGTGACAGGTCCTCTTTAAAACAATCATTTTAAATATACAGTATATCAATAAAGTGAGTACACCCTTCAATGTTTTCAAAGTATATATTTTCATTAGACAACACTCAAGATGTGACACTTTCATACGAGGTAAAGTAGTCAGTGTACAGCTTGTATAACAGTGTAAATTTGGTGTCCCCTCTGAATAATTCAAAACATAACCATTAATGTAATCAATACTGTCAGAAAGAAGAACGGCACTCACCGGGTTTCGGGCATATGGATAATTTATTCAGTCCATATCTGGGTTACACATGCAGGGAGGGAGGGGGTGCAGAGCTGGATAACAATCGACTGTTTCACTCAGTCAGAGCTTCAACAGGTCCAAGCTCTGACTGAGTGAAACAGTCGATTGTCGTCCAGCTCTGCACCCCCTCCCTCCCTGCCTGTGTTACCCAGATATGGACTGAATAAATTATCCATATGCCCGAAACCCGGTGAGTGCCGTTCTTCTTTCTGACAGTATTGATTACACTTGTGCTTGAGCTGAGCATCATTCGAGTGTGTCGCAAACCCACATAATGGAATAATTGCCCGAAGATAGGACCCAGTGCCCGGTTCTCTTTCTCCAAGTGTGCCATAACCATCAATGTCTAAACTGCTGGCAAGAAAAGTGAGTACACCCCTATATACTGAAAATGACCAAACTGTGCCCAATTACCCCATCTGTCTTCCCGGTGTCATGTGACTCACTAGTGTTACAAGCTCTCAGATGTGAATGGGAGCAGGTGTGTAACATTTGGTGTTATCTCTCTGGAGGGTCCACCTGCCAGTGCTCAGACCATATACAATCACACACTGCAGAGGTTACAGGGGTGAGGGGTATGACTGTTAATGTTCAGACCATACACTTCACACTGCAGAGGTTACAGGGGTGGGGTAGTCCGCCTGTAAGTGCGTAGACCATACACTGCACTCTGCAGAGGTTACAGGGGTAGGAGATCCACCTGTCAGTGCTCAGACTACACACTGCACACTGCACAGGTTACAGGGGTTTGGGTTCTTCCGGTCACTGCTCAAACCATATGCCGCACATTGCACATTGCACAGGTTACAGGAGTGAGGGTCCACCTTTCAGTGCTCAGACCATATGTGACCGCATATTGCACAGATTACATGGTTGGAGCCTTTCAGTGCTCAGACCATACGCCACCACACACTGCATCACATTGGTCTGCATTGCTGTTGTCCGGGGAGGAAGCTTCTTCTAAAGATGATGCACAAGAAAAGCCACAAACAGTCAAAACAAGTAGATGAAGAACACAGAGTCGAGCATTGTGGTGGAGGGTCATGGTTTGGTGCTGTATGAAAGCTGCTGACTATGGGGAGCTGCAGGTCCTTGAGGGAACCATGAATGCCAACATGTACTGTGACATGCTGAAGCTGAACTTGATCCCCTCCCTTCGGAAACTGGGTGGTAGAGCAGTATTCCAACATGTTTACTAAAGAAACTGAGGGTAAAGGTGCTGGACTGACCAAGCATGTCTCCAGAGGTAAACCCTATTGAGCATCTATAGGGAATCACCAAACAGAAAGTGGAGGAGTGCAAGGTCTCTAACATCCACCAGCTCTGTGATGGAGGATGGAAGAGGATCCAGCGGCTCCTGTGCAGCTTGAGTGATCTCAATGCCCAAGAGAGTTAAGACAGTGCTGGAAAATAATGGTGGCCACACAAAATATTAACACTTTGTGTGCAATATGGCCATTTTCATTTATGGTGCACTCACTTTTGTTGCCAGCGGTTTAGACATTGATGGCTGTGTGTTAGGTTATTTAGAGGATACACCAAATTTAACTAAACTGCTATACAGCTGTACACTGACTACTTTACATTGTATCAAAGTGTCATATCTTCACTTTTATATAAATTAAAAGAGAAAAGAAGCGCACATAGAGTAGTACCTCTATTTTACAGGTCCCTCAGACCCCAAATGGTTAGACTCACCTGATGTAGTTGTGTGTGTCACAACTACAATAAAAGCACACAGGAGGTCGCTGCAGGCTACCAGCTGAACAATGTAGAATCCAGATAAGGGTGAAAAGAGCTGGGATGAGATGCCGCACTGACCACAAAGATAAGGTGTTTATCACATATCACATATGTCAGCGCGGCATCTCATCCCAGCTCTTTTCACCCTTATCTGGATTCCATATCTTCACTTTTGACCCATGAAAAGATAATAAAATATTTTCGAAAATGTGAAGGGTTTACTCACTTTTGTGATATACTGTATATAGACTAGAAAACCAAAATGTTACTCAAGGACAGGCATTCACTTTAAGGTCCAATGATGGGTCGCCTATTTTTGAACTCTACCTTTTTCCACCTTTTCTTCCATGTCACCGATAGTTCTTTAAAAAGTGCATTAAAATGTTTTACGCCAATTCCTCAGTTGCCTAGAAACAGGCAGCCAGAAATCCAGAGCTCGAGGCTTGAAAGTCCTTATTAAAAGGCTTTGTGCATCAGTATGAGTGAAATGTTAATTTAGTAAGCCTGATTGATACACCGTGTTAGCTCGTTACAGGGATAAGCATGCACCAAAATACTGTATCTGATTCACGTTCATTCATTGCTCGCACATAAAAAAGCTTCTATTAAGAAAAAATACTCAAGTAAATGGGGAAAAAAAAGCAATAAAATACACAACAAAAGCCAAATCTAAAATTACCCTTCACTTATCAAGTCATGCTGATCTGGTTAATTAAAATATTTCCAGTAGGATAATTACAGGATGTGATTTCTTTAGTTTTTTTTTTTTTATTTTGGCATCCAAAAAATCCCGGCCCCTTATAAAGCGGTTGAAATGTCTGAAAGGTACTTTGTGCGCAACAAATAAAGGAACGAGACAAAGGAATATTGTCGCCACCTGATACAAACTTAATGGAATTAATAAGAATGGGAATCAGAGCAGAACAGAATATGTGTGCTCTTCAGAGTGTTCAATCTGTTTCCGATCCGGCCTTGTCTCATTCGTTTCCATGCAGATCGTTGCAATCGAGAAGTCCTATTGACATGGAAATGTATTAGATGCGTCCTGTCAATCAATCGTTAGGAAGGAGCTGAAATGTCAGCGGCTCGAATCCTTTGAGTCTCCTTCATTTTGGTAGAAAAGATTCATCCATACGTTTTACTTCTCCTTAGTTATTGTCTGCGCTTGCTCAAAGGTTTTGGAATACTGGTATGCCTGAGAAATAAAGGCGCCACAACTACAATGCAAGGTAATGCTGCAGTCAATCACTGAGCTCAGTGACTCTGCTGATGTAGATGGCACAAGATGCAAAGATTGGGGATTGGCTGCAGCGGTGATGTGTACTGTGGACCACTAGAGCCAAAACACACAGACAGCAGCAGTGGCAGATTACAGACACTGGACCCGGGGAGGGAAGTCTCTGCTCTCCTTGGAGCTGGAGATGTTCATACTCCTGATCATACCTGTTGGGTTTAAAGAGGACCTGTCACCCCCCTGCTGCATGGCAATCTAAATGCAGCACTGAATGCAGCATGTCTGCTGCATTCAGGTAAGGGGTCCTCCATGTGTCTGTGTGCTGTGTACACCGAGTTATAGCCTTTGTAAAACTTACAGTTACTTTGGCTGGAGAGAGCTCGATTGACTGTGGCCATTCCATCCCCCTCTGTCTCTGTGTGTGCCGCCTCCTACTGTGCTGTTTATGCTTTGTCAGGGCAGGAATCTTGAGCTGACGTCAGGACAAATGATTTGCATGCTGTGAGTGACAGAGAGCAGGGGAGGAGGAGGACAGAGCCAGCACAGCAGAAGCAGCACAGAGAGGCAGAGGGGGATTGAATGGCCACCATCAATTAAGCTCCCTCCAGCCACAGTGACTGCCTCCATGGCTTCTAACTGTAAGTTTTACAAAGGCTATATCTCTGGGTACACAGCACACAGACACATGGGGGACCCTTTCCCTGAATGCAGCCGACATGCTACATTCAGTGCTGCATTTAGATTGCCATGCAGCAGGGGGGGACAGGTCCTCTTTAATAGACATTGTGTGTTGATTTATTGTTCCAGAAAGGAGCCTCCCTTGAGAAGAAGCAGTTAATGTGCTACCAGGGAGGGGAGGGTTGCAGGGAGTAGGCCCTGGGTGCTGTTGGTGAGAGGCCAGACGATTATACCTTGTTAGGAGCTGGTGGAGATGGTTCGGCTGCTGGAGGAGACTGCCAGTTAATCTCTGTTGTGCATGTGGGACAAGACAACGAATGAGCCCATTTCCCGCATGAATTACAACATAAGCATGAGTCTCCGAGCTCGGGCCCCATGAACACACGTTTTTGTGGGTGAAAGTACTGACATCTTGTTTTAGCGCCAAAGGCACTGTGTTAAGCTTCAGATGTTTTTTCACAAGCTTGTGTAAGACGTAAGAAAGATTCTTATGGCACCAAAACTTAGATACCTCGGTGTCTCTTCTGTTAGGGTGTAAATATATGTGTGAATGTGGATAGCTTTATTATAAGTTTGTGAATTTCAGTGCTACTCTAGAGACAACCTCTACTGTGCACCCATAGAATTGACATTGGTTTGTTAGTGTTATGACGTCGGTTAGCTTTGATTCCTGATTGAGATAGGCAAATGGTTCCAGACGTTCCTGGTAGATTTGTGGGAATCTTTAGAGTCAGCACTTACAACCATGTCCAGTGGGGGCTAGGTGTGTATAATATTTGTGTGGTGAAATCGGCAAGGGTATATACTAAACAATATTCTATTCTTTTTCCCCTTATACTTTTATCAGACCCTTCAGTTTTAACAACGACAGTAAATAGCCTCTAGCTCTTCCCTCTCCATAGAGTTTTTGAAGCACCAATTGTCATCATTTATCTCAGTAATGGGAAAATGTGTCTTCACGGAATACAGATTTTACCCCTGAATTGCAAGTGAAAGATTAGTCCAGAAGGAGAAAGAAGCATATTTCTGTGATAAAGGTATACAGTTGCATGTAAACGTTTAGTCACCCCTGGTCAAAATTACTATTATTTAAACAGTTAAGCAAGATGAAGATAAAATAATCTCTAATGGTACCTTTACACGCCGCCACAACAGGATGGATACCAACGGCTACTTCACGTGCACGAGCACGCCCGAACGGTTACCAACGGGAAACGCACCCTCTTTACACGCCGCCACAAGGTGCGCTACGCTACGCTACATCTACAGCTAGCTACATCGCCGGGTGTCGCAAGTAGCCGTCTGTAGCTCAGCGTACCTCATTTACACACCGCAATAACAAGCTAATATGGGCGGACCTGGTGCAGCAGGGACAGCACATAGGCGTGCCACAATTGTGGATTACAAGACGTCCGTACGCTGATAGGACAAAGCAAGAAACCCATGATTGGCCCGGCATCGCAGGAGGCTGATTAATACATGACGCCCGAGCAATTGCGTAGTGTGACTGGTCAGCTTCTTAAATATGCCGCCCTGTGCAGCGACAACCAATCGCAACGAAGGAGCTTCCAATGATCGCTGAAGGGGCGTGGTATCCCGGAGCCTGGGTCACGCCTTAGCTACATTGCAGCTACATCGCCGGGTGTCCAGAGTTCCCTTCTGTAGCTTCTTTACACGCCGATACAGCTCGCTACAATCGGCGATGTAGCCATATGTTTATGGGCAGTGCACGGATACAGAGGTATCTGTAGCCGGCTGTGTCGTCCCGTCTTCAGACGCCGCTACTACGGGCGATATTGGCGCGACAAGCTACATTTGTAGCCTGTAGCGGGTTGTATGCATCCTGTTGTGGCGGCGTGTAAAGGTACCATAAAAGACATAAAGTTAAAGATGACACATTTACTTTGGATATTAGGTAAAAATAAATTAAGAATCTCATCTTTTACATTTTAAAAATTACAAAAAGGAAAATGCAACATTTTGGGCACCCTTGGAGATTTGTGTGCTCGGATAACTTTGGCCAAGGTATTAGACCTTTATTAGCCTGTTTTGTGCTATCTGGTTCTGTCCGATTTGAACCGGACAGAACCCGATCCGGTTTTGCCACCTATGGTGCCGGATTGGTTCTATTTGGCTATCCGGTTTTGTGATTTTCTCCCTGATCCAGTTTTGTTTGTTTCTTGCACTGGACACAAAATCGGAGTGAGCATAATTTTTTCTGTGCAAAAAACGAACAAAACCGGATCCTCCTCCTCCCAGATCCAGGGAAATCCGGCGCCCATAACATGGTAGTCTGTGGTCGCCGGATCGTCCCGGATCCAGCAGAAAAAATCAGATCATTTCCCGAACATCATTTACAGAACAGAGCCGGCTCTGAAATGCTGCCGTGTACATTAAGCACCATGGACAGCAGCAACATCTCAGACCCACCGCTAAACGTTCAGCACCATGGAGAGCTCCTCCGCTCACACAGGCTGAACGTTCAGCACTGCGGACAGCAGCAGAGACGAGCACAAATGAATCCTGCTAAAAACAGGAATCGGAGGGCATATTTGCCCACAGTTTGCGCTCGACCGTGCTGCCAGGAATCTCACAGAACTGGAAGATGTTTTAAAAAAAAATGGATGAAAACCCTTCAAGCAAGGATTGAAAGACTCTTGAAAAAAGAAAATTCAGGGCACTAAGCGGTATCAACAATCATGTTCCGGGATATTATCCCTGGCGGGTTCCCCTCCGGCGGTGCACATCCAAAGCACCAGGACGTTATACAGCGATTTGAAGAAAGAGACAGCACTCACCGGTATATCTGGACCTGTAGAAGCAACATCGTTTGCGAAACGGCGTCGTTGTCCACCGGCGCTCCGTGGTCACCTCCCTGCACCCTGTCTATCCTTGAAAATATGGATTAAAAGACCACCCTGCACATACCGGTGAGTGCTGTCTCTTTCTTCAAATCGCACTATTGAAAGACTCTTGGCTGCTACAAAAAGTGTTTACAAGCTTTGATACTTGCAAAAGGGGACGCTACAAGGTACTAACCCTGCAGAGTGCCCAAACTTTTGCATCGGACCATTTTGCTTTTCGTAATTTTTTAAATGTTAAAGATGAAAATATTTCTGGGAAGTCTAAAATACCAAGGAAATGTGTCATCTTTAACTTTGTACCTTTTAGAGATTATTTGATATTCAACTTTTTTAACAGTTCACAATGACAGTAATTTTGACATGGCGTACCCAACTTTTACATAGCACTGTGTTATAGAGATGCCCGCCCTGGATCCTGGCATATTTGAGTGGTTGACATTCTCCAGAGACTGGTCCGGCTGCCATGTAGTACTGACGTGAACACCAACCAGGTTCTTGCACCTCTTTTTGATCAACTCTACTTGGTGTGAAATCTGTTGTCCCTCCGTTAACAGCCACATTTCCTTTAAAACAGTGCACATTTCCTTTAAAACAGTGAGACATTGGTGTCTGTATATATGTCATTTGTCTCTTTTTGGAAACCCAAAATCTTTTCAGTTAAGTTTTCATTTCAGCAATGTTAACCCTGAACCATCAAAAAAAAAAAAAAAAACAACCGGCATCGTCCTCCTACGCAATGTTAGAAATCTTCAATGTTTTACTGATGACACCCTGTTGACTTCAGTGCAGTGATATGTTTCTATGCATGCTTTGCAATGAATGACAAGCAGGTATAAATGGGGCCCCAAAAATATGTGATCTCAGCCGAAGAGCATTAATGGCATTTCTGCTTGCGCTCACAAAACACATTATTCAGTATAGGAATGGTATCACCTGCCGGTAGTAAATCACAGCCTATCGCACTATAAAACAATATATTCTGCGCTGCTGAGTGAATATCACCGACTTTCCCTTTGATTTAAAAGACCTTTCAAGTTACATGTTGTCTACGTGATAAGACAAAAAACTTTTCATTTCAATTTTTGATCTCCTTTCAAGTGACCCCATGGCTTCTTCATCGCTTGCAAAGCGTTCGCCGAGAACCTGTGAATATTCTTACAAATTGGTGTCTCGGTGGGGTGGGGGACAAATGCTCCTGATTTATTTAAGTATGGGAATGATATGTGTGCCGCAGCTGGACAGGTGATATCCCCGGATATCTTCTAGAATCTCCATTCTGTGCTGACACTGGGTGCAAACGCTCTAGTTAAATTAGGTTAAATTTAGTGTTTGTCCTGAATGGAGATGAAACATTTATATGTTTTCAAACTGAGTTTAGACTATTTGACACAACCAAGTTTTTCTAAGGAGTCTGACAAAAAAACAAAAATGGTTCCAAAATATGGAATGGCCATAGAGTAATAAAAAAACATTTGTATCAACACGACGGCTTTTTTGTATGAATTTATGAAATCCATGCCATGTTTTGAAGGCAAGCTTGCTAGACGAATGACTGTTGGAGCATGTCAAACCCATATTGGTCCATCACAGTGCCCCTTTCCTTAGGCCATGCTACTCAACACAACCATTGTCACGGTGTAGTGAGAATGCTGATGAGGGAATGGCAGTTATGGGCAGGATGACCAGGGAAGACTAGTCTGACCCTCATGTAAGAACCCTGAATGGCCCTGATCCCGAAGGTATTTCTGAAGGTGGGAAGGTTTGGGCCTCTAGCCTCTCCCTAACCTCCTCCACCAGCCCTGCGCTATTTCCCCCTCCCCTCCCTCCACAGAACTGGGATACAGCAAATCCAAAGGAAAGGACTTCAGCAACCAAAACACACGGGTCAGCACAGCACGGCTTCCAGGCATAGAGTGACACTCTATCAGCAGCACCACCTGGTGGAAGAAGAGGCTACTTAAAGGCTAGGGGGAGGGAATTCAGGTGAGTCACACATTAACCCCTCAACCAGCAGTTGAACCTCATAGTGAATGCAGTTCACAACACAGGAGGCCAGGACCTTCACAACTATCAACCATGCAGCTCTTAAAGACAAACACATACACAGCAGCATCCAGCAAGGTCAGCGCCAACTAAGCTCATGCCACCCATTCACCCATTATCCACGCCTTATTATCCCCTTCATCATATGTTTTTGGCTGATGTGGCATCATGGGAAATTTGTTGACTCCTAAAAGTGCAGGGGGTTCTTCTCAACCTTGAAAACTTCCCAGACATTCCAGGGGAGTTTACAAATAATAGTTTTCAGTACCAGTTCAAGACATTTGTGACAATTTGGACCTCGATGTCTGATTGGACACCATTACTAGTGATGAGCACTACCATGCTCGGTTGTTCAGCACTCGAAACGAGCAGGTCGGACATTGGGATAGGTGGGACTTGTGTACGGAATACAATGGAAGTCAATGGGAATTTCTTTAGGACCAATCCATGCCCATAGGATTCCATGGGAGACAATAATGGATCAGTGCTGATCCGTTTTAAAACAGACACAAAATGTGGCAGTGTGAAAGCAGCCTTAACTGTAGGCGATGTTTCTTCTCATTACCCTTAAGAGTCTCATTAGGTCATTGCATCTCTCCTGGTGCATCTAGTTCTAACCCTGGCCCTAGCTATAATTCTACACCAATGAGATCAGGAAGGGACACAAGGTTTTCTAGGAATTATGATGCAGTTAACCTGCCAATAAAAAACATCATTTGAATGCACATGACAAGATCTTGTCCTCCTTTGATAGGGAATTTTTTTTTAGTAATAATTGTTACTTTCTTTCATAGTGGTTTAATAATGTGCCAAATTAAAGGAGACAGTTTACAGAAGGAAATGTATCTAGAATTTCATTCTATTTAATCTAAAATATTGGAAATTGTTTCTAGAGGCTCGAGCTAAATTATATGATATTGAGTGCTAAAATTGTTTCTGTCTCAAGATTGTAAGGAATAACAGGGGGACTGGTCTCCTATACAGAACTCAGGCTAGGGGGGCCTTACTGTCCCTTATCCCAGAGATACCTGTGATGGTGAAGATGTCTGGGCTGCCACCCAAACCCTGCTCCTTGCCAACCCTGATCTAATACCCCCTCTCCCCCACCCCAGGGAAGTGGCTGGGGAAGGAGTGCTAAAACCCCACACAAATAGAACAATTGAAACCAAAGACACTTAATACACATAGAGATTTAAGACAATATGTGCACAGGAGGAATAACGAGCAGGGAGGAAATAATCAGATGACGAGAGGACTTCCACAGCACATCAAACGGCACTCAAAAGATCACCAGCAACAGGAGAGAGAGCACACTGCACTCGGATTTATACAGCCACCACTAGGAGAAGCCTTCTGTATTGGGATTTATAAACCTGCCTCTGGAGGGAGCTCACTGCATTATAATTTATGCAACCACCACTAGGAGCAGCTCAACACATTGGGCTTCATATAGCCATCTCTTGGGGGAGTTCACTGCATTGGGATTTATACAAACATCACTAGAGGGAACTCACTGTATTAGGATTTACGTAGCCACCTGTAGAGGGAACTAACTGCATACAGACTTATAAAGTCTTCACTAGAGGAAGCGCCTTACATAAAGATTTACACAGTAAACACTAGAAGGAGCTCAGTGCTTTTTGATTTATGTAGCCACCTCTAGAGAGAGCTCCACTGCATACAGATTTATGCAGCCACCACTTGGGGAAGCTCATAATATGCAGATTTATACAGTCACCACTAGTAGGGCCAACTGCAAACAGAATTGTACAGCCACCACTGGAGGAACTCACTACTTTGGGATTTATACAGGGAGCTTGGTGAATTCAGAGTTACACAGCCACCATGAGAGGGAACTTGATGTATTAAGAATTATATAGCCACCACTAGAGGGAGTTCACTATAAACAGATTTATACAGCCACCACTAGAAGGTGCTTGGTGAATTCTGATTTATACAGCCACCACTAGAGGGAGCTTGGTGAATTCTCATTTATATCAAGACCAGATGATACCAACTTAATTGATTAAAAAAACTTTTTTATTAGAATCAAAGTTAAAAGTCACACCTACAAATATAGACAAACTTAGCACACTTGAATGGGGATCAGAAACATATTGACATGCAGATGGAGACTGCTTTGATGAGGAAGGTCAACCTTATCCCACAACAAATTATGGGTATGCCACATTAAGGAAATTTATTTTATATGAATGTTCCAGTGTCATAGATAGATGTCCGTCACCAAAACAATAATCATGTATAAAACGCAATATATACAATAACGTGGTCTGATATAATGATTTAAACAGTATCGTGAGACAGCAAAATTTGTTAACCTTCCTTTAGTTTCATGAATTCCCAAAGTAGTATCAATGAAACACCCAACGCTTGACGCGTTTCGCCTTTCCAAATGTTAGAAGGCTCATCAGAAGTCTTATTGGGGTACACCACTAGAAGGTGCTTGGTGAATTCTGATTTATCCAGCCACCACTAGAGGGAGCTTGGTGAATTCTCATTTATACAGCCACCGCTAGAGGGGGCTTGGTGTATTGAGAATTATACAACAACCACTAGAAGGAGCTCACTATATACAGATTTATTCAGCTATCACTACAGGGAGCTCACTGCATTAAGACTTATTCAGACACCACTAAGAGGAGCTCATAACATCTAGATTTATATAGGTGTTATTTGAAGGCTTGTTCAGGATTCATAAAAAATGGACCACTAACAGGAAATGTTTTAAAATAACAAGAAAGGTAATACCGTATATACTCGTGTATAAGCCGACCCGTGTATAAGCCGACCCCCTACTTTTGCCCCCAAAACCTGGGAAAACCTATTGACTCGTGTATAAGCCGAGGGTGGACCCCAGCACAGGTATACAGCCCCCAGCAGTGTGGTATACAGGCCCCCTCAGTGGTATACAGCAGCCTCCCCAGTGGTAGTATACAGCAGCCTCCCCAGTGGTAGTATACAGTAGCCTCCCCAGTGGTATATACAGCAGCCCCAAAGGGGTATACAGCAGCCCCAGAGCTGTATACAGCAGCCCCAGAGGGGTATACAGCAGCCCCAGAGGGGTATACAGCAGCCCCAGAGGGGTATATAGCAGCCCCAGAGGGGTATATAGCAGCCCCAGAGGGGTATACAGCAGCCCCAGAGGGGTATACAGCAGCCCCAGAGGGGTATATAGCAGCCCCAGAGGGGTATATAGCAGCCCCAGAGGGGTATACAGCAGCCCCAGAGGGGTATATAGCAGCCCCAGAGGGGTATACAGCAGCCCCAGAGGGGTATACAGCAGCCCCAGAGGGGTATATAGCAGCCCCAGAGGGGTATATAGCAACCCCAGAGGGGTATACAGCAGCCCCAGAGGGGTATATAGCAGCCCCAGAGGGGTATACAGCAGCCCCAGAGGGGTATACAGCAGCCCCAGAGGGGTATACAGCAGCCCCAGAGGGGTATTTAGCAGCCCCCGCTGTATACAGCGGTACCCGGCTGTATACAGCCCTCCCCCCTGGTATACCGGGCCCCCCCTGTGGCAACCTGTAAAGGAAGCGATGATTATACTTATCGGGTCGCTGTCGCCGACGCTGACGCCGCCGCTCTGTCACCGTCCGTCACCGCGCTGCTCCTGGTCTTCATGCTTCCTTCACCGGCGCACAGAAAATGACGTCATTTCCTGTGCGACGGTGAAGGAAGCATGAAGACCAGGAGGAGCGCGGTGACGGACGGTGACAGAGTGGCGGCGTCGGCGACAGGGATCCGATAAGTATAATCATCGCTTCGTTTACAGGTTGCCACAGGGGGGGCCCGGTATACCACGGGGGGGGCTGTATACAGCCGGGTACCCGTATATACTCGTGTATAAGCCGAGGGGGGACTTTTCAGCACATTTTTTGTGCTGAAAAACTCGGCTTATACACGAGTATATACGGTACTCACTGGTTCAATCAACCTAAAAACTGCACTAGCCCCAATCTTGGAATGGTCATTGATGATCTTTGCATGTTTACCTACAGTGATAACATGCTATAAACCCACTGCCTTCGATCAGTCTCTTGCTAAAGTGATAATTTTTTCATATATGGCATAAGGCCAGCAAATTATTGCAGTTTTCACATGGTGGTATGGCACACTATTGCTGCAGTTAATCAGAGATTCCAGGAACCACCAGAGTACTAGAGGACTGAATAGGAGAACATAGGCTCATAGCCAACTTTTTAATTCCATTAATTCAATAGTAAATCTATACACATATAGCTCCCCCTAGTGGAGGCAGAAATATTATAACTATTTAAACACAATCCCAAAAATAGCACCATGTTAAGATACAGCAATTTATGCATTCCATTTGCAAATGTCTTAGACTTTACTTTAAAGCATAGAGACAAGATATCTGTGCAAACAGTACTTAATGTTCTCAACCCCATCCCTTCTCACAGACAGCAATTATAAAATCTCTGGTTTTATACTGGTCCCAAGGTTCCTCTTTAGCTATTCTCATTTTCTACTTTATTTATTGTGCGACTAAAATGAGAAAATAATGAACTGCTCTCATCAAAGTTATCAGTCATTCCCAGAGTCTGGTGCTCTAGTTAGGATGTAAACCATGATTAATGCCACATGTCTCCTCATTTTAAACAGAGGAGAAACAAATTGGCTATCCTACAACCTTCATTACAGGCAAACTGTATTAAGGAAATAGGAGATCAATATCAGTAATCAGGAGAGTGACTGGGTGTGCATTAACGTGTATACAAAAGACCCTACCTTCTCAAGTGATTCCAAACTCAATTCATGATGGCAGCATGCCAGATCTATACTCCTGACCCCCGTAAACCTATTTAGCATAATGTGGACTGAGAAGACTTTAAAGGGAAAATAAACCCAGCAACAAATGCCTAAAGGATATCGTCTTACTAAATCTTCAGTGTCTTGCAAAAATTGTCAGGTGATAACACTATGTCTGACTGTAAGACGGTCAATGGTAAAATCCTTGAGGGGACATATCTTTCACTGAGTTTGTTAGTTTCAGTGACATGACTCCGGCATGTTATGTGCTGAGAGGGTTAATCGACCATGACAAGAGATGGGTAGGATGGCTGCTCACATATCTCCTCCCCAGGGTGTAGTCCAGCAGGTAAAATGAAGCCCTCTGGTTTCACTCAGTGTTCTGTTTCTGCAGGTTAGCAGACCTCCAGAACTAATTTAAAGCGGGCCGACCATGCAGTTATACGGACTGTTTTGTGAGCTGAAGCAGCGGAGTGAGATGATCTACCACACTGACCATGACCAATGACATCTAACCTTCAGTTTTCACCAGCTTCCCCTTTCCAACTGACGCACCCCGGGGCTGTAGGGACTACTCGGGGCCGAGCCATTGGTTTACTGATGGGGGAAGTCATGGGGGTCAAAGCTTTGCTCCATGGCCCAGGGGGTTGGTTGAGACAGTTCAGAGCTTTGTGGCTTAGGGGAGATAATTGTGACATCACCCATGGTTTGCAGCTATTTGTGGCCATGACCGCTGTGCAGGACCTCTGGGGATGATGGGACGGCAGCTGTGATGGTTTCGCTCCTTACAGCTGGAGCGGAACCCCAGGGCAACCAGTATAGTCTATGGCAGTGGTAGGCCGCTGAGGGTGCAGAATGACAGACAGACACAGGGGTTGAAGTCTCCGTTTATTTTACTGGTAGAAGTAGCAGGTTCGTCCAGGGTACCATTCACAAGAGGTGTTGGAAGTCCGGGCGCCTGGAAGCAAGTTGGGGTTCTCCTCACCCGGTGAGTTCTGAGGCCTCCCTGTTGCGTTACTCTTGGGGGTCCTGGCTGCCTGTAGCTCAGCTGCGATCCTCTCCTACTGTGTTCAGTCTCTTGCCCGTATGGCAGGCAGCTTGAGCACTCTCTGGGTTACACTCCTCTGGCTGCTCTCCGTGAGCTCTCTAATGTTGCAGTGCCTCCTAGACTTCGTGGTGGATGAGAAACCTGGAATTTCCCACCCTCCAGTGTCGGCTGCTGGACATAGAGTCCCTCACAACCTCGAACTCTAGTGTCTGCTCCAGGCGCTTTGCAGTGGTATGAGCCTGGCTAATGGCTCCACTCCCCAGGCCTCGTTCTCAACTTCCAACTTCCCCAGAAACTTTCCTATGGGTCCCTCACGCTGGCTAGTCTCTGTCCCAGGACGAGCCTTATGCTGCTCCAGTCCACGAGACCTATTCACCGTCCTCCTAGGAACTGAACTGCTTAACCCCGCCTCCAGACCAGAATTTATAGCAGGGGCCCTCCCCTTGGACTCGGTTTTCAGAACTTCCCCCTCTGGCCTGGAGTTGGGAAGATGTTGTGTGTTGTGTGCTTACCTGGTGTGGACACTATTCCCTTGCTTTCAGGCACGGCATGGTCCCCCAGGGGAGATGATGCCATCCTGGCAGCCGGACTCTGGGGTGCCACGCAACCTCTATTGTTAATTGTAGTTGTCTCTGAGCTACTGGGTTGAGAGTAGCTGCTATAAATTGTGATGGGCGAACCTGAACTGTAAAGTTCAGGGTCTGAATTGAACACCTAGTGTTCGGGCACAGGCCTTGAACATGGACTTCCCTGAGAAGTCCTTGCAACTGTTCAGGTTTGGCTGTGGGGGGGCTGTAAAAATAAACAAAACAGTGATTAAACATCAGCATCATACTTACAAGGACCATGACCTTGTATTTTTGGGTCGCTCATTAACTTCCTGATTTATTTAATGCACTGACTCCAACAGCCAATCACAGACGCCCACTCTCTATGACAGAGTCTACTATTGGCTGTTGCACCCCTCACCCATTGTGCCGACATCTGTGATTGGTTGTCATTAGTCAATGGTGGCCATTATATTATATGGAGGACTATGTTGGACACATTATACTATATGGAAGGGAAAGTGAGGGCATCTAATATATAAATCTGAGTGTTTGTATGTATGTATGTATGTGTTTGTGTGTATGTATAAATGTTCACACATAGCCACGCCCCCTTATAGTTCAACCTCTACATAGGCCCGCCCCTGAATGGATGCATACATCTCCACCCCCTCAGGTTAGCTCCGCCCCTTGTAATGTCACAATAGAATGTTAACCTATGTGCACATGTAATGACCGGAGGTCCTATTAAGATCCAGTGAGTCACAGACTGAGACAGAGGCAGAAATAAACAACAGTATTTTTACTGATATGGGGATCAAGGTATGGTTCAGTATGGAATGTATAAGTCTCAAAATCCCCTTAAAATATTACCAATAACAGTTTAACACCCTCAGCATTAGCCGACATCAATGCACCGATCTCAGAGTTCCCAGGGTATGTAAATCACACTCAGAACCAGGAGCAAATTTACCTACACGTTAGACTTATCAAGGATTTATCTTAACTAAAGGCTATGTACATCAACTGTGGGCGGTGTGATGGGACCTCTGAGATGGCACACTGAGTATAACTTATCACAGCTAATAACAATACATTACACTATATCAATGCTGGCTATACACTTAGCACAGGGATACCCGGGTATCTCAAAACTATGGTACCATCAACCTCAAATGTAGCTTTACACCGGTGTATATTCCACGTGGGCTGCAGCAAGTCCAGAGAAAGAAAAGAAAAAAAAACCTTTTGCGCAAGAAAAGAAAAACATATTGTAGAACAGCAGAATTTGGCAGCTTACCAGCCAATGCCAGATTCACATGTCCAGTACTTTAGTTCTGTTAGCTTGGGGTGCAATCTGTGGAGCACTCTTTTCCAGGGCTTGTCAGGACCTTGTCAGGATCCTCCCAATGTGGGTGGCACCGGACGCCGGCTCTCCTTTCACAGTCACTCACGGCCTTCCTGGACCCCAATCACTCGCTCCATCAGGGGGAACATCTCCTCAGCCTCTCCTCAGATGCTGGACACTTGCTCAGTTCAAGATAAAGTCTTTAGTCCACACAACAGGGCTTGCAAACAACTTTAAAGGCCCATATAGCTTGCACTGGCTTTGCTGTAATCCTTCCACTAGTAATGACCACCGCAGAGCAGAGATCAACAACAACAGGAGCAACTGACAGAGCCGTCACCAAGGCAACCAGAGACTGTGCTTTCACTTTCCTAGACACAGAGCAGTCACCATGGCAACCAGAGACTGTGTTTTCACTTTCCTGGGCCACTACAAAATGGCAGTCTGCTTGGTTTTAGCAGCTTATTAGTTTACTCTCTTACACACACATAGCCCTTGTCCCCTTCTATAACCCTGCCCCTTCATCTATACATATGGTTTGCCCCCTCCAGTAAGCCCAACCCCTTCATTATATATCTGACTGCCTGGATGCATATAGCTCCACCCCTCCATATAGCCCCGCCCCATTTATTACACCTCTTGTTCTTTAGTGTTGAATATATGATGTGAAATGTTTTTATGTGTAAAATAATCATTCTATTTTGTTATAACTAAGAAAACTTAGTTACCATCCAGGGCAACGCTGGGTTCTATTATATGGAGGACTATGTTGGGCACATTATACTATATGGAAGGGAATGTGAGGGTATTATACTACATGGTGGACTATGTTGGGCCCATTATACTGTATGCAAGGCAATATGGGGGCCATTATACTAGATGGAAGGCAATATGGGGGTATTATAATATATGGAGGACTGTGTGGGGCCCATTATACTGTATGGAGGGCACTGTAAGTGCATTATACTAATTGGAAGGCAATGTGGGGGCATTATACATTACTATACAGAGGTCTATGGGGGGCCCATTATACTGTATGAATGAAAGGCAGTATGGGGGCTTTATACAATATGAGGAATATGATGCACCCATTATATCATATGGAGGACTATGTGAGGCCCATTACACTGTATTGAAGGTATTGTGGGGCATTATACTATATAGAAGGCATTTGAGGGGTATAATAATACAAGGAAGGCAATGTGGAGTGCATTATACTACATAAAAGGCTATGAAGGGACCCATTATACAATATGGAGGACTATGTTGGGCCCATTATATGATATGGAGGACTATGTGGGGCCCATTATACTATATGGAGGGTTATGTGGGGGTCAAATATACTATAGTATACTAGAGTAAAGGTTATGTGAGGGACATTATAATATATGGAAGGTTATATGGAGGCCTTTATACGTTATAGTGAGCTATGTAGACGCCATTTTATGATATACAAGCAATTATACAGTGTGAAGGCTTGTATAGGGACCATCATACTGTGTGAATAGCTGTGTGGTGCCGTTATACTGTTTGGAAGGCTAGTGGGATTCCATTATACACTTCGGAGGATTGTGTTGGAGCCATCCAACAGTGTGGAGAGGAGTGGGGCCATTACACAGCATGTTAGCCCATTTTACAGTATGGAGAGTTTTGTCAGGGGTCACAGTTGGGGGTTATACTGTGGTAGTTGAGGGGGGTACAGTAGGGTTATCATACTGCGCCTGTGGAGGGTACTGTGGAGGAATTCATTGTGGGGCCATCATACAGTGTTCAGGGGGCACTTTTGTTGGCATCTTACTTAATGGGGGCAATGAAAGGGGAATATAGTAGCTTCAATTGGTGGACAATTACTTGTAGAGTTGTGAGATATGGTCTTCTGTGACCCGTGAAATGTAGAACTATATTTTTTTTCTTGGGGGGTGAAGGGCAACTAGAACCTCTGATATCCCTATGATTTCTGTGCATGCTCCTGCCCTATGCTAAGGAATTCCTTAAAAATTCCTTTTTTTATCGCTGCATGCAACAAACAGAACACAATCGGGGACCACCTTAGCTCTCCGGCTCTCAGTCTGTCTTCCTTTCATCTCTCCGTTCCATAGATGAAGCTATTCTGAGCAGTTCCAGTCTCTTAACAATCAAGTTATTCATGGAGTATTTCATTTAGCCCTAATCAAGTAAATGTTATTTGATAGATAACTCGCTAAGCACTGCGGGTCATCTTAGCATTGCTAAACGACATTCTACTTTCCCATTTGTAAGTTATTAAAAATTAAGGTCCTTTGTATTTACTATCAGCGCTGATTAAAATCAGTAATGGTGCTAATATTTATTTTATGATTTTGCATTCACCCTTGCTGTTAACTGATTAATATTTGCTCTTTGTAAAAATTTAATAACTTATTTGCTAGGTTTTTAATGCATGGCAGCAGCTCAGAGCGGAGGATTTAGTATGTGATGCCGGGGTATGTTTATCTACTGATGCTCATGCCCGGTGACAGAAGTTCGCAAAGAACAATAAAAGATGGGCGAGAATTTGAAGCCAAAATGCATTCTGATGCCATCTGTTTCGACAGTCAGTCTCACTAAGTAAATAGCAAATTAGCTGCTTGCATAAAGAATTTTTTTTATGGAGGTCATTAAACAACAGCACAAAATCTACAACTCAGGGAGGCAAAATATGTTTAATTAAATGGTCATATGTAAAATGAGGAAATGAGACTTTGAAAGCAGCATGCTCAAAAGTGGCACTTTTTCATCGGATTGCTTTAAAAATAGAGAAAAAATGCATAAATGCTATAAAAAAAGCTATAGTTTGCAAAATACAAGTAGTTTACAGCTGCTGGCCAATTCTGATGCCAGTTGGGTTGGACATGGACACCGTTGAACATGCACGTACACAAGGCCGTTAGCTTATGTCTAGTAGTGGCAGTCCATTCTCAAACCTCAAGGTCAACTTAACCAGTCTCATCCATTCTTTAGATTCTTTGAGGTCTTAGGTAGTCATGACCTTCTGGGGCACTTCTACAAATAAAAAAAATAAGTTTATGCACAGTACAGGGTGCTGGGAGGGTCACACAAAAAATATGGCCTTCAATGAGCACCTGATGGATCACCAGATCACTAGATATGGCCTTCAATGAGCACCTGATGGATCACCAGATCACCAGCTCACTAGATATGGCCTTCAATGAGAACCTGATGGATCACCAGATCAGTATGGATAAAGGTAGGTAAGAAGCTTTAGTGTACAGTCCCTCTGCTTAAGGCAAAATCTTCAGCTTTAGCCTGGACTCTTGGACTGCTAGTAAAAAGGTGGCTTAGTCCAAGCAAACCCCATTATTATGAGCGCTGTTATGCACATGAGTTTTCCAACATGGGTGAATAAAGAGTATCTCTTCTCTACTGTACCTGGCCAAACTGATTTCTGTACAGACTAATATTTCTAGCTTAAAAGTCCCTGCTGGCACCTCCACAGGCTGGAATAACTCTAGCTACAACACTAGGAATCCACAACTTGGACCTAGCTGCCTGAAAGGGCGTTGAGTCAAACCTCCTTAGAAACCAGAGGGAGACAGCAGAGCATTATAACCTAGGCTAGGGAAAGTGTGCAGAGATAGGTAAGGACAGAAGGTGTGAAAACATAACATGTGCACTAGTGGAAAATAATGAAGGAAAACAGGAAACAGGAGAAGATTAGACAAGTGAGACAGCTAAGAGATAATACCATGCTGGTCTCTATCTGATAGGCAAAAATCCTTGGCAGTGGGGTTGGAACTAGTTAGCAGGATTAGCATTGGAATATAGCCAGCAGAGAAAACCAGCATAAGGAAGGTATAAATAACCACACCCAAAATGTGATAGGACAGAGGCAGAGAAAATGAACAAATGAAGATACCTGCTAACTGCAAACCAAAAGGAACGATGCAAAGGTCCATGATGTGGCTCAGCAGAGATGGAAACCGATCACACAACATAAAGTCACCAGATTAAATCCCACAGCCATGATATAAGGTGGATTTTGTGGATCTAGCTCAAAAGACCACTGGCAAACTACAAAAGAAACTGTTTAACTGAAATCAGTGAATTGTTCCTAATGAATTTCCCCTAAAATTAAGATATATTGGAATACAATCAGGGGCGTAACTACAACAGGTGCAGGGGTTGCGATCGCAACCGGGCCCTGCAGGCTAGGGGGGCCCCAAAAGTCCCTTTGGCCCATAGAAAAAGACTAATATTATTAAAAATTTGCAATAATTGGGGGCCCCATTGGAGCTTTCGAATCGGGGCCCCTGGGTCTGAAGTTATGCCACTGAATACAATTATTATTTTGCTATTTCTATTTTTCACAAATTCCAGCAAAATTGAAGCCCATTTTTTGCAGTATTATAGGGATCAAAAGTAGTTTTAAAAAAATCTTAAACTTCCATCTGCTTTCCATACCTCTTTTGCTCCTACCAGTCTTCCAATCAGCTCGTTTGCCGTATATATCTTTCTCTTTATGGGATTGCAATTCTTCTTTATGTCCTGCATGGTTATATGGGGCGGAATTGATATCAAAGATGTGTGTTATGCCCCATGTGATGGAGCGGGGCCTTGTGAGAAACAGTGGCACTAAAATCCCAGAAAAAGAGGATAGAAAGCAGGAAAAAGCACAGGGAGGAATTCATCAGAGGACCTGTAGTAGTGGGATGGCTATGGAGAGGTGAGTATAAGAGGCTTTGTTTTGGACCCCTTGTATAGATGTTTTTTGACGCAGGTAATTTCTCAGCCTAATTCCTGCCAGTTCACTCATCTCTGATAACACTGGTCTACATTTGGAAAAAAAAATTCTTCTGACCTAAGTATTTATTCTGATTTTACCCAAAGGAAAGATGCTGATTTCAAATATGACGTAAAAAATATGCAAAATGTCAATTTTTTCACAAATGACAAATGTTGATAAGGGTTTTAGAGTTGAATATTAAGGGTAATAAGAAATTCTGAAGATGCGATAGCACATAATATATTTGTTTCATGCAAAAATTGAGTATTGTCTAACATAGAGAACAATAGTTATGTAAATTTTAATTGTTGGGGTAAATTTTCTGTGTTTGGATGTTCCTTAATAGTTAGGTTCATGCTTGTCTGGACTATATATATCCAGATTTATTCATTTAAAGGGAGCCAAGCACCAGGTTATAACCACCTGTAAATCAGTGCTGTGTGCAGCATGAGATCACTATTTGTTTTTTTTTATTCCTCCCTGTGGGCTTGTCTTTCTGCTGTAAGCGGAACCCCCTCCCTCTCATCCAGACTCATCCAGGAGGGTTGAGGTTACAGCAGGAAGACAAGCCCACAGGGGAGGAATAAAAAAAAGCAAATAGTGATCTCATGCTGCACACAGCACACAGAACCAATTGGGGATTGGTTCCTTTTAAACCATATAATAGTATGTTAATTTCAGAAAGTACCAGGTTTCCAATACAATGTTCAAACATGAATTACAGGAATAAAGAACATGAATTTACAACACTCAATGATACCAAACAAATAGATTCCTATTACAGTGTTACAAATCTAAAAGCTTTACAAATGATGTCTCATTCATTGTACTAACCATAATCACATATAATAATAGAAAAATAAATAGATCCCTAAATTGTGAGACCAACATATTAGACTCCCTGTTCCCCTTCTTAATATGTAAACGCTTTCCTTTCTGTGATGATTGCACTGGTACAGCCTAATAATCCCAACAAGTCGTTTTTCATTTTTATGGGGACACATTGCTGAGAAAGAACGGAGAATAATTTTCATATTAATTAAGCAATAAAAATCCCTGCCCAAAAAGAACAATATTTCATGTAAATGCATACGCCTTGTGTGTCTTGCCGGTTTTCGAACATTTTATAAATTAGAAAGTAACACTTTTTAATATGTCAGGGGGAATTTACAACGAGCCATCATTCTTGTGATTAGCAGAGGTTTTCTGAAGGTGTTCAAGAACATTTCAATTACCAACTTACAAGATTAGATTTATATTATTGCAGTTTTACTAAATATTAACAACCTGCTCAAAACTGAAAGGTTGCTGGCGGGTTACTCATTACCAAGCATCTACTCTTCTGAATGTCTCAAGCCTGGTCTGTTGCATCCACAGGGCAGGCTGTCTAGCTCTGTTTCCTCTTTGACCTCTTCTTACGATATCTGCCTTACAGTTGCCCTTTGGTACTATCTTCTGTTGCCTGGTTTGATATCAACCTTCCCAACGTATATGTCGGCGGCACCTGCCCGTGGTCAGCGACGTTTTGGCGCGTCGCCAGCGTCGTCGTTCCTGTTTACGGCAGCGACACCTCCAGCCCCACGCCAGCGAACTGTCAGGCGGCATCACCGCCGGGGTGTCTATAAACCCCAGCGGCGATGCCTGGACAGGTCGCCGGCCACCCAGTTACATGGTGCGATGTGTGCATATCGCCCCATGATGGTCGCCTGGTTTCAGAGCACTGCTCTGAAACCAGGCGACCGCCCGGCACCACCGACATCGCCCCTTTACATGAGGCGACGTAGGAGTGATGACGCCGGCGATGGGCCATGCCCCCACGTCGCCTCTGTAATGGGCGGCAATGTCGCCCGTGTGACGGGGGCTTTAGAGACAACTAATTTTTGGTTGTTCAGAGGGGAGCAATGTTTGGCCTACAAGTCTTCCAATGGCAGTTTTGATGCTCTACACAAAGAGAAATTTTCCCTTTAACCAGTGTTTAGCACTAAGGACTGGGCAACTCAGGCTACTGAGCAGGGTAGTTACTTGATTGATGTGTGGTGGCAGTCTCAACAGCTGTGGTCCTGGCTCACATTGAAAAAGGAGGTTACTGTGCAAGGGGTGCAGAGTTTATGTAAGCAAAAATAAGTAAAAAGAAAGTATAAAGTTTGTGACGCCAGTTGAGATGTTCAGCCAGGATATGACCAGTACTACAGGGAGTCCCAGGAAAATAGATGGTGGCAGCAGTGTAGATGATAAACCCTTCCCAACCAGTGCTGGCCCTAGGCAGGTAATAGTCTGTGTAGTGGAGCAGGAAGAAGACAGCAGGAGACAGGATGGTCACTTTACCATTTACTGAACAGTCTGAACAGATACACAGGAATCAGTACTTCTTTCCCAGGCTTTCAGTCCAGCTTGTCTGATGGGAGATTATTCCACTGCTGCATGATAGCTTTACCTACTACTTCTACTCTCTAGTCTACAGGTTTCTTGGAGCCTGGAACTACCAGTACCACCTTGCTTCTGGTTTCCATGTGTTTCCTCCAGCAGGGAAGGAAACACAGGTGTTGTGGGCATCCATGCCTGGAGTAGGTCCCTGAACTTATATGTTACTGATCCTCTGGGAACTACAGGGTGGGCCATCTACACCTAAATAAAATGGGAATGGTTGGTGATATCAACTTCCTGTTTGTGACACATTAGTATATGGGAGGGGGAAACGTTTTCCAGATGGGTGGTGACCATGGTGGCCATTGTGAAGTTGGCCATTTTGGATCTAACTTTACTTTTTTCAATGGGTAGAGGGTCATGTGACACATCAAATCTATTGAGAATTTCATAATAAAAGCAATGGTGTGCTTCGTTTTAACATAACTTTATTATTTCAGAAGTTATTTCAAGTTAATATCACCAATCATTCCAATTTTATTTAGGTTTATCCATATAAATGGCCCACTCGGGGAATTGGGCCATTTATATGGATACACCTAAATTAAATCGGAATGAATGGTGATATCAACTTGAAATAACCCATGGAAAAATAAAGTTACACTAAAGCCAAGCGCACCATTATTTTCTTATGAAATTCTCAATAGGTTTGATGTGTCACATGACCCCCTTCCCATAGAACAAAATAAAGTTGAATCCAAAATGGCTGCCTTCAGATTGGCCACCATGGTCACCACCCATCTGGAAAAGTTTCTCCCTCCCATATACTAATGTGCCACAAACAGGAAGTTGATATCACCAACCATTCCCATTTTTTTAGGTGTATCCTAAGAGATGTCCCACCCTGTGCACATGCTGCTGGGTGGGAGGGACCCACACAGCCTTCTTAGATTCTGCCACCAGACCTTAAATGTCAGGGTGACCTGGGAACTGAGGCCCCACTATGCAACTATCCTTGATTTGTGCTTCTCAGTCCCTCCATCTTGGATGTCTCAGTGTGCTTAACTAACTGACATACTACAAAGCATTGTTACAAGTACTACCGTTCGGGGCGACCGGACACAGGGGCGCAACACCAGCCCAACCAATATCCTACTCTACATTGATGAGGGGTAATAGCCCCAAAACAAGTCTATAGATGTGAAGTCTTTTGCTTTTCTAGATAACTCTGGTTTGACCAAAAGTCCTAAATCTTGAGCCAAGACTTTTCATAAAGTTGAAATTGACTTGTTGGGTAGCTACTTCCGATAAGTTGTACTAGAAAAACAGCTAACCTTTTTTCGGAAGAAGCTAATTTACATGCCTCTCTACAAAGAGTTGCAACATTACAAAACAGATCAAAACAGATGATCTGTACTAGGGATGGGCGAATCTACTCGCTAGGACTCGTTACTCGGCGAGTAGTAAGGGACTCGCAGGACTCGGTACTCTGCGAGTTTCCCAGTGATTACTCGCACGAGTCCAATGCAAATCATTGGCAAACGCTGACAAAACTAGGATTGCCATTGATTGCATTAGACTCAGCTACTGTGCCAGTGATAGCAGGGAAACTCGCAAAGTAACTGCTGTTTCTTTGCGAGCCGAGTCCAGCTGTCTTCTCTGTGCAGCTCCAGGGTCCTAAAGCCCGCCTGCTCACAGAGATGATGTAGCAGTGCTGAGATTGTTCTCAGTCTGCTCATTCCCTGTGCATAGACATCTATATCTATGCACAGGGGATGTAGCAGAGAGGACATCGCGTTTTGGACTACGTCGGACGGAAGAGGATTTTTTTAATTAAAGATGGAGTCCCTAATGGCTTTTTTTTTTAATTTCAAATAAAACATTTTCTCTGTGTTGTGTTTTTTTAACCCTTTATTGGAGATTCTTAGTGGCTGGGTTAAACGTGGCCTGACATTAAGAATCTCGGGCTTAATACCAGCTTGTATAACAAAGCTGGTATTAATCCCTTTATTACCAGCGTGCCACCGCCACCAGGCCGCTGGAAGAGCGGGGTTCAGCGCCAGAGGATGGCGCTTCAATGAATTTCAGAGTCAGAGTCTCAGAGTCAGAGTCTCAGAGTCAGAGTCAGAATCTCAGAATTTCATGAAATAATTTAAAAAAATGTGTGGGGCTCCGCGCAATTTCTATGTCTAGCCAGGTACAGCTAAGCAGCTGGGGGCTGGAATCCGCAGCGCAGGGATGCCCAAGCTTTCTGGGCACCTCCCGCTGCAAATTGCAGCCCGCAGCCGCCCAGAAGATGGTGCGTTCATTGAAGCGCCATCTTCTGGCGCTGAACCCGCTCTTCCAGCGGCCCTGGTAGCGGTGGCACGCTGGGTAATAAAGAGGTTAGGGCCAGCTTTGTATTATCAGCTGGCCCTAAGCCCGAAATTTATGGCGGTCACGCCAATATTAGACATGACCGCCATGAATTTCTATTAAATTGTTTTAAAAAAACACAACACAAAGAAAAAATTTTATTAGAAATAAAAAAAAAGCCATTAGGGACTCCATCTTTAATTAAAAAAATCCTCTTCCGTCCGACGCAGTCCAAAACGCGATGTCCTCCCTGCTACATCCCTGTGCATAGATATAGATGTCTATGCACAGGGAATGAGCAGACTGAGAACAATCTCAGCTCTGCTACATCATCTCTGTGCACAGACATTCATGTCTGTACACAGGGAATGAGCAGACTTAGAACAATCTCAGCTCTGCTACATCAGGCAGCAGGCGGGCTCTAGGACCCTGGAGCTGGCAGCCAGCACACAGAGCAGACAGGACTCTTATCTGTGCGAGTTTCCCAGCGATTACTTACAAAGTAAATGAGTCCAATGCAAATAAATGACAAAACTAGGATTGCTTCAGGCTGAAGCTTCCGAGACACATCTGCGATTTGTAAATCTCACACTACTCGCTATTACTCGCTTCCCCATTCATTAACATTGGACTCGCTAGACTCGCAACGAGTAGCGAGTCCTGTGCTCGGACTCGCTAGAGTCAAGCGATTCCGAGTAATTTAGGATTCGCCCATCACTAATCTGTACCTTACAAAGTGTTTGGCGTAGTAAAAAAAAAAGGGGGGCAAATGCTGGTTCCGGTATGCATATGTATATACCAACAATGGTAAAGGGAAAAATAAAGCCCATAGCTCTCTAGCATCACTGACACCCTCCTGGTTCCAGTGCAGACTAAAAAAACACTGCACAACTCGGGCCTGTCTGCCTAAAAGTCCATGGTTATGTTTCTTGTTCCTCCTGAGGAATCAGAAGGAAAGGGGCCTGCACACAACTAGCCAGGATAATGAAGGTGTGCAGAGGTAGACCGAAACTCAAGGTGAGCAATCTAAGACACATGTACAAGAGGAAAAGAAGAAAAAATGCAAGCAAGGGCAACAACCCAAGGGAGAATAGAGCAAAGGTGTAAAAATAAGGAAACAGAAAACATAGACAAAAACACAATCAATGGTTTCAGCCTCATCAGTAACAACTGCCATCTCCTATCTCAGTGATGGGAAAGTCTTCCCTGAATACAGATGTTACCTCAGAATTGAGAATTTTGGTGACTGATCAATTCTGGCCGAAAAAAAAAGAAAATGTGTCTGATATATTACAAAGTTGCTTCTTTCTTGTGTACTATTGATTTATGAAATGACAACGAAAATGACAAATATGTTTTAATTAAAAAGGCAACCCTAGATGTATTATAAGCATGGTTGCCAACAGTCCTGAAATTCCAGAACAGTTTATAAAATTAGGGAACTTTTTTGTCCGTCAAATAATTTTAAGACGTCCTTCATTTTTTTAAGATGAAGAAACATATGCAAAATATTTTGACTGTAATTATCAATAGTTTACAGTTTACAGTGAATGTTTGCAAGTCAATTTTTTATAAACTGTCCTTAAAAAATAAAGTCAAGTTGGCCAATCTGATTTTAAGTACTCATTAAATTTAAAACACATAAACTGGGTTTCGCACCCCTACCAATTAGACATTAATGACCTATCCTAAGGATAAAAGAAAAAACGTACTCCACTGCACGTTCTAATTCCAAGCAACAGCTCCAATATCGTGGCAGGTGCTCGTTTTTTCGCTGTTTGCCAGCAGTTAATCCAAATAATTCATAAGAAAAAATGGCAGTCTATGATTTAGGGCACAGTAAACCGCATCAGCTGTATCCACATTATGTGTCTGTATGATCATGAATGAAATAAACAAACACGGTCAGAATTGTACATATGCTTATGGTAGGTTATCAATGTGAAAGTCATTAACTCCTTTAAGTGGCACCTCCTAAGTAGAGATGAGCGATGTTCGATTCGAATAGTTCGCCAATCTCAAATTCGAGTTGATTTTGGCCCTATTCGAGTCATTCGCCGAATTCGAACAATTTGGTTCAAATTCGGCGAATTTCGAACATGTTCGATTTTGGTTCGAAAATGCGGCAGATGCGGTCAGAAAACCGCATCTGCCGCATTTTCAGCCAAAATAAACATTCCCTAGAAGAAAAAGAAAGTGTCCGAAACATAAAAATATCTATTTTAAGCTTTCCGGCAAGGTCCTGTGCTTATAGGACCTGTGGTGACGTCATGTTCTCGAGGGAACTCCGGTCACGTGACCGGAGTTCCCACGAGAACATGACGTCACCACAGGTCCTAGAAGCCACAGGACCTTGCCGGAGGCTTCTGTGGACCGCGGACAGGTGAGCATACATTATTTTTTTATTTTTAACACTTTCTTTCACTTTTTTTTACTTCCACAATGTATGTATATACATTGTGGAAGTGAAAAAGCCCCACAAGCCCTGTTTGTTCGTTTTCCAGGGTGTTCGACGGTGTTCGTCGAGCATTCGACGAACATTCGTCGAACACCCCGTCGATTCGACGAATCGAATCGAATTTGAACACCGGGGTGGTGGCTCATCTCTACTCCTAAGTGACCAAAATTAGGTTGAAGGGAATGGAAAGTATCTGTCCTACCTTTACCTCCTCACATGTAATGTCCAGTCCACAATTTGTCACCTTCATACATCTCTGACCTCTGCTTCCAACACAACATTCCAGGTCATACTTGATCCCTCTCCAAACATTCTGACTTTATCTGCTGATTGCTCCCCACACATAATCTCCAGTCCAAAACCTGTCCTTCCATCCATCTCTGACAGAATCTCCTCATATTTTGCCACTCATAATTTTCAGTTCATAACTACCCTGTTTCCCTGAAAATAGGGCGCCCCCCGAAAGTAAGACATGCCAGGGGGTTTAATGTGCCTGTAAATATAAGGCACCCCCCAAAAATAAGGCATGTCTATATTTTACAATATTTTACCACAGCATGCAGCTGTGACTCCTCCAGCCCGCCCCGCTTCCAGCCCGCCCCCCTCTCGTGTCCCGGTGCCCGTCGCTGTGAGCGGTGCCGCAGATGCATGTAGACCGGCACAGCTCTATTTTTCAAGCCCACACCACTGTCCTGGCCAATCACAAGCCAGGAACTGCCCAGCGGCCAATCACAGGCCATTCGCTGCATGACGTCGGCTTCTGGCCTGTGATTGGCTGGGCCAGTGGCACCATACACCTATGGCACCTACGGCAAGGAGATGAGAGTGGTGCCATCCTCCTTGCAGCGGCGAGCACCAGGACAGTGGCGGGCAGCTGAGAGCGGTGCCGGAATGCAGCAGGGACTGGTGAGAAGTGTCCCTGTCTGTGTTTGTGTGTCCCTGTGTGTGTGTGTGTGTGTGGCACCCCATGGGTTAATGTGCCACAATAACATCACATGGGTTCTCTCCCCACAACACACTGACAATCACTAGCACCTCTGGGCCAGGAGGGGGAGCACAATCTGCTCTATTAAATACTCCTGCTCATGAGGGAGAGCTCAGTTCAGTACGGGACAGTACTGTGAAGAGCACAGTTAGAGCAGAGTTAGCTCAGTGCAGGCCCAGCAAGGGTCGGAGGAACAGGAGAACTACAGACTGAGGCACACGTCTGGGAGCTGGAGTGATACCTTCACTTGCCCCAGAAGAGCGCACAGAATGGACACCGGATCCGGTACTGTGTCTGGCACCCACAGCACAGTGAATCCAGGAACAGTGGGATCTCTAGATGCCCCTAGTACCAGTGCAAAGCAACACGGAGGGGTCAGCACAGCACGGATGACTCAAGTTGCCTAGCCAAGTGGTACCAGCAGAACACAGAGAAAGAGTGAGAAGTCCCAGCAGCTCAGCTAGAGGCAGCAGCCAGGACACACACACAGCGTAACACGAGGAAGCTGATGACCCAGACAGGGTGGGAAGAGAGCTTAGCCCCATTACAGACTCCGTGGACTATAATCTGCAACAACATCTGCAGTAAAGCTTTGGAAAACAGCAAAACTGTGTATTGATTGCAACCTTTGCCCTACATCCAGCAACAGAGAGCTCCCTCCCACCTGCAGAGCTACAAGCCTGCCAGCTCTGCACATGGATTAGAAGAAGCTGCAGCATCAGGAGAAAAGGAGAATTGCACCTTTTACTACAAAACGTGAGTGTGTGTTCTTTAACCCCGTCTCCACCATCCATATCCATTATAGACTTTACCATCACTGCCTCGGGGAATACAGTTCTACCCACTGGAACTATACCATCTATGCTGCCACTACATCATCCCCGGAGGTTCTGCAGCAGCGGCGGCCCCCTTACTGGTCGCATATAGTGGGTGGCGTCACGATAGACTATTCTACCCTGTAAATACACCCTTTTATTTGCCAGGGCCCGGGACACGGTCCGGACCAGGACCTCCTGTAACTTCCCCAATAGCAGACACGGTCCGGTACCGAGTACCCTCGTCCCGGTGGGCTCGACATATGTGTCCCTGTGTGTGCCCCTGTGTGTGTGTGTGTGTGCCCCTGTGTGTGTGTGCCCCTGTGTGTGTGTGTGCCCCTGTGTGTGTGCCCCTGTGTGTGTGTGTGTGTGTGTGTGTGTGCCCCTGTGTGTATGCCCCTGTGTGTGTGCTCCTGTGTATGTGTGCCCCTATGTGTGTGTGTGCCCATGTGTGTGTGCCCCTGTGTGTGAGCCCCTGTGTGTGTGCCCCTGTGTGTGTATGCCCCTGTGTGTGTGCCCCTGTGTGTGTGCCCCTGTGTGTGTGCCCCTGTGTTTGTGTGCCCCTGTGTGTGTGTGCTCCTGTGTGTGTGTGCTCCTGTGTGTGTGTGTGTGCGCCCCTGTGTGTGTGTGCCCCTGTGTGTGTATGTGCCCCTGTGTGTGTATGTGTGTGTGTGCCCCTGTGTGTGTGTGTGCCCCTGTGTGTGTATGTGTGTGTGTGCCCCTGTGTGTGTGCCCCTGTGTTTGTGTGTCCGCATGTGTGCTCCTGTGTGTGTGTGTCCCTGATACTATAGTGGGGGATGATGGGGTTACTTTATTGGGGGCCGCAAGGGGATGATAAAAGTAAGACACCCCCCGAAAATAAGACATGGCGCATCTTTAGGAGCAAAAATTAATATAAGACGCTGTCTTACTTTCGGGGAAACACTGTAGATACCTCCAGATATCCTGATCCTACATCCCAATACTGCCTGATATATAATCTCCACAGGGCAATCTGTCCCCTCCAGAGTCCAGATATCTCTGATTTGATCTCTCGATATCTCCTCACAAATAATCTCTTGTCCATGACTTATTCTCTACTTCCAGCTTTGGCCTAATTTTCCTTTAATTACCTATGTATAATTTCCAGTCCACATCCTTTCAGCTCCATAAATCTCTGATCAACTTTACTGAAAACCTTCAACAAGTCATCTCCAGTCCTTTTTCTTCATTTCTCTCGTTTACTTTTTAGGACATCATCTCTAATGGTGGGTTTACACGTCGCGATATCGGCGTCCAACTAAGATCCAACTCCGACGAAAAGTCACGTGGTTCGGGAGTTGGACCCGATATCGTTCGCGCGTTGTACGGTTTGAACGTACAACGCGATGCTGGAACGATGCCAAAACGATGTCGGGGTTGAATGAGCGTGCTATTCAACCGCCCGATATAGGATGGCCGTTGTAGCCGCATCGTACCGTGTGACAGCCCAACTACGATGTGTACGCCCACGTCACCCATTCACTCCCATGTTAAATGGTCGTTCCTGGGTTGGGGGGCGTACACATCGTCGGGACGTTGTATCCCGATATCGGGCTGTGTAAACCGGCGATGCGATAGCGGGAAAAGCACGCTCAAAAAGCGCGCTCCCGCGTCGTTGGTCCCGATATCGGCCCGATATTGGGACGTGTAAACCCACCATAAGACTGTGATCTGAAACTTGCTTCTCACACAAATTAGACTGTCCCACCATCAAGAGCAACCTGACTGCTTATCTCTTCAAAAGACGCCTACAACCTGCTTTAACCTTGCTGCCACCACACTGCTATATGACAAACCTCTAACCAAACCTACTGTCTTCTTCGATCCTAGAGTATAAGCCCTTGTGGCCAGGGAACGTTGCTTCTTCTGCGCCACCATTGTCCTTGTTTTTATTGTTTCCCATTTTATTGTTTTTTGTCTTCTGCTCATTACCCTTGGATTAATGATCTATTACGTTAGTATTTATGTCAAATAAGATTTAAAAATGAATGTTTCTGTCAAATGTAAAGAACATTTTTGAACACAAATGTTATAATTAATTCTCATTTTCTCATCCTTTTGATGATGTGGAACAATAGGAGACAATTATTCTTGCAAATTACATTTGATAGCTTCAAGGTACCGTACTTGGCGCACAACTCACCTGGCAGCCAGGGTAATAAAGTACAAATATACTTGTTCCTCTTGGTATTTTATAGTCAATTTATGATAAAAAAAAAAAGTTTTAACTTTATCTTTGAACTTGGGTATTGAGCCAACGAAAAAGAAAAAGGCTTATAGAACTAAGTGCCTCCTGCTTTATCACTTTGTTTACCCAGAATATCTATTTTTCTCAATATAGAGTTGATTAATGTAGCTCTGCATTGAGAGCTTTATTTTGTCAGACGCCTGCGATTAATTGAATGATTAAAATGGTTACAAATGATTTGCGGACTTGTATAGCGCTTTGTTTAGCTAATATTCCCAACTCGTTCTCGGCTAATTTGCATATTGTTAAATTACCAGGAAAATGGGAAAAGTCAAGATATATAAGGACCAGTTTTGCAGTATTTTACAATTGAACTATATCCCCTAGGTAAGCTATGTCCACATTTGACAATCCCTTTTAGTATCTGATAATAAAGTGAGCTGATCAATGGGTGCCCCACTGCTAAAATCCCTCTAATCCATGGGGAAACACAGCCAAGGTAATTCACATTCCTGGAGCGCCTCCAAAGGAGAAATCAAGTTTTACATGAAGATTGAAAATAATATTCAAATAAATAATGATTGTGCTGAGTCTTCCATACCCAGAGTTATTGAAACAAGGAGGGTTTATCATCCTCACTATCCAGGTCTATTGGGAAGCTCTTAATACACCCAATCTGGTCTGTAGATTTGCAAACAGTGAACCTCTATGGTGGATATAACCCATTCTAAATTCTCCACCAGGTGGTTTGATCGTAGCGTTGGGTGCACTAGTGGGTTATGGTACCCTGATGGCTGCGGAAGCCAAATGGTAGCATGTGCATGCGTTTTCACCGTAACTCACTAAAATAATTAAAGGGCCGGTGGCCAAAAAGTAAGAGACCCATTATTTATGTTAGCACTGCAGCCACCAGGAATCCCACTTGATGGACAACTACCAATCGGGCTTATGTGAAAACAAAGAAAATAGGAGGCGCAATGGTGCAGTATCCACAGACTGATTAATAGAGACACAAGATAACTTACTATCCTATACAAGTTGCGCCGTCCATGCACAACTATGGTTTAAGCCCGGTTTAGCAATCCTCCTCCTAACACGGGTGTTATGAGAGGAGGCGAGCGGCTGCGGGCACTCGCAGCGTCCTCGCTCACCTCCGGTCCTTATGGCACAAGGTTATTATTATAGTTTTAATTGTGACCTCTTCAGTCTGGTAAAATTCTAACCACATGAAAGGATAGCTGCCCAATTTATAAGGGTTGTATGCAGCCCCAAATTTGCTATTGGTAACAGGCCCTATTGGGCAGTACTGCACATTAAAGCACATAATGTGCACAGTAGTAGACTACCTTTACCATGTGTAGTGTTGTCTCTCCTGTGCACTTCATACATACCTTCACATATGTAGAAAGTAAAAGCACCTGAACTGTGCATACTTGCCCCTTGTAAAAATCACAGTAATTCACATACGACATTTTATCTGCTTTGCACATGTGGAAAGTATTACTAAACTCACTGTGGACAATGATACAGTACAAAGAAGTAAAATAATACTTTCACTGCCTCATTTTTGAAAATCAATTGTAATGAAAAATATTGATTACTTTTGACATGCAATGCAAGGGGTCTTGGTTGAGATAGTGAGAAAACCCCTTTCATTGCATATTACAATTACACTTGCATGAACAAACTAGACAGGCTTGGGTGGTAAGTCACACATGCAAACAGTGCAGGTGTGACACTAGTCACTACAAAAACAAGCCTTAAAGCAGGATGTCAAACATTCTGGAGTCAGATACCAAGAGAGCACGTTGTGGATGAAGGCAATAGACAGACAGAGTCAGGTCACTAGCCAGGGTCAGAATACCAGTGTAGCGGATAAATCAAGGGGCAAGGAAAATGGATAGTCATAGGAGGTCAAAGGTCTGGCAGAAACAGATCAGAACACAGTTAAGCGAGGCCAACATGCACCATTGAGCAAAATGCTACGACTGGCAAAGATCTGGGACTAACTGCTCAGCTAAGTAGCTGGTTAATCAGAGAGCAGGGAACACCTGAATAAGAGCAGCACCTTCCCAGTCTCAGATTGGATGGCTGAGCTGTCAATCAACACTTCAAAAGCTCAGCGTGCCCCAGTACTAGATTGGACAACTAAGCTATCACTCACCAAATGGACAGCTCAGCACAGCACTGAATCCTTAGTGCAACAAACCTCTTATCATTTTTGAACTTCCTTCCTGTTCAGAAAGGCTCAGTATTTCTGAAGAATATTTATTTTCAACCATACATAGTCCAATTGTTTGGTCAGGAAGGCTATACAGAAGACACATATAGTAACTCCTAAAAGTAGGCCTATGTGAGGATCATGATGTAATTTTACATTACCTTAGTGGTACTTATTTAATTGGCTATAGACATGAGCATGGGTTAAATTGATATATTCTTCATTTATTTTATAAAAATCAGGGTCAATGGACAGAAATCTACTTGCAAGCACATGTTTCATGGGACTAGAGAAAAATCAGCATATTTGTAGAAATTGTAATAAAAATTCCAAATGTAAAGCTTGACAAGGAGCTAAAAAGTGTTCATATAGGAAGAAAAAATATAAAGTCATTTACAGTCTCCACATTCTCATCTACCACTCAAGAAATAATGTTACAATACTAGATTGGTGATGTCTGTATAGTAATTACATTGATATGTGCTGAACTGATGAGAGGAGTGTGTTGAACCCTGGGTCTCCGCAGTGATAACGAGACAAGAGGAAACAGCTTTGGTTCGTATTTGCTTCAAGGCTGTGACTCACAGACTCATCCATGATTATAAATGGTCATGCTGTACAAGGAACCCAAGTAGCTTCCGATAGGAATATACCAGCAAAAGCATATGAGTTGTGCACACACATTGCATTTAAGCTTTACATTTGTTAACATATCTGTACGCCCCATCGTGCCCAATAAATGCCAAGAGTGGCATCTCTTAAGATAGTATACATCGGTGTACCTTTTTTTAAATCTTTCCTAAAACTGTATTGGAAGACACAGATCATTATTACGCATTTCAATATGGTAAGGAATCCCATAAGGATGAAGCATTACATGCGACATGTACATTTTCTAACACACATATAGCCTCCTTACAGAGGAAGAGAGCAAGGACTCCTTCACCACTTGTCGGAAGAAGCAATCCTAAAAGTTAATATGGACCCTATAAAGAGCCTTGCCACCTTGACTTCGGATGTACAGTCCAAACAGAGCATTCATTTGTGGACTTGTGTTTTGGGGTTTTGTTCCTCATCAGTGCAAAACAGAAGAAATGATTGACTGTGTGAGAGGCCTTTGACAGGGGGTGTAAGGGGTAAATATTCTCCGTGCTCTCTGTGCTCTAGAGTTCCTGTTCTTTCTTTTATGATGGTAGTTTTGGTATTTTTAATTTACTAGGGGAACATTGCAAAGCCTTGAAGTCTCCATACTCCAACTTTGTGCTCCTCACAAGGAGATATTTTACCCTTCAGACACCTTTATCTCTAACATTGAAGCTACCTAAGGTATACCTTCAAGGGATGGATAAAATATGGTGACGTAAACACAAATAGACATGTTGTATAAAAATTTAAAGTAAGCCAAGTGGCAAACTAAACTAAGGCTGCACTAATTGTAATTCACGGCAGATCCGGCAGGTGTTGCCGCACCTATTGGATCTGCCGCATAACGGCCGACTTGCGGCATGAATCCAGCAAGCCCCATTCATTCTCTATGGGGCTTGCAGTCAGGTGCGGCAAGTGCGGTTTTTATGCATGACCGCTAGTGCTGGATCTGCCGGATTCGGCAAAACTGCACTTGCCGCACCTGACCACAAGCCCCATAGAGAATGAATGGGGCTTGCCAGATTCGTGCCGCAAGTTGGCAGTTATGCGGCAGATCCAGCAGGTGTGGCGACATCTGCCGGATCTGCAGCGAATTACAATTACCGCTGATGTGAAAGCAGCCTAAATCTAGAAGATATCAATAAACATCACAAGTAAAAGATGTTCTCAACTAGACCGTATAGAAGAATCACCATCTACTAGGTGTGAGGATGATAATAGCAGGTACTTCAAGAATCATGACATCACTCGCTATAAGATTCAGGTAGACATGACCTGGTTCTAATGGAGATCATCATCAAATGACATGATTGGATGATGCCTTTGACAAGAAGATGAAGGACAATGGAACTGGAAGATAATTTAAGTCAAAACTATATATGTCAAATATATAAAAGTATGCAAAAAGACAAAAATATATTGTTGCGCCATGCTGTGCATCTATCAAGCTGAGGTAATTGTTAAATGATGTTTTCACTCACCTTTACTAGTTGTGCGGCCTGCACAACTAGGTTTTGCGTTTGTGGTGAGATTAATAGCAGACGGAGACTCTTTACTCCAGAGGTGAAGTTCCCTTCAGCTTGATCCTAATGGAGCTGCAGCGGCTCTCCCAACCGTAGGGAGGGGCTGATCCTATTGTGTAGGTCTGGTTCTGTTCCTGAGCTGCTCTCAAACCACACTCCCCGGAGGGAGGAAATGAACACGATATGAAATGGAATGGTATGATAGTGTGAGCGCTGGGAACAGATTACAAGCACTGGATCCTATAGCTTATTACCTTCAAATTTAATATGAACAGTGGATGTTACAGGTCCTCACGCCACAACATGTTTCGACATAACAAATGTCTTTCTCAAGTGAATATATAAAAGTACACTTTTTCGTTGAAAAATATGTGAGCAATTATTTATTTTACAGACACCAATACAATGATAATTAACAGTAGTGGAACAATGAGGAGTACAGGTGTAGCACGAAGACCTAATACCGTGTTTCCCCGAAAATAAGACACTGTCTTATATTATTTTTTGCTCCAAAAAGTCCGCCATGCCTTATTTTCGGGGGTGTCTTATATTAGCCAGAAAAAAAACTGCACTGCAGCAGCCTCCCATCCCAGTATGGTACCGTATCCCACTGCAGCAGCCTCCCATCCCAGTATGGTACCGTATCCCACTGCAGCAGCCTCCCATCCCAGTACGGTACCGTGTCCTACTGCAGCAGCCTCCCATCCCAGTACGATATCGTATCCCACTGCAGCAGCCTCCCATCCCAGTACGGTACCGTGTCCTACTGCAGCAGCCTCCCATCCCAGTACGATATCGTATCCCACTGCAGCAGCCTCCCATCCCAGTACGGTACCTTGTCCCACTGCAGCCTGCCATGTGTGTACACACACACACACATCAAACATACACACACATCAAACACACACACATCTCACACACACATCAAACACACACATACACACACACTTTCTCTTTCTTGCCGTACTTTTTTCTTTTCTTTCCTCTGCGGTGCTGCTTTGGTGGTACACAGTGCAAAAGCCCTGGGCCAATCACAGCGCAGGAGCCCTGGGCCAATCACAGCCCAGGACTGACGTCAGCTGGTCCATGATTCCTGCGCTGTGATTGGTTCAGGGCTTGTGGGCGGGCTGAGACCAGCAGAGAGCGCCGGAGCGCTCCAGGGCTGTGACAGCTCCAGAGTGGCGGGCCCGGACAGCGGGGGCAGCGGGGAGCGGGGACACAGATGCATGCCCTGGTCTTGTGATCGGCGGCATGCATCGCAGGTACGCCTTATAATCAGGGGTATGTCTTATATTAGAAAGTAGGGCGCCCCCCAAACATGCCTTACTTTCGGGGGGCGCCCTATTTTTGGGGAAACATGGTAACATAGTAACAACCAGGCCAGTACCTATCCTCTTTGTTTTCACTTTGGCTGCAGAGCAGAAACACAGCTGTCCTGTTTTATTCTGATGACTTTTTGTGCTGCTCAGTCAGGGTCCATTCATGGCTTTTGAGATTGCTCCTTTCTGTGAGTCCTGGGAGGGACTGTCTTCTATATAAACTCCTGAACCTGTGACTTCCACTGCCAGTTCAGCATTTACGGTCTCTGGTTCAGTGTTGTGCTTTTAGCTCCTACTTAGCTTGCTGGTATTCCTTATAACAGTCTGTTTCCTATCCATTCCTTTCCCTTCTACTCTTGTACCTTTGCTGCCCTTCAAGTTCTGTTCCAGATACCTGAGCACTCCTTCCACCCTGCACCACAAGCCAGCAGCTGACTATGTGGCCCCAACTAAAGGGCCCCTGTAAAACTTCAGATCCCTGTACATCAGTTGAAGGGAGAAGGCCAAGTAACCCCTGGAATCTGGTAAACACAACTGGTTGTGTTAACTTTGTCATTGCCATTTTAAAGGGGCTGGGCACTACTAGTAAAACCCCTTCTAAATCCACTTGTTTCCCCTATTAAAACAATAATCCTTGTACTCACCTCACGTTCTTTCACCATTCTAATGCTTTCAGTAACAATGGCTCGGGGCTCCCTTGACATTGTTATGTCACTCCAGCCTGCGTCCAATCTCAGCTGGTTTCCTTCTCCCGCCTTAGGACATAGTTGCTATCAACAGGAAGTTCAGTGCTCACATCCTGTTAATAGCGCCTATGTCTGAAGGCGTGGCGAGTGAGAAGGTGGTGGTAATTGGACGTGAGGCTCGCATGACGTTGCAATGTCACATGAGCCCCAAGCCGATGTTACGGAAAGCATTAGAATGGTGGAAGAACATGAGGTGAGTACAAGGATTATTATTTTTATGTGGGGATGCAAGTTGATTCCAAAGGGGATTTCCTAGTCATAGACAACCCCTTTAAAGCTGGCAGGCGGCCATTGACAACACATATGATGAGGTCCAAATTCCTCAAGGTCATTTATAGTTTGTTACTACTAGTAACATAATGGACAGTCAATTATCAGAGTAGTCTCTGTATACGACTTAAGGCCTTGATAATGTGAATTTAATGAATTTAGTGCTAATAGTACTTTTGAAATTAATGATGATCATTTACTATAACCATTAAGTCCAGTATATAATCTTTTTACATGGATTTTGCCATTTATGAGGCTTGTTATTCTAGTTATTACAACATTATTGCTACAGTAAGAGGATTTTGTATTCTAAGGACAATTGGTACAGAAACTCTGTGTGGCTGCTCATGTAGGTGGTAAATTGATATTCCTGTCGGCCAAATGTCAGAGGAATGGATGATCCGACTCAACAAGTTCTGTTATTGTTCAGCTAATGACTTGGGACCCAATGTTCCCTATTTTGCTTTATTATCAAATGTTTGTATTTCCATTCCTGATAAAAAAAATATCTATTCTTATTTACTCTTGTGGGCCCTGAGCATATTTCTGATGGTTATGACACATTATTTGTTTGCTCATCTTTTAAAGAATATTACTTGTTTTGAACATCATAGAATTAAATATAAGGAACATCTAGGATAGAAACGTCAACACAACAACATGGTATTCAGTCTGTAATCACAAGGTCTTAGATTGTTGGCTATGTAGGTCTAATATTGTATCAGGTATGGGATAAGACCATCTTTGATATTCTAAAATACACAGGGCAGATCCCCTTTAAGATGTCATGAGATCTGCACTATACAATACAAAATGGTAATTTCTACACCTATTAGCTTCATTAACTAGCTTGCCATCCCATATATTTAAATATAAAGGACACTCCTTTAATTAACAAAAATTCTTTAGAATTCTGTAGTTAATTGCCTGAGAACTATGATAAGTTCTGTGATTACAGCAGCCTTGGTATTGTCTAGAGTCCTGTAATTACAGCAGCCTGGACACTGTCATAGAGTCCTGTATTACAACAGTCTGGACCCTGTCATACAGTCCTGTAATTACAGCAGTCTGGACCCTGTCATAAGTCCTGTAATTACAGCAGACTGGACCTGTCATAGAGTCCTGTAATTACAGCATCTGGACACTGTCATAGAGTCCTGTAATTACAACAGTCTGGACTCATACAGTTTCCTGTAATTACAGCAGTTGGACACTGTCATAGAGTCCCGTATACACACCGACAGGGAACAGTCCGCAATTAAGCAGGGAATTGTCAAAGTCTGTATTATCACACTGAGACACTGTATAGAGCCTGTAGATACAGCAGTCTGGCACAGTCATACCAGTCCTGTAATTACAGCAGTCGGACATGTCATACATCCTGTAATTAAGCAGTCTGGGACCCGTCACGTTCCTGTTTTACAGCAGCCTGGATACTGTTAGAGTCCTAATTAAGCAGCTGAACGTCATAGAGTCTGTAATTACAGCAGAGTGACACTGTCATAGAGTCCGGTAATTGTACTGCCCCAGGGTATGGGAACTCGGATGTCTGGGCCCTCAGCTTCGGTGGGGGATCTCACTGGTGGCCTGCCGAGACCCGTGGCCCCGAGGGGGAGACAGTCGCCAATTAAGGGGTTGAAGTGTTTATCATGTGACGGCACCTGTAGTGCCTGTTGACTAGACACCAGTGCCGCCACAGTCCTCCAGAGGGTGGTGGTATTGCGGCTAGGGTGGAGCAGCTCCCTACAGGTAGAGCTAAACCTCCAGGGCAGTGTTACCTGATGCCGGCACAATGCAAACCGTTGAGAAAAGTCAATGAAGCAGGACAGAGACACAGAGGCACTTCACTCTTCCAGGTACTTTACTTGTAAAAGGAAACTGAACAAGATGGTGATACATTCACAGTACTCCCGCAGGACGGCCGCCAGGTAGTCGCAGCAGAATGCAGTATCTGTGGAAGTCTCCGGTGGTACCTTATTGGATCTACCCTTGTCCTGTCCTTCTCTCTCTTCTCGTGGTCTGCTTTTTGGCAGTAGTTAGTCCCAGGGGATAAACACCCTGAGAACGTCTTCGGAGCTGGGACGAGTACGGTCGGAGGGTGAACACTCCAGGCTGCGTTGTCAGATCTGTGTACTTCTGGTGTACAAGTCAGGACCTTTCTGTCTGGGCTATGTCTGTCTCTAGCCCTCTTTTGAAGCCCCCTTTCTCTCTCGGCTCAGCTCCCGTTCTCCGATCTTTCCTCGGGAAGACACTCCTGAAGACTCCCCGTGTGTTCCACCTTGCTCCTCTCACACTTTCCACTACAACTAACTCTCTGGGACCTCCCCCGGTTGTATCGGTGGGTGTGTTTTGGGATCAGATCCTTCCCCAGTGTCCTGCATTCTACTTGCGACAGGAACAACCACACACTCATCTTTGGGTGTAGTACCCCACTTGTGACGACCTGACCAGTGGGGCGCCACATAATTACAGCAGCCTGGACACTGTCATAGAGTCCTGTAATTACAGCAGTCTTGTAATTATACCAGCCTTGACACTGTCATGAATTTTTGCAATTACTAGAACCTCAGTGTCATAACTGGGAGCATACTAATAGAAGAGTGAAAAGTTTCCCTTATAGTATGAACTAGCATTTCATTCAAGTAAATAGCACTTGATTTTTTATGGATGAGATTGGCACTGTTTTTGGAAAAATATTTTCTTTTCTTATTCTGGACAATTATTTTCATGCAGTTTTCTGTATGGTAGCATAATCTGTTATTTTGGAGGTCAACTTGATTCTAAAATATAAATGTTATGACATGTAAATCATATTAGTAATATTCTATGTAAACTATGGATTTCCATAGAAATACATGACTGTTCGATTTCCCCTCTTCTATCTTTTTATACTTTGTAAGGCAGTTCTTGCTGTGGGTACCATTGACCTGTACACGCCATAGAGCAACACTCTGCAATCAGTTTCCCTAGGAGCCTTCTCATCTCAAGTACTTTCCATTTAAACATAAATGTAAAACTCACTGGGCCAGTAACTGCAACTTGTACATTTTCTATGGCTTTCTTGATTGCTACCATTAAAAGACTATTAATGACCATTAAGAAAAATGGTAAAAAAAAAACTGAATGCGATGCAAGCTTGTTGCTGAATGGGTCATATTTTGAGACTACAGTTATAATAACCCACGTATTATGCACCACAAGTTGCCGGGAAAAAGAATGTCAAATGACAGTAGGACTTGCAAAACCTTAGCGTAGAACACTATGTGCCCCAATTACTGATGCGCTATGAAGGATGGCTGTCATTCATGCTTAATTCATAGTAGAGGAACCAGAGCGCTGCAGAACATTCGAGAAAAATAACCACATTTTAAGTGAAAAGGTTTCTCAGTTGTGACATAACCGGGACAAGAACACCCAATATCCCTCTCATCCACCTCCTATGACATCATTAAGCAATTTGACTTGCTCCTTGTCTCAAGCAATGATTATCTGGCACCACGTGTTGTCTGTAATGTGTGGAAACTGCCGGATCAATTAGTAAGTAGTTGTCACTGATTGGCCAGATAGAAGCTCTTCTTGATGGGCCGTGGAAAAGGCAAACCACATTAAAATGAACAAGTCCTAGAGGTGTTTGAAGTTGTCTACAAGTCATTAAGATATTTTTCTCTTAAGGAAAAGTTCTTCAACAACTGGAAGTAACTACTTTGTCCTATGGTGTATAAGGTTCCAAATAAGACCAGGGTTGACTGGGAATTAGGCAGTTTGGCATCTAAAAGGATCCGAAGAGCTTAACCCCTTACCCCCAAGGAACATGGTCAAGGATCTTCGACTGCAGTGGATTAAAGGGAACCTATCAAGTTCCCTTCAAGCCAGCAGCATTCACTTTTTCACATCAAAAATCCCTTCCTAACCATCACATCATTCTCTAAAATCAATGCATTATAAAAGCATTTATAACCTCCATTTTTTCGTATGCCAATTAAGGCTTTGATTAGTCCAGGGGTAGGGAACTCCAGGCCTTGAGAGCCACCAACAATGAAGGTTTTCAGCATTTCCTTAGTATTGGACAGGGGATAATTTAATCACCGCACTGGTGATGATTCCAACCCCTGTGCAATGCTAAGGAAATCCTGAAAACCTGCACTGTTGGCCTGGAGTTCCCTACCCCTGGACTAGTCGAAGGGGCATCGTTTTCCCAGATTAGTTAGGCCTCTTTCCAAGTTATCTTGCCTCTGTGGGTGTGAAAATTGCATGATTTCCATGAGCCAGTGTCATTGCAGCAACTGAAACTTTTGCACATGCGCGCGGCTCATATCAGCGGCATCAGTGCCGGTGTACGCATTCTGGCTTTAGAGAGGCGCAACAGCGCATGAATTGAAGAAGCAGCCTCGCATTATGATATATCACTGATATGGTCTAGATGT
>JARQOC010000012.1:43923616-44117177 GCA_033576535.1 Allobates femoralis | reverse complement strand
CTAAGAAAAACACTACTGCCGTCAGGCAAAGAAAACTTATTTAAGGCTTGGACAAAACACATTAGAGAGGAAGATCTAGAAAAGAAAATTATACAAGAGTGGTAACTGGTCAGGAAGAATGTACTTAATGAGCAGTGGAGGGATAGCCAGTTCAGACTAATGCATCACGCAATATATGGTTTTAATATACTGCCCAGTGTACAACATCCAGACAGAGCTACGACTTACCCCAAACGCGGAGCCCACAAGACCGACCTGGAACATGGTATATGGTCGTGCCCTTCAACACAGGCATATTGGGCAATGATACAACAGTTGACCCAAAAAATATGCAAGATACAGATCGAGAATAACCCAATGTGTTGGCTCTTCCACTATACCACGGGCAGGACACGGGGGGCAAAGAGCAGTCTATTTTCCACACAATTAGCTTACTAGCAAAACGCTTGATTTTGCAACATTGGCTGTACAATACATTACCTGACGAGAAACAATTACTGACTAAACTGAAAATAGCACTGAATCTAGATAAACAGGAGGCGGAGAAAAATAAGGACAAAATGACCAAAGGATTCTTTGACAAATGGAGAAATTGTATTGAGACAATATCAACACCATCTGAAATCCAACAGATTATGACATCCTTTCTACATTCAGAATGGTATACATTGGAAGATCTGAAAGGCACGCTGGGTAAATTAAAATGTATCTAAGTAAAGAAGAAATATAGGGTAGTTAAGATAAGACACACAATTGTATGAAAAGAACACGACAAATAATTATTTGTTAAGATGGTTAAAGAAATGGCCATGTCACTGTTACACTCTGTAAATAATTTTTCAAGCAATGAAATGTCAAGTAATGGCTGGAATTGTTATTGGTTAAACTTTAATAAAAAAGAGTTTTAAAAAAAAAAAAAAATACAACCCACAGAGACAACTCATTTTATTAGAACAAAAAAACCAAACACATATTTGGGCTTAATCTTTATTACTCCAACATACCCTCCAACGTAATGCACAATGATGGTCTGCTTCTGCTACATCTATAGAATGCTGTAAGGAAACAAGTGTCTTCTTGCTGCAGTCTCTGGGGTCACACTGATGGTACATTTTATGGCAATTATCTGCCATACAGTGCACCTGTCAGTACTGCAAACCGAAGTCCCAGAGATCAAATGATCTCTGAGGCTTGGGTCAGGTGACCAAATGTCTCCATTGCAACCTGAGGTTGCCATGCCAATATCGGGTTCCATGATGATGATCGGCCCATTACATTACGATGGGTCGATCATTGCGGGGAGAGGCGAGTGACCGTGCACTATCTCTCCCCACACCCTGACTGCTGTGGATTGGTAAGAATGCAGCAGTTAGGGGTTAACACAGAACCAGGGACAGTAAGCACACACTGATGGTTTTCCCTGCCTGTCACATCGCTCATCCTCAGTCTCATCTCCTTTATTCAGAGGATGAAGAAGAGAGGAGGGGAAGTGGGCTGAGGAAGAGGGGAGCAGGCACCACAATGGAGGGGAGAAGGCACTGTAGTGGAGAGAGTGAACAGAGTAAGAGGAGAGCAAGCACAGGCAGCAGGCAGGCATAGGAGTGGAGGGGAGCAGGCACAGGAGTGGAGAGGAGCTGGCAGTGGAAGAGGGGAGTGGGCACAGGAGGCGGGCAGGCACGGGAGTGGAGGGGTGTTAAGTACAGGCAGATTATGAGGCCGGGGAGGAGCGGGCGATGAATACAGGAGCTGAGCATAGCTGACAGCCTGCCTCCTGCTGCAATTGCACAGAGAATTGCAGATATTCAGCACTTGTCTGTGCGATTATGATGTGATCTGTCAGTCAGATTGACTGACAGATCACATCGCTCTGAGTGTTGGGACCACTAACAAGGGTCCCCACATCTCTTGCCCCTCCCCTTAGCTGTCACTGACAGTTGTCTGCATGGAATGGTCACTGTGTGTTTACAGGCAATGATAGTTCAAAGCCATGATGGGTATAGCCATCATGATGCAGGAACTGACATCTTTCCATGTGGCTATACCCATCATTGGTCCTAAGGCAGTTAAAAATACTTTTTCTAAAGATCAGTTTATGGATACTACTATAAGCAGGGACTGTTAGGCAGGGATTATAGATAAGTGCACAGAACTGCTCATGGTTCTAGGTGCATAGGGGACTTGACAGGTTCCCTTTAAAAGGTCAATTGACAAATTCTTTATATGACTGTGAGAGAACATATATGGAACATTACTTACTTACTGTTAATGTATGGGTTGAGCTTGTTAGGTTATAGGTTGAACTTGATTGACTTAAAGTCTACCTTCAACCTTGAAAACTATAACAACTATAAAACTTGGTACAAACTGTAAAAGTTGTAGAAAATATCTATGAATAGGTGATAGTTAATGATCACAAGGGGTCTTCCACCAACAAATTCAAGGGCTCTACTTAGTTATCTCTAGCAGTGGGTGCTTGAACTTCGCTAGATTAAGATGGGGCTCCGCAGAATCCTATCCTCCAGAATATTGGTTGGCACAAGAGACGGACACCTAGCAACTAGTAAGGAATCAATCAAAGTGAATGAAGTGTTGGTGCACATGCTTGACCTTCGTCTACATTAAAATGGGGCTCTGCACGTCCTCCAAATTTTTGGTGTATTTAGTGGCTGGAAATGTAACAATTATTCAATTATTAATAAAGATGAGCTATTCTAAACATAACAAATCAAATGAATTACAAATTTCCCGAAATATTTGGATTCGGCAGGAATGTTTCCTGATTAAATTCTTGTGAATTCTAACAAAATAGTGGCAGTGACTATGAGGAGTGGGAAGCAAAAGACCTTCCAGATATGTGCCATTTCCTAAAATATGCAAAATTACATCCCTACTTTTTCAACTACTTAAAAAAGTAGTTACTCCCTTTCATCAGTTAGCTATTACGATTGGCAACAGAACACGGGCAGATTGGTTCAAATTCCACCACAGATTTGACAAAAATAATGAATTCAGGTCAAATTATTATTTAATAAGTACTGTTGCTTCTTCAGACCCCAAAGCATAATAAACAAAGGGATAGGAAATGGAGGAGTTAAAAATGCAAAAACATTATTCTCACTTGTCCTAGAGCCATCCATCACCGGTCCTTTCACTGCAATGCTCCATCTGATCCTCCGATACCCAAGTCTTTGGTGTTTACTTTTTGGTCTCTAGCTGCAGGAGCTGACTAGACCTCACATGGTCATGACGCCTAAATTTGATTCAGTCTAAAAGGAGATTCAGTCCAAATTGAATTTGCCCCCAAAAGACATTTATTGTGCTTCGAGGTCTGTCTAGATTCCAAAATATAAGAAGGGGTTCAAAAGAATGAAAATATTTTATCCATTTTTACTACACCTGCCTTGGTCCTTCATTAGCTTCACATCAGTCTTCACCTTCACTCTTCGCTCTTTGGTATGGATCGTCAAACAATGACTAAGCTTCATGCCTCTGAAGTGTCTCGCACCAATTCTGAATGTGAAGCCTGTTCAGCGGAAGAAGATCAAAACCAAAGACCAATCATAAGACTGATCTGAATCTCTCCAAAGACTAAAGTAGTGTTGAGCAGCAGCAGAACAGGTGAGGGACAAACCTAGGGCAGGTGAGTAATAGAGATGATTGAACCTTTTGGAACTTTATTTTGTTGGATTCAGTTAATCTTTCAAAAAGAGTCAGTTTGCAGAGAATTATTTGCGAGGAATATTGGTTTATTTTTTTGTAATTCAGTAATAGGAAAATTACAAAGCTAAAGAGACCTGTTTAAAGACCTGTTTAAAGGGAACCTGACAGCTGATACATGCTGCCCAAACCATGGGACTTATCATGCAGGCAGGTTGGCGGTGGCTTCTCCTCACTTGGTGTCCACACCAGGTTTTGCAAATTGCCTGCTGTAGTCCAGAGGCTTCATCACACAAGGCCTTCCAAGGCTGACTCAGAAACCCATGTATCTCTGACTATTAAATGGGATTTCCTTTAAACAAAGTTTATTTTAATCAATAGATCTTAGAATAATAATAATTTCCACAGTTGGATGTGATAAAAAAAATGTTCCTGTGCTGAGATAATCTTATATACCATATATACTCGTGTATAAGCCGAGTTTTTCAGCACAAAAAAATGTGCTGAAAAGTCCCCCCTCGGCTTATACACGAGTCATATACATCGGTATACAGGCCGCCCCCCCATCGGTATACAGGGCCCCCCTTGCTGCCGCACACCTGTAAAGTAATACATCATTATACTTATCCCTGTCGCTGTCGCCGCCGCTCTGCACCGCGCTCCTCTGGGTCTTCATGCTTCCTCCTCCGGTGCACAGGCAATGACGTTATGACCCGCCGGCGGCGACAGCGACAGGGATAAGTATAATGATGTATTACTTTACAGGTGTGCAGCATCAAGGGGGGGCCCTGTATACCACTGATGGGGGGGGGTGCCTGTATACCACTGGGGCCTGTATATACCACTGGGGCCTGTATATACCACTGGGGAGGCTGCTGTATACCACTGGGGCCTGTATATACCACTGGGGCCTGTATATACCACTAGGGAGGCTGCTGTATACCACTGGGGCCTGTATATACCACTGGGGCCTGTATATACCACTGGGGCCTGTATATACCACTGGGGAGGCTGCTGTATACCACTGGGGCCTGTATATACCACTGGGGCCTGTATATACCACTGGGGAGGCTGCTGTATACCACTGGGGCCTGTATATACCACTGGGGCCTGTATATACCACTGGGGAGGCTGCTGTGTACCACTGGGGCCTGTATATACCACTAGGGCCTGTATATACCACTGGGGCTGCTGTATATACTGCTGGGGCCTGTATATACCACTGGGGAGGCTGCTATAATACTGCTGGGGCCTGTATATACCACTGGGAGGCTGCTGTAATACTGCTGGGGCCTGTATACACCACTGGGGAGGCTGCTGTATACCACTGGGCTGCTGTATATACTGCTGGGGCCTGTATATACCACTGGGGAGGCTGCTGTATACTACCACTGGGGAGGCTGCTGTATACTACCACTGGGGAGGCTGCTGTATACTACCACTGGGGAGGCCTGTATACCACTGGGGGGCCTGTATACCACACTGATGGGGGCTGTATACCTGTGCTGGGGTCCACCCTCGGCTTATACACGAGTCAATAGGTTTTCCCAGGTTTGGGGGCAAAAGTAGGGGGGTCGGCTTATACACGGTTCCGCTTATACACGAGTATATACGGTATGTGTCCATGCTATGTACTGTGTAATGGATATGTCTGACTGTACAGGGACATAGTCTGATCATATCACATCTCCTGTGCTGAGATAATCTTATATACTGTATGTGTCCCTGCTATGTACTGTGTAATGGATGTCTCTGACCATACAGGGACATGGTCTGATCATACCACATCTCCTGTGCTGAGATAATCTTATATATGTGTCCTGCTGTGTACTGTGTAATGGATGTGTCTGACCATACAGGGACATGGTCTGATCATACCACATCTCCTGTGCTGAGATAATCTTATATATGTGTCCCTTTTATGTACTGTGTAATGGATGTGTCTGACCGTACAGGGACATGGTCTGATCATACCACATCTCCTGTGCTGAGATAATCTTATATATGTGTCCCTTTTATGTACTGTGTAATGGATGTGTCTGACCGTACAGGGACATGGTCTGATCATACCACATCTCCTGTGCTGAGATAATTTATATGTGTCCCTGCTATGTACTGTGTAATGGATGTGTCTGACTGTACAGAGACATGGTCTGATCTTACCACATCTCCTGTGCTGAGATAATCTTATATACGGTATGTGTCCCTGCTATGTACTGTGTAATGGATGTGCCTGACTGTACAGGGACATAGTCTGATCATACCACATCTCCTGTGCTGAGATAATCTTATATATGTGTCCCTGCTATGTACTGTGTAATGGATGTTTCTGATCATACAATGACCTGGTCTGATCATGCCTCATCTTCTTGGCCAGGGAGAACACAAGAATGTATACAGACATTAAAGCACGGGACTGCAAATAACTCTTTTTGAGATAAAACATTATTTAAAAACAGGCAGAGAAATATTTACCTAAAAAAAAAAGAATCAACTGTGACCCCGTGCTGTAATGTCCGTATACTCTTTGGCATCATCCCCAGCCCAGGAGATGTGGTATGATCACACACAACATGAAGCCTCTGATACCTATTTAGGTAATATTTTATCTCACAGACTATTCATCCTCCTTACTTTAATTTTATGAGATAATAGCCTTTGAGGTTTTATTGGCTATAAGCCATAATCATAACCATTAATAGAAATAAACACTTGAAATTGATCACTCTGTTTGTAATGCCCTGTACCTGAAGTCTGCTGCCTCAGTGTATCCTTGACTCTGCCTTATCCTTCAAACCACACATCCATGCTCTCGCCACCTCTTGCTGCCTCCAACTCAAAATATTTCTAGAATCCGTCCTTTCCTCAACCCTCAGTCTACTAAACTACTAATGCATGCCCTCATCATCTCCCCTCTTGACTACTGCAACCTCCTCCTTTGTGGCCTCCCTGCTAACACTCTTGCACCTCTCCAATCTGTCCTTAACTCTGCTGCCTGATTAATCCACCTCTCTCCACGCTGCTCCTCCACTTCTTCCCTCTGCAAATCCCTCCAGTGGCTCCCAATTCCCCAGCATATCCGATTCAAACTACTAACATTGACTTACAAAGCCATCCACAATCTGTCCCCCCTATACATCCCTGAACTAATCTCCCGGTATCATCCAATTTGTAATCTTCGATCCTCCCAAGATCTCCTCCTTTCCTCCACACTTGTACGTTCCTCATCTAACCGCCTGCAAGACTTTGCCCGAGCATCCCCCATCCTCTGGGATTCTGCACCTCAAAACGAATGTCCCCCACACTCGGAATCTTCAAGCGGAACCTGAAAACCCATCTCTTCAGCACAGCCTACAGCCTGCAAGGACCACAGTGCCAGCTCACCACCACTGAACCATGCGCTCATTCACCAATGGACCCTGCGCTCCACCACCACTGGACCCGGCGCTCCACCACCATCGGACCCGGTGCAAAACCACCACCAGAGCAGACCCAACCTACTGTCTCTCTCCTCACTGCCATGAGTCCTCTCTCCCCTCTGTACCAGTCTGTCACTGTTAGTTGGCTCATTGTATTTATAACTTGTTTGTATGTAACCCTTTCTCATGTTCAGCACCATGGAATGAATGGTGCTTTATAAATAAATAATAAAAATAATAATAATAATAATATACCGTATATACTCGTGTATAAGCCGACCCGTGTATAAGCCGACCCCCCTACTTTTGCCCCCAAAACCTGGGAAAACCTAATGACTCATGTATAAGCCGAGGGTGGACCCCAACACAGGTATACAGCCCCCATCAGTGTGGTATACAGGCCCCCCCAGTGGTAGTATACAGCAGCCTCCCCAGTGGCATATACAGGCCCCAGCAGTATATACAGCAGCCCCAGTGGTATACAGCAGCCTCCCCAGTGGTATATACAGACCCCAGCAGTATTACAGCAGCCGCCCCAGGGGTATACACAGCAGCCCCAGGGGTATACACAGCCGCCCCAGGGGTATACACAGCCGCCCCAGGGGTATACACAGCAGCCCCAGGGGTATACACAGAAGCCCCAGGGGTATACACAGCAGCCCCAGGGGTATACACAGCAGCCCCAGGTGTATACACAGCAGCCCCAGGGGTATACACAGCATCCCCAGGGGTATACACAGCAGCCCCAGGGGTATACAGCAGCCCCAGTGGTATACAGCAGCCCCAGGGGTACACAGCAACCCCAGGAGTATACAGCAGCCCCAGGGGTATACAGGCCCCAAATGCTGGCACTCGCCCCCCCTCCTTGTAAGGCCCCTCTGCTGCTTAACTTACCATCCGTCCTCCATGCTCCCGTCCTCGCTGCATCCGGGATCCCCGGCTGTCGCACGATGACGTCATATGCCTGCGACGGCCGGGGATCCCGGATGCAGCCGGATGGGAGCATGGAGGACGAAGCACCGAGGACTGGCCCTGTGCAGAAGACCGGGGATGGTAAGATAAGCAGCGGGGGGGGGCCCTTACACAGAGGGGGGGCGAGTGCCAGCATTTGGGGGCCAGATGTGCACTGCTTCCCCTGCCGCTGATTGACAGGGGGAAGCAGTGCATATATAATGAGCGGCCCCACGTGATGGGGCGCTCATACAGCAGCCTCCCCCCACCTCCTCCAGCCTCCCCAGCCCAGAACACAGCCCCCACCACCGTATTGACCCGTGTATAAGCCGAGGGGGAGACTTTTCAGCCCAATTTTTGGGCTGAACAACTTGGCTTATACACGAGTATATACGGTAAGCGTTTCACTTTATGTATTGAATTACTGAAATAAATTAACTTTTGATGATATTCTAACTCATTGACATGCACCTGTTTATTAGATTATCTAAGCACAGGAACATTTTTTAAACACATCCTGTTGTTGAAATTATTATTACAAGATCTATTGATTAAAATTAACTTTTAAATGAACTTTGTGGGAAAACTCCTTTAAACGAGCTTTGTGTTCAGTTACCTTGTGCCTTGCAGTATGTCTCACTAGCACGGGCATAACTACAACAGGCGCAGGGGTTGCGATCGCACCCGGGCCCTGCAGCCTTGGGGGGCCCTGAAAGTCCCTTTGGCCTATAGAAAAAGACTACTACTATTAAAGATTTGCAATAATTGGGGGCCCCGTTGGAGCATTCGCATCGGGGCCCTGGGCCTGAAGTTACGCCACTGCTCACAAGATCACTGAGCTGGCAATCATCTCAGCAAACTGTTTTATTTCTGCAATCTGCAATTACTTCCTGGCTCAGACTTCCGCCTAACCCTTCGTCTGCTATTAGCATAGCAATTTCTTCTCTAGACATGTTTACAGTACAATTGCTACCACAACAGACTGTATGTTCTGTACACATTTGTTAGCCTGTTCTGTACTGCTGTACTGCTACTTGCAGCTATTTCTTTGCTGATTAACCCTTCATCTGTTATAAGAATATCAAACTCTTCTCTGGAGTTGTTCACATTACAAACATTGCTACTACTCCAGGACTAGCTACACGTCTTCCTTTGCTGTATATGTTTACATTCCTAGCTTGGTGTCTTGTGGTGTTTCCCGCTCTATTTGTCATCTTTCTGTCCCAGTCCTTGCTATTCCACAAGCTATCAGGCAAGTCGTGCCCACTGTGCCACCGCCTTTAGTCCGTGTTGTTCATCCTGACCTTCGGATGTGAGAGGCCACCTCACCTGATGAGCCCTTAACCCTATCCATATACAAATATGCACTCATTTTCCAGTTAAGGGTGCATTCAAGTATGCATTTTTTTAATCTGGTGGAGATCTGTCTTTGTTTAAAACCGTAATACAAACCTGATTCGGTTTGCGCCTATTGATTTTTGTTCGCACTCAGTTGCATCCAGTTGCTGCCAGATGCAGCCGAAACAAGCTTTTTACTGAGCCCAAAAAATGCATCATGTCGCATTTTTTTGGGCTCGGTAAAAAAAATGCTTCTGACCAGATCTAGCATATTGTGGCATGACTTGTAATGTGTGTCAATGAGTACCGGATCCGGTTTTACCGGATCAGTCCTGATCCAGTAAAACCATATCAGACATGCCTACACTGTGTTCCAAATTATTATGCAAATGTTCTTTTTTTCTGATTCTCCTAATTGGTTGGTGTAAATGACAGTCAGTGTAATAAAAGTCATCACCCGTTAGAGTTTACATCGAATTTTATTGAAGAAACCTCCCAATGATAACAGTATAATCTTCAAAAAAAAAAAAAAATCTAAATGCACTGTTCCAAATTATCAGGCACAGTAGAGTTTCTAAACATTTGATATGTTTTAAAGAACTGAAAATGCTCATTTGTTGAATTTGCAGCATTAACAGGTCACATTCACTGAAATAATAAGCTATTTAACTCCAAAACATCAAGTTACATGTTACATGTTAACATAGGAAACCTACTTTGATATCACCTTCACAATTCTTGCATCCATTAAACTTGTGAGTTTCTGGAGAGTTTCTGCTTGTATTTCTTTGCATGATGTCAGAATAGCCTCCCAGAGCTGCTGTTTTGATGTGAACTGCCTCCCACCCTCATAAATCTTTTGCTTGATTATACTCCAAAGGTTCTCTATAGGGTTGAGGTCAGGGAAAGATGGTGGCCACACCATGAGTTTATCTCCTTTTATGCCCATAGCAACCAATGGCACAGAGGTATTCTTTGCAGCATGAGATGGTGCATTGTCATGCATGAAGATGATTTTGCTCCTGAAGGCACGTTTTTGCTTTTTGTACCATGGAAGAAAGTTCTCGGTCGGAAACTCTATATACGTTGCAAAGGTCATTTTCACACCTTCAGGAACCTTAAAGGGGCCTACCAGCTGTTTTCCAATGATTCTGGCCCAAATTATGACTCCTCCACCTCCTTGCTGACATCGCAGCCTTGTTGGTACATGGTGGCCATCCACCAACCATCCACTACTCCATCCCTCTGGGCCATCCAGGGTTGCTCAGCACTCGTCAGTAAACAAGACTGTTTGAAAATTAGTCTTCATGTATCTCTGAGCCCACTGCAACCGTTTCTGCTTGTGAGCACTGTTTGGGGGTGGCCCAATAGTAGGTTTATGCACCACAGCAAGCCTTTGAAGGATCCTACACCTTGAGGTTCAAGGAACTCCAGAGGCACCAGCAGCTTCAGATATCTGTTTGCTGGTTTGTAAGGCCTTTTTAGCAGCTGCTCTCTTAATCTGATGAACTTGCCTGGCAGAAACTTTCTTCATTCTGCCTTTATCTGCACGAACACATCTGTGCTCAGAATCAGCCACAAATCTCTTCACAGTACGATGATCACGCTTAGGTTTTCGTGCATTATCTAATGTTTTTATCCCTTGTCCAAGGCATTGCACTATTTGTTGCTTTTCGGCAGCAGAGACTTCCTTTTTCTTTCCCATGTTACTTGAAAACTGTGGCCTGCTTAATATTGTGGAACACCCAGTTTTCCTTTTATTGGACTCACCTGCCAAACTAATTATAACAGGTATCTGAGATTGATTTCAATGATCCAAAGAACCCCGAGACACAATACCATCAATGGGTTTCATTGACAAACAATGAAAAAAAATACCCTATGACACTTAAAACCAATTTGCATAATAATTTGGAACTCAGAGTACTGAGCATGTGCAGTAACATCCCACAAGTAAAGTTCGAAACACCTGAGTGTTTGGTCACAGACCCCGAGCAGGGATTTCCCTGAGAAGTCCATGATCCAAGCGTCATACTCACTTGTTTCGTCGCTGCAGTCAATTCTGGGTCCCGCTCATTAGCCTTATGTAATATTCACTGCATTAGCTGCTCAACAGCCAATCACAGACACCAATTGTCTGTGACAGCATCTGTGATTGGCTGTGGCGCCTCTAACCACTGTGCCAGCAACCAATCACAGACGCCACGGGTGGGGTGCAACAGCCAATCACAGATGCTATCACAGAGACTGGGTGTCTGTGATTGGCTGTTCAGCAGAGATTGCAGAATGGACCCAGAAGTGACCGCAACAGTGAAACAGGTGATTATAATTTTTTAATCACAGACTTCTCAGTGAAGTCCCTGTTCGGGGTCCATGTTCAGTACAGACGTAAAACAAGCAAACGGATTCAGACAATACCAGATGGTACTAGATGCAGCCAGATGAAACCATACCAGAATTATAATGGAACCAGCGTACAGATCCCGTATAATGCTGGTATGGTTCCATCTGGTATATTGGCAAAAAACGGATACGGTGAGATGCGTTTTTCGCCTGATCTTGTGGGATGCCAAAAAAATCGCTGGTATGAAACCAACCTAACATTAAAGTAATTGATACTGTTGTTTCCTGTTTTCTGAAGCTCACTTTCAGCTTTACTGTGTTAGCTTTGACAAGTCAGCAGAGTCATCTCTTTATCATAAGGTGTTAGGAGAGATAAAAGTTTTATTGTACTCCAGAAGACTTAGATAAACTAAAAGACCAACACCATATACAAAAACAGGGAACTCCATTTTGACAGTTTTTCTGAATATTAAGGGGGTGTCACGCTGGAGGTGCGGGGTGCCCAGAAGTGGATGGAGCTGGGCGTAGGGAGTCAGGGGAGCCTGCTCTGGCCCTGATACTGGGGTCCCTGATTCGTCCTGATCTCGTAGGTACTTCTACAGGTGAGGATCTCCGAGTTACCAGCCTAAGCCCCTAACTCCTGAGAAGCCCTAGGCATAAGCCCCTACCTCCACCCACGGCCACGGAACCCAGCAACTTCCAATGGAGAGCAAAGCAGCAGCTTCAGATCAGCATCTATCACAACAGGTCACAGTCCAGAAGTGAACTGAATCAGCGACATCAGGTGGATGTGAGATGACCCATTTATGGCCATATCCATCACACACACATGCAGCAACCTCACTTGTAGAGCCACACACTGCATAGCAGAGAAAAAAAGGCTTAGGCTACGTTCACACATAGCGCTTTTTTGCGCGTACGCTTTTTGCAGCGTTTTGCACCCGCGCAAAAAGCCCCTTAATTAAACGCGGTGCATTCACACACTGCATTTTTTTACGGGGCTACATCTCCAGTGATGTCACAGAGGGGATGAAGAATCGTGGTTCCTCCTCCCCTATGTGACATGTCTGCCAGCCCCCATTTGATTTCGCAGTGTATTAATATACACAGCAAAATCTAAATAAAAGAAAGCCAAATGTATTAAAAATAATAAAGAATGAATACTTACCCTCCGCCGTGTGTTCGGGGAGCCTTGAGCAGCCGCAAGTATCAACCTGCCAGGACCTGCCAAGATCACTGATTGGCCACTCGCGATCATGTGATATAAACGCCTTAGCACGTCACATATCACATGACTGCGAGCGGCCAATCAGTGATTACAGGTCCTGGAAGGTCGACACCTGTGGAGGATCTCTAGGCTCCCGATTCACGAACACCCGGCGGAAAGGTAAGTATTCAATCTATATTATTATTCACACATTTGGATTAGTTTAATTTGGGTTTCATAGTGTATATTAATACACTATGAAACCCAAAGGGGCTGGCACAGATGTCACACAGGGGAGGAGGGACAGGATTATTCCTCCCCTGTGTGACACCAGCATCGACGTACTCCCGCTGGAATTGCGCATCGTTTGAACGGCGATGCGTAATTCCAGCGGGGATAATGGGCCTCTATGGGAGAAAAAAATCCGTATTTTAATACTTACATTTTATTGATATCAAAATTGAAAAAAAAAAATCTAAACAAATGTAAATATTATTTTAATTTTTTTTTTTGACCTAGAAATTAAATATATAAAATTAATATTCACCCTAACAATGAATTAGACATATTAGAATATCAAACTTGTCTTCTCTTAGAATCGGCACTTTGATCCGCTGTAAAATTGTGTTTAATGATCGTGTCTGCCACCGAAAAGAAAATGAACTCTTCTCCGGTCAGGTCCAATTAGTTCAAATGTCTGTAAAACACATTTTTTTTATTTCGTGATCTCCAATAAAACTATCTCTCTTCTGAAGTGTGTGATATTTCTTTCTAGCCAATTTAACACAAACCTTAAAGAAGGAAATGCAATTAAATGTGAACCAGAGATACCCAAAGTTAAGATTTGCTTAATAAATAGATATGTGTCGGCTGATGAATATTATACATGCAGCCACAGTTCTCACCACCTAATTAATTTTTACTGGCTAATAGCTGGTTTATCACTTAGGACGCCATGGCCTTTCCGAGATACTTAATGTAATATTTTGGCTGTCAAGAATGAATTTGATTTGGAGTTCAAAAATAAGAATGAATTATCAGCTCAAAGTGTCCAGAGCGGTGCATTACCAAGAGACATTAATTAGAACTACTTTTATTACCTCTAGGAATAAATATCTGTATCTTCTCGTAGAGGTCCTCAAGGGCTTAACATAAAGCTCTTGGGTCCCTCCCACCAAGTGCCATTTATGATATTGGGATATTCATATGCTACAATGGGTTCTTTAGGGTGGAAACACACTATCCTACTTACATGCGAGTCTCTCGGACAAGACTCGATCAATGACCCTGAACGGCCTCTCCCTCTCGGGAACGGGAGTGTCAGCTGCTTGTGTTTTTGTGCAGCATCACACTCTCTCCAGAGAGGGAGAGGCCGTTCAGGGTCACTGATCCGAGTCTCGTCCAGAGAGACTAGCATGTAAGTAGGATAGTGTGTTTTCACCCTTATTAGAAATGAAGACAGATAAAGGGTTCTATTGAGCTGCCGGAATGACACAGGGATCCATCATCTGTATTTAAAAGATTGTGGGCCAATTTGGATGATGGAGCATTGTGTCCTTGCGGCAGCAGAATAGAACTCTTATCTGACTTCTATTCTAAGAATTCACCTAGCCATGGGTCTGCTGCAGCCGGTTACATGCTTCTGTAGTGGATTTATCTGACACAACCACTCAAAGTGATCAGTTTTATATCACTAATTATTCCTTATCATCGGATAAGACCCTATTCCTGCCCTTTTCTTCAACCAGCTTTTACTGAATCCTTTGGATCAGTGTTCTTCTGACAATGGGTCCTTTGGCATCCTAAGCACCAACAAACTAGATGAGGCTGTGTGTGTGAACGGCCACATATCCATTGTCCAATGTCCCCAGGCAGACAGCAGTTGGGTGAAACTAAAATATGAATAAATATGGATGGCAAAATGGCACCTATGTGCGCCATTTCTCCATTCTAATTGGGCATTTCAGAGCTTCATTCATGGATTCGTAGGGGTCGGCATCATTACTTTATTACTTTTATGTATAGATGTACAAATGATGGAGATCCCTTACAAGAAAGGAGAGAAGGTAGCGCTTTTTAAATGCAGGAAACTGGGAAGGTTAGAACCACATGAAGAGGATATTTTCACCAGGCGAAGTTGTGCATGAGTCCCAACTCCAAGGTAAAATATAATGGAATTCAATGGATGCAGCCAAAGTGGTATTCTGTAGGAATTTGAGCTACCGCAGGGCTTGGGAAGTGGAAACACACAAACTATGGAGGTCCCATGTTGGTATAAAAAAAATAAATTGAACGATAGAAATAAAAAACAATATAAATTTTAAATCAAACATAAAATACTTTAAAGAAAAAGGTTTTGGCTGCATCCAGCCTTCCTCAGTTGTCCTCATGTGCACCTGAGGAAGGCGGCATTCAGCTGACACGCGTTTTATGTTTTAATAAAAAGTTTTTTAATTTTTTCTTAGGAAGGCGGCCACCTTTGATAGACTGCAGTGACAGCCAGTCAGGGGCTGGCTGGGTACTCTGACTCCGGGTGGCAGTTTTGTTCTGCCAGCCCTTAGGTGAGGACCGGAGGCATGGGGGGGTTTGGTTGGTGCTGTCAGACTTCTTCGGTGGCCGGGGGGGTGTGGGGGTGCTGTCTAACTTTTTAGGTGGACCGGGGGATGCTGGGGAGGTGCTATCACATTTTTTTTAGTTGGGATGCTGCTATCATGGTGCTATCGCCGGTCTCTCACTGTGTCACCCGCCATGTCTGTTCCTGTATCACAGCGCCGGCCCGAGGCGCCGCGGCCGCGTCTGCTGTACTTTCACAGCGCCAGCCAAAAAGCGCTGCCAGCCGGCCCATTTCTGTGGGGGGGCGGCCCTAGATGAGGGCTATACCAACAGCCCAGGGGGCACTTGCCCCCCTGCCACCTGGGCCAATTCGCCCTGCAGCCAGTAACTTAAAATGACCTGTTAACATTGAGGTAAATCGTAAAGTTGCTTATTTTTAAAAGTGCTTTGTAATTTTACTTATTTCGAAAAATAAGGAAACAATCTGAGGGTAGGAGTAGATTGATGATGACTACAGTTTACTAAAATAGTTGTGTGAGGTCACGGAGATGGGTTCAATGACATGCATCTCATTCGTCATCAAATAGGCAGATTGTTTATAGAATTCATTTAGAATAAATGTTACTGAATTTAATAATAATCTGAACAGTGTGTACTTAACTCACTTGCAGTTTTCTGAAATCTTTAATCTCAAAACTTTTGTTTTAAGCCAAGCTATTTCGTGCCAGCCATAAGTTAATCATGCATCCTAGGCACAGATGTCAAGCATAGTGTCAGTCCACCATCCTGGTGTGCGAAGGTCTGGACCACGTCCCCTTCTGGGAGTCATGAAACCCATTTAATGCTGTTTTATCATCCCTGATAAAGTATAATGTCCAAGATCAGATAATCACAAGGTCTCACAAGTTCATCCACACACGTCGCCCACCTGGAACCAATTAAAAAAGTAGTTGTCATTTTAACCTTTGCTATTTATCTGCTGATCTTCTCTCTTATCTATTGCATTTGTACTAGTTTTGGCCTTAATTTCATTCAACTATAATTTTCTAGCAACAAACAATATTGAATGTCATTTTAAAGCGGTTGTCTCATCGGAACTCAAAATGATGTGTTTTCTTCAGGAGAGACTGATTACCGTGTTATTGAATTGGCTTAATAACAGGAGGGCTCATAAGTGTTATTAACCTAATATGCCAAGGAATGTTCATGTTCTCTAATTTGCCATCAACTGTTTTTGTTTTTCTTCATAATCATTTTGCCAGCACTGTAGGTGGAGGAACTTCTTGTCCTTCACTTCTTCACTTCCCAGCATAGATTGCTCTGTCAAATGATTTGCCTGTCCCAAAATGAAAGCTTACCTCTGTTATGACTGTGTACAATTTTTACAGACAGGAGAGAAGGAGCAGAGACTCAAAGATGCATCTCTATTTCCTATATTGCTTCAAAGACCTGTTAGCTACTTTCTGTAGAGAGTCAAAGAGCTGTCATCACATCCTTTAGTGTGTCAAAGATCTGTTGCTACTTTCCATAGAGTGCCAAAGATCCATCACCACTTCCGGTAGAGTGTCAAAACTCGTCGCCACTTGAGTGTCAAAGATCTGTCAATACTTTCCACAGATTTCAAAGATTAATCACAACTTTCCTTTGGAGTGTCAAAACTCGTCACCACTTTCTGTAGAGTTTCAAAGACCTATCATTACTTCCTGTAGTGTCAAAGACGTGTTGGTACTTCCTGTAGACTGTCAAAGATCCATCGTCACTCTTTGTAGTGTCGAAGACCCATTGTCACTTCTTGTAGAGTGTCAAAGACCATTGTCACTTCTTGTAGAGCATCAAAGACCCATTGTCACTTCTTGTAGAGCATCAAAGACCATTGTCACTTCTTGTAGAGCATCAAAGACCATTGTCACTTCTTGTAGAGCATCAAAGACCCATTGTCACTTCTTATTGAGGTCAAAGACCATTGTCATTCCTGTATGGTTTCAAATACCTGTTGCACTTCCTGTAGGGTGCAAATACCTGTAACTTTTTTCTGCAAAGTATCAAAGATGTATTGCCACTTCCTGCAGAGTATCGAAGACCCCTTGCCTCTTGCCTGTAGCTTGTAAAATACCTACCTACACTTCGTTTGGGTCTCTCAAAGCCCCGCCACACATCATGTGACGTCTCAAAGCCAAACTCCACTTAAAAAAAAAAAAAGACAAAAACTAATTTCCACTTCCTGCAATATATCTTGGCTTTTCTATGAACTGCAAATTAGCAATGACAATATCTTGGCTTTTCTATGAACTGCAAGAGGTAGTGGTCTAATAGTACAGGATGTCCTTTATAACTAAAAAAATTGTTATTGAAGGGTTAACAACCAGGCACCATGATCCCTTTCACAGATCTCCCAAACCTCTTCAGTCCTATTAGTGGATATATGAGGTCACCTGAATATGGTGTTGCACGCTACATCCTTGCTCCAACAAACAGAAGAAAAGAAGCGGCACTCACCATCTGGAGATAGTTCCGTTTATTAGATCTGTCCTGCCAGCTTCACAGCAGGATGATCAAAGCGGGGAGAGGGAGTGAGTGGTCACCCCAGGGACCTGTTGAAGCGGTAACCCCGCAAAATGGCAAGCCTCGTCCGTCGAACTCCTCACTCCCTCTCCCGCTTTGATCATCCTGAGCAATATAAAAAATAGAATAAACCCCTTATCTTGGTAGTGCGCATTCTTTAGAATTCATTACTATAACTTAGTAGTAGCTTGAAGTTTACACGCAACTTGGTTGGGCTTAGTGACATCACCATGCAAATGGAGTGACATCATTTAATAAGTTAACTATGGAAAAGTAAGTAGTCTCTTCACTCTCACCTTGGAGCCCATGATTTTGGGATCCCAAGTAGCTCTAGTCTCTTTTTTCATTGATTATTACCAGCGTTGACGCCTTGATCCTTATTGACCTGTTTGTTAACATCTTATCTCCATTATACATGATCATTCCCTTTACCGTAAGACTTCAGAGCATCACAATGAGCTTAAGATGCTCATTTCATCATGGCTTTAAATATCGCTCCAGCTTTTTCATTCTATTTCCAAAATATTTTGAAGGACCCACATGAAAACAGAACTCTGTACAGGATAAATACTAATTACGACGAGCAATTAGAAATTCTAAACTCATGTGCTCATCCACGGTAATTAAACTGCAGTCGAGTGCTTGATGCTCACATTTGCTTTTGGATGCTGTGCAAATGTGTTCAAGAAACAATGGAAAGATTTCAAGGGGACACTGGCAGAGCTTTCATTTTGCTTTTTGGCACCTTCTCCGTACCAGAGAATAAAGGAACACTTGACAAAGATACATATGAGTTGGCGGTAATGTTTGATTCCAGCTCTGGAGGGAAAAATTGAAGCCATTTCTCTATTGTCTACTGGTATTGTGCACAAAATAAATGTTCTTAAGAGCAATACACAGCTGACCGCTAAGGTATTAGTCTCTTTCACAAACTTTCACCATGGGTCTCACACAAGAGCCTATTAGGGAAATTGGTTTTACGTTAAAATTTAGCCCACTGGAAAAATTGCTCATTGCCAAACTTGCGTTAATGGAAGATTCAGACATAAATATTAATACTTGAATATTGTGTGCTTGAGAGATAATGTAAACGCCATGGGCGGTGCGAGTCTCAAACCTCTGTGTGTATCTTACTCATGGAGTTAAGGGTATTATTACTCTAAGATACTACTCAATGCTCTCGCCACCTAATACCCTGGATTAAAGAACATTGAATCATTCGGTGCTCTAATATTAGTTTTATTCGCTTTTGCTTCCAGTTATTTGTCATGGTAACCGGTCTCTATAGTTGCAGAAAACGACACAGGGAAAGCTTTATTTTTGCAGCACTTAAGTGATCCATCAGTAGTTTTAATAGACTTTGCAAGGAAATTGCCATGAAACTTTATCTTTAGTAGAGCATGTAAATTAGGAAATTGATCTCACTTCTAATAGGGGCTCTGCAAATGGAAATATGATATATAGCGGAAGAGCAATAAGAAGGTTTCTAACATTGTCTTAGTAATTACCATACTACTTCAGATGCTTGGTTTTATAACATTAAAAGGGTATTACACCTGTAAATTGCAAGACTGAGGTTAATAAGGAAGGTGAAACTCTGAAACGAAGTGCAGCAACTTTTACTAAATTGGAAAGAGCAAGGAATCACTTAAGAGGCTCCTGGAAAAAGAGAAGTCCTGCCCCCCCCTATAGGTTATTGTAAAATTGTATTTAAAGATGGTGATTCACTGGATTTTTTTTTTTAATTGAGTACTCGGTCTAGTTGGTGCTGCTTCACTGATTCTGGAACTGGTTTTCGTTTTCGTCTGTGCCTTTCCGTTCCAAAGTTATGTCCCACGTTATTAGTGGTGCAAATTTTCCCATAATCCAACAGGGCGTCTACCATAAAACTTCTATGTGGGGGTTCTGGATCCAGGGAATGGTGTATCACAGTCCGCGCTGCTTGAAATGAACACTCAAAGAGTCTTGAATAAAGGACCCCTTCTTACTTTATTTGCCTACGCGTTCAATGCTATCCCAACATCGTCATCAGGGCACTCATGAATGCCCTGATGACGATGCTGGGAATAGCATTGAAACGCGTAGGCAAATAAAGTAAGAAGGGGGGTCCTTTATTCAAGACTCTTTGAGTGTTCATTTCAAGCAGCGCGGACTGTGATACACCATTCCCTGGATCCAGATATTTCTACACGTGTTACGTGGAGGTGGAAGTCCTGCAGCAGCTTTTTGTACTACATGCGATTTAAACTAGTTGTGGGTGCACACAACTAGAAAAGGTGAGTGCACCATCATTGTGACCTGTGTGAAAACTTTTGCCATATTGATAATGCACTATTGCGCCTCGTGTTTGTCTCCTTTATCTTTATTATACTATGTGGGGGTTGGCCTTTTTCTATTCCGACATCATCCAATCAAAACCTGGCCACGCCTGCAGATATTTTCTGTTGTGTACTATACATCCAGTTGTTTAAAAGAAAGATTTGCACCCTTATCACTTTGGAATGTTTGGGCACAGAAGAAAAAAAAAACTGTCCCAAACTCAGGGGAGAAGCAGCAATTAAAGGAGGTGATAAAGTTTAATTAAAATATCCAGTGATAGTCCGCTTTGAGGAGGTGTTACCTTTAAAAGAGGAGGTTCCCACATATTCCTCTGGATAGCTTGAAAAGTTGACAAGTATGGGATATAGTTAATCAAAGAACAAGCAGCTTTGGCAAACCAAGTATATCTCATTTTGTTCAGTGGCACCTCATAACTCTACAAAGCATTGGCAAGGGTCAGGTCACGTGTAAAGTCTTTCTAGAATACATTGTTATTTTGTCTATTCACCCTCCTCTCTATGTGGCTGCTCCTGGGCTGTTCATCTATAAGGGGGTGTGGAAGTGTGTTAGCCTACCCTTTACTATATAATATGCTCTGTCTTTATAGGTATTGTAGTAGATTGTATAAAGTGCATGTGTGCAACCGTGTCTTGGTAGCCCTTCAGTGGCCAGGTTGAAGACTGCTCAACCGGTGTCTGTCGGTTATTAATAATAATTATGGATCCTATTTGTGGGTGAGGTCTAGTCTATAAAAGAGGTGTACACAGTAGCTGAGCATGGAAGTTTCGAGTAGGAGAAGAAGTAACCACGGGAACATTGGCCTGATATTGATTAGGCTTTGCCACTGATTGTCCCGTTGTGCTCGGTGGATGTTAGCATGGACCTGGATGGACAGGTGGACATGGTACTGGCAGTGCAGTAGCATGGTCCTAAAGAACAACTCTGGCCGTCATTCAGAGTGGATTTCTACGGGAAGTACGGGGTTGGATCCAGTGGGGACTTGATGAGCGTGCAACCTGATGTAGCGGGTCCAAGACTGGAGGTACCTGGAGGTCCCCAAGGCCTGTGGGGACTCAGTACCCGGGTGGTTACTGTAAAGGGATACTGTAAGGGGATGTCACTGGCAGCCTGCCCGGGGCCGTGGCCCTGGTGGTCACTAAAAAGCTGGAAAAATTTTGATAAAATAAAAATAAAAGAAAAAGAGTAAAGTCTCGCAACGCCAACTGCGGTACCTGGTGATGGCACCAGCGTTGCCGGCAGACCTCTGGGGATGATGGGTATGCAGCCAGATGTTGTCACACCCCGCAGGTGGAGTGGGGTCCCCAGGGCAGGGTCTGGTAACACTCACTGTCACAATGCTTAATGTGTTCAGTAGCTGTTCTGCACCTTAATAGAAATGAAACACTGGAGACTTGTTGGCTCTGTACGGGTGTTTACTAGTAACTTGTCACGGCAGTACTCAGGTATAAAGTCACACAGATTTGGGTAGCTGGCCTGGAAGTCACCGAAGGATGCAATGTCTCCCTAAGGCTCTCTTGGGTGTTCCTTCCACTTTACTTTTAATCCCTCTGTGTCTTTCCTTGCGCTCTCCTTTCTTTCCATGTGCTGCCATGCACAAACCCTCTTCCTACCAGGCCCGTTGGGTGTAATGAGAAAACCCTTCTTTCTAAGGGGCTCAAACCGGTTTGGAGCTCCTGGTGGGGCTATGCTTCATGGACAAGGTCAGGGGTTGTTTGATAGACCTGCGACCCACCAGTGTTGGTGGCTCAGGGTTGGACTCGCCTGTACTGTGCTCGGAGCCGGTTCCCCGGTTCGGGACTAGGATCCCCCCAGGAGAGATAATAATACAATCTGGCACTGGGTGTTCACCGACACCCTTGGCCTCCCCCTTCTGTCTGGGCTGATGTTCCTTTTCAGGCACCCTCACTGCGACTTCCCTCTATGACTCGCTCTCTCGTCTCTCTGTTCTTCCCGCTTTTTCTACTATCTTAAAACTCCTCCCACTGGGACCTGTTACCCTGGTAACGAGTTGGCCAATTGGTCCCCTCGTTCTAGGTGTAGGGATGCAGGGATTAGAGCGTCAGTGTAACATTACATCCTACAATAACTGGGGTATCACACTCACTGGCTTGGGTGCAGTACCCCTACTGTGGTGCACTGACCAGTGAGGCGCCACACTATTTCAGTAAAGGATTACTGTTAGACGTAATTGACTCATTGTGTGTTTTGACCCTTACTGAGGTTAACAGCAAATCAAACTTTTTTATCTGGGAGCCAGCTGGGGTGTGAGCTGCGATGGGACCTGGGGCTGCTCCGTGGCCTGGGCCTGGACTCAAACCTGACTACCTGGCCCTCATGCTGCCAGCATCTCGTCACATCCACTGTCCCAAGGCCTGTCCATTACTCATTAACCTCCCTAGATTTATTCCTACTGTCTGATATCGGTATCCATCACTTAGCCACAGCTTCCAGGTCATTGTAACCTCCTGGCTGACTCAGGATAGATTGACCAGCTTGTCAGTCATGTGTGTCCACTCATACCTATTATTACACCGTGTACTCTCCCAATGACCACACCAAACTAATTCATTGTAAAAGCAGGACTTCCATATAAAGGGTTCCATTTTTGGGAATGCAACAAAGTGCCAAAGACCACAAGGCAAGTCAGCCACTATCCTAATTATTTCTTAGCTATTTTCTGCATAGCTCTCTCTCTATCTTCCCTTCTTTTCTCAGCCAATATAAGTGTGGTGTCCCACCGGTCTGGACGCCACGAGGGGTACTGCACCCAAGACAGGGTGTGGCATTTCTGTAGTTGGGAGATGGGAGAGGGTAGACATGGGATCCTCAGCAAACACCCAACATGTAGACCCTAGTTAGGGACGTGGGTGGACCTGCTGTAGGGAGGACCCCGTCCAAGGGAGAATAGGGTAGAGAAGTGTTGGTGGGAGGTAGAAGGTGCAGTTCAATCTCAGTTTGTGTAGAACAGAAAATAGCTAGAATGTAGAGCACAAAGTGTAGAGTTGAGTGGAGTGAGGAGGAGAAGGAGATACAGAAAAGCGGTGTGAAACTGAGAAGCAGGGGACTTGAGCAGCTGAAGCCCATCCGGGAACGGAAAGGAAGGAACTCTAGGGGCACCGGCAGAGTTGAGGCGGCCCGTGAGCCACTCCGATTTCTTAAAGACTACACAGGTCGGAGCTTATCTGAGAGTGTAACATCTATGACCTATTGAAACTTGAAGCTTGCTGTGAGTACACCCGGGTACAGAATTGCAGAACTGTGTGAGACTGTGTTATTTATGTGGCAACCGGCTGTGAAGGCCACTGAGTAAAGTAACCAAACCTAACGTTAAACCCTGCCTGCTGGAGACAACCAATTGCTTCATCCACCACCCAGGGGACCTGATTAACCCGTGTGGAGCCACTACATCCCCGCTGCCCGTCCATCATCCCCAAAGGTTCTGCAGCAGCGGCGGCTACCCATAGCCGCAAACCGAGGGTGGCGTAACAAACAATTCTCCCTTTAAACCACCATATACCTATATACCCCCCAAGAACTCTTAGACGCTGAACCCTGGGTCACGGAGCGGGGTCTCGACCCCTGTGACTCACCAGAAGCATTAAAGCCCAGTTCTGAGTACCCCAGAGCCCTGGGGTGCATCATAAGCCATACTGCTTTACCCAGTGGAAGGTGTGAGACTTCTGCTGCAGTTTGCATAGGTGAGAGAGGTCAGACATTTATATGTTAAAAACCTATGGTCAGAATACCCCTATAAATTAGCAGAATACTTATTCAGTTCCCTCTGTCCACCATAGACTACCATATTTTTATTAGTACGTTTCAGAGGTCTACTCTGTGACTGGGCCTGGGGATGTTAACACACATGGAGAACTGTCATATTCAGGATGAGAAATTATTCCCGTTACGTCCAGCCATGGAGAGCAAGCTGAACCAGTGCATTTTTTCCTAACAGCCAGAAAGACTTTTAATTCCCACAGTTTTTAGAGATTAATGGTGGCGAGTACTGGCGCTAGAAAAACAACTAAAAATACATTACCGCCAATATTTTGCAGTTTTCACTTTTATTTTACAATTATATTTTATGCTAAGTGTATGCTGAGTGATGTGGACCTCATTAAGAAGGATGGTTTGCATTGTAGTTCCAACAAACTAGAGAATGTAACGTGTGACTGAGTTAAAGATAAAAAGTAGAATCCAGGACAGACTGAATGTAAACCACACAGTCAGGCAGAACCCCGAGATACCTAGACACTCTTTAACCTCTATACAGGGATCTGGCTTTATTAGAAGATCCAGGGAGTTGCTGCCTATAGATGGATTGCAGTCCAGGAAAAGAAAAGTCGACACGCATGGTCAAAGCCGAGAGGTCAGAAAAGTACAAAATCGTTAGGCTGGAGAATAGAAGAAAAACAGACAGAGGTCAATCTGGAAAATCAAAAATACAAAGCAGGAATTCCAAGTGAACAAGAGAATATATCTGCAACCAGCAGGAGCACACAGAGGATTCATATAGACTGCAGTATTTCCTAATTGGCTGAAGTCAGAGTTAATGACTGCAGCTGGGCAGCCATACAGCACATCCACAAGTCAGACTACTACATCACCAACCCCACCCTTGGAGTGAACACAGCGGCGCCTGGTGGCAGAGGCAGAAGTTGCAGGAGCAGACTCTGGGGATGTGACAGAAATGGAATGAAAGAGATACCTACTGGTGTCATGAATAAATGGGGCAATCTGGCAAAAAACAGACCACATGGCACTGATGTGAAACAAACAAAGAAGGAGGTTTTTGGCTCCATTTCATAGTAAGAGTATCAAAATATGCCATGCTATGTATATTTAATGATTTTATTTGATATGTTAAAACACACATAAATCAATTCCATAGCACATATTAACAAATACATCTTATATCAAGTTTATTTTAGACATGATCAAATTTTAAAGTGACATTGTGACTATTAAAATCCCAGTTTGGAGTATTCAACCCTCATTCTTTGATATGGTATACATAGCGGACCCCATTGATAAAGCACCTGGAGAAACGCGTTTGGGGGCACCCGGACACCTATATACCCTCCCTGATATGAGTAAGTCATGAGGATACAGATAGGAGAAAATCCTGTGCATCAGTATAATGGGTTTAACACCTTGTGGGATATGGAATGTGCTGAGTGATCTGCCTATGGTGGGATGGACTGTGGGGACAGTGATATGGACATAATGTCCAGCACTGATCTATAGGATATCCCATACCTGGACGGTGTTTACTTAGCAGCACAGTATACTATCCATTTTCCATAGGAGACATATATGAGGGCACTAACCCTATTAATTCATGTATCAATGACTATGTATACCATATCAAAGAATGAGGGTTGAATACGCCAAACTGGGAACAATGTTGCTTTAAAATTTGATCATGTCTAAAATAAACTTGATATAAGATGTATTTGTTAATATGTGCTATGGAATTGATTTATGTGTGTTTTAACATATCAAATAAAATCATTAACTATACATAGCATGGCGTATTTTGATACTCTTACTATGAAATGGAGCCAAAAACCTCCTTCTTTGTTTGTTTCACATAAGGTTGATAACAGGAGGGGCTCATCCTGGCCACTGGCCAATCTAAAAATATACATTGTAAGGGCAACACTTTTCTTATTATTCACTTGGCACTGATACCTACGGGCCTAACCACACCATTGGTGGACATCTCTTTTAGTGATTATTTGACCCATTCTAAGATTCAGTAAAAATGATCACCCAGGCATTTGCAGCCAAATATTGCCTCTATTGACCACAGCAAAGCATCATACCATAAAAATATGGCTAATTTTGATCATTCCAAATTTGTGCAAATATTACAGTCCTATGAAATGTATCTAGTACTTGACACTACCAAGAGTTATATAATTTTTGACACTTTTATGCCAGGTTATTCAAAAGGTGCACCACAGAGCGCAGTGGAGGAGTATGCCAAAGTTCATTTAATTCATGAAGAGCTGTGGCATTCCTTACACAAAAAATCTTTCTAGTAAGATGTTTAGTGTGGCACATGGAGGCACTCATCAGGTTCTCCATATTCATGTAGAAGCATGCAGCTCTTCAAGAATCAAGAGCATCTGATACCACAATGCCCCGTCATCAAGACCAGTATGAAAATCACTGGTCTAGATGAGTGAGAGTCTATTTCTCTGCATCATTCTACTTGTATTCTGCATTTTTATCAGTTTTCCCTTCTGCAGGCTCTATCTCTCATTTACAGTTGTCTCTGAGCTAGTGGGTGGGGACTAGTTACTATGATGTCTCCCATGCACAGCCCACAAAAAAAATGAGGGATTACTGCACCCCTGTCTCTATGAAACACATATAATAGCAGCAACAGCAGCATATCTGTGTCTCTCTGCCTCTCATCTCATCCCTCTGTCTCTCCATTGCCGGCAGTAGGTTTCTGCAAACTGATCCTCAGTGAGCTGATAATTTGTCTTATGTCTTAGGGTCCCTCACACTTGGCAACGTTCCAGCGATCCTGACAACGATAAGACCTGATAAGGATCGCTGGAATGTTGCTACATGGTCGCTGGTGAGAGGTCAAACAGTCAGATCTACTGAACGACGCAGCAAAGATATGGCGACCCGTATAACGACCTCGATGGTTGTTGGGACCCTGTCACACAGCAGCTAGTCTGACGACTCAGACGTATGTGGCTGAGTTCTGAGTCTCCATAGAGGTACTGTTGTCTCTGAGCTAGTGGGTGGGGACTAGTTACTATGATGTCTCCCATGCACAGCCCACAAAAAAAATGAGGGATTACTGCACCCCTGTCTCTATGAAACACATATAATAGCAGCAACAGCAGCATATCTGTGTCTCTCTGCCTCTCACCTCATCCCTTTGTCTCTCCATTGCCGGCAGTAGGTTTCTTCAAACTGATCCTCAGTGAGCTGATAATTTGTCTTATGTCTTAGGGTCCCTCACACTTGGCAACGTTCCAGCGATCCCGACAACGATAAGACCTGATAAGGATCACTGGAATGTCGCTACGTGGTGGCTGGTGAAAGGTCAAACAGTCAGATCGACTGAACGATGCAGCAATGATATGGCGACCCGTATAACCACCTCGGCGGTCATTGGGACCCTGTCACGCAGCAGCTAGTCTGACGACTCAGACCTACATGGCTGAGTTCAGAGTCGCCAACGAGGTCGTTGTTAAGGCGTCAAACACACCGATACATGCTGCCCAGCGGGAACCTGATGAACAAAAAATGGTCCAGGCCATTTTGACATGATCGGCGATGTCACAGCAGGGGGCCCCGTCAAACATAGCGAGATAGCTGGCGAGTTCGCTGTTGCGTCACAAAACCTGTGACGAAACAGCGATCTCGCTAGTAATCTCACTAGGTGTGATGGGGGCTTTATATTGAGCAAAAGGATTCTAACAGCTTCCAGAATGAATGATGTGTTTAAGACACGGAAGGGGAGAAAGGGGTTGAAAAGTGTAAAAAGCACATATTTTTCTGTTAATATTGATTTATTCAAAACTTACTGCAATGTCAATGATAATTGAAGTCATGTAGCAAACATCCCTATAACCAATGACCATTTTTTGGATTTACTCTGTGTAGATTCATCTGTACCTCTTCATCATAACATTTGTGCCTGTAACCAAAAGTCAATGGTTCACCACTGTCTCCAAAAACCTCACAGCCTGGGGGAATATGAACGTTCTTGGGAAATCTGTACTAGGTGAGTCAAGCAAACGACAGCCATCCAATTACACTGATGTATGCGTACAGTAACAGTACGCGACAAAATCTGTGTCCTACTGGGTATTTCCAATGGAAGAATAAATATGGAACCTGCGTCTGTGCCGTTCAGCTAAAAGGACTATATCGGTCATTTTTGATGTGTTTGTTTTCTTTATCTTTATACCATCTGTGTTCTTTCTCTTATGTTGATGCCCCCACAGCGTCCCAATGTCAAAATGTTATATTTAGAGAAAGACAAGACATCTCAAGGGAACTCTTTCATCTGCCACATTATTATGGATGCCACCTACTTCCAGATGGAGAAGCAGATTGGGATAAGGTAGAAGAGCCTGCTAAAGCCATCTGCCCAGCGCTGCCATGCCAGTAGAGATTAGTCCTATGTACAAGCAAGAAAAGTTTACCAACAGCAGGAAGTCTACTTGCATTAAGGAATTCCCAACTCAACGGGAGGAATCTTGGTCAAAAAAGGAACATGTTCCAAGACATGACCTAGACGCAATGTTCAAAAAAAAGATGTTTTATACTGATCAAAGCTGCATTCCTTCATAAATGGTCTTTAGCATACCAATTAGTGTTATTATAGCATGCATTTTGAAATGATAATAAGGCCAGATTCACAAACGACTTCATGTTCCGTATTCCGCCGCTCCAAGCCACATTCAGTTGGGTTCTGTAGAACGTCCCGCATTATGTTTACAAATGGTCCCAATTTTTGCTTTGTGATGGTCTTTACCTTTCATCCAAGAGTCTTTTTTTAGGATGAATTGTACTATATAATGTATTAAAATAATTGAAAAACAATTCAAGTGTGAAGAAGCGGTCAAAACAACTTTTTATTTCATTTATGTCTGAGTACTCATTGATTGTGCTACAATCTGATATTTATCTGGGTGCCATTTTTAGGTACTTAAGATGTTTTGATGCATTTTTTGTTTAATATGTTCTAACCAAAAATCTGTACCTCTTGCATACACTGTATATGTTTTTTTATATTATAACGCTTGGTGTATGAGTTAAGCATTTTTATATATTGAAAGACTAGAATGTTTGTGGATACAATCAATGGCGTAATGAAGGTCTGATGACCCTGAAGCAAAATTTGGACATCCCCCAACCCCACCCGCTCATGGTGTTAGGATCTATGGGCTCTTATAGGGTTCTAAATCTTATAAAGATAAAATTGTTGTCCTGCTCCCCCTTCATTATGTAGTAATGTTCCCCATCCTGTACTAATGTCCCCAATCCTGGTATATGTGCCGTCCCAGGGCATATGGGGTACTCGGTATCTGGGCCCTGGCTGAGGTTGGAATGTCACTGGTGGCCTGCCCAGACCCGTGCTCTGGGGGCTATGCTTATTAAAAGGGGTAGAATCAATGGGAATAAAGAGTTTGTGATGCCACCTGTGGTTTCTGGTGATTGCACCAGCACTGCTTTGGGCCTCCATGGATGATGTACAGGCAGCTAGGTGTTCAAGCTCCTCACAGGTGGAGCTGGATCCCCGGGGCTGTGGTGCGATGGGGATGAGAAGCAGGTATAGTCTCTACGGAGGCCGGGGTCAGGGGTTGAAGAGCCGACACACACACCGTAGATTGTTTCTTCACCTTTTACTGATGGTAAGGCAGGTAAAAGTCCGGTACACTGTCGGATGGCCAGGAAACACTTCTGGATTGCCACAGCGAGTGGGTATAAGGCCTCCTTTTCTCTTTTCCCTTGGGTGAAGCCTCTGCCCTGTGTGAAACTTGGCTGACTTTCTCTGCTCTCCTATCACCTGTGCTGAATTGGGATAACTCGCGTTGGCCTGCCGCTTTCTCTCTTCCTGTGGTGTCTGGCTCCCTTGTTGGTGACTACACAGATGCCCGGGAGACTGAAGTCTCCACGGTAAACCAGTATTCTCTGCTGGGCTGGGTGCTCTCCTACAGACACGGACTCCGGTCTCCGGGATGCTCTCTGGGGTAAACCAAGATGGCTCCTCGGTCCCCAAACGGTTCTTTCTCTGATACTCTTTCTCCTTGCCATCAACCCCACTCTTGGGCCCTGCAAAGACTAGGTTGGAGTCTGTTCAGCGACAGTGGCTCAGGCCTAGTGCAGCTCGGACCCCCAGGATGTCTTCGCAGCTCTTCTAACGTCTGCACACTCTAACTAACTCCGCCCCAGCACCAGTATTCATCGGAGATCTTGCCTAAGGGCAGCAAGTTGGGCTCCCCTACTGTGCTGTGGTGTAAGGTGTTGGTTGAGTCTTGTACCCACTGTGGAACTCCATCCATGCTTTAAGTAAACCTGTGGCTACCTATGTGAGCATGGTGCCACATATACAAGTCCCTGGTATAAATATCCACATCCTGGTATATATGTTCACCCTCCTAGTATATATGCTGCCTTCCTTGTATATATGTCTCCCATCTTGGGCCCCTTCCAGGTATATATGTCTTCCAACTTGGTAAATATGTTTCTCATCTTGGAAAATATGTCCCCAATCCTGGTATATATACCACACATCTTGGTATATTTTGCCCCCATCCTGGTATATATATGTCCCCCATCTTGGTATATTTCTCCCCATCCTGGTGAATATGTCTACCATTCTGGTATAAATAATCCCCCATCTTGGTATGTTTCTCCCCCACCTTGGTGTAAATCTCCCTCAATCTGGTATTTATGACCTCCATCCTCCTACATATGTCTCCCATCCTAGTAAATATGTCTCCAATCTTGGTATATTAGTCCCCAATTCTGATATATATGTCCCTCATCCTGTTAATTATGTCACTCATCCTTGTAAATATGTCCTCCATTCTGGTATATATGTCTCCAATCCTGGTAAATATGTCACCCATCCTGAGCCCCTTCTAGGTAAATGTGTTCTCCTTCTGCATCTTTCGTCCCGTAGCATCTTCCTCTGTGTACAGCGCCGTGGCCGTCAGCTGACTTTGGCGTGCCTGCTATGGCGATGCATGACATCGCTTCAATGCGCCCCCAGTCACAGGCACACAGATGTCAGCTGCTGGCCTCTGTTTGGCTTGTGGCATGTATTACAGTTCAGGGATCTGATGGATCTCTGTGTCACTATGCACTTCAGCTTTATGTGAAACCATGGTAGCACATCCAGCTGAAGTAGGCACTAGGGTTGGCAGGCCACATCCAACCCCGGGTGGTGGACCTGGTTGCAGTCAAGACTTCCACGACTGATACGCTCCTGTATGCAATGAAATATACATAATAGCAGAGAGAGGTGTGTGTATAGGGATATATCATCGCAGTGTTTGTCGCGAGTCTGGGCTCAGTTACTCTGCCGTACATGGACAGAATAATTATCGTCAGATAAATCTAAAGGCCACATGTGATAAATAATTGACCTGAAATCAATACCCGCTGACCACACAATGAAAGATAAATGTGTCCTTCGCATTTGGTCATTTTCAGCTTTACTTTATGCATTTATATTCTGAACCGAGATGAGAAATAAAGACGTCAACTTTAGTTTAAAAATGGAGAACGACATGTAACTCCGCGCCGAATGTGGGGATGCCAAATGAGGACAAAGGCAATCTATATCAGTTTGTACCAGTAACATAATACTTTTGTCTCACTTGTGCGCCCTTCAGTGAAGCACGTATTAATCTCTAATCTGTTCTGAAGAGCGGTCGTCTTATTAAGCAGGGCATCACCGATAGCTTTCCATGCATAAATAATATCTTAACCCCTTCAAGACTGAGACTTTTTTTGCAGTTATTGTTTTTCATTTTTGTGCTTTTCTTTCTAAAGCGCCATAGCCAGGGCCGGCCTTAGGTTGAATGGTGCCCTGTGCAAATTTGCCCTTTGCTGCCTCCACCCAGATGACGTTGTGTTTCTAGTCTGATTTGCAGAGCAACCTTACCTATTTAAATGAATGAGTCTGTTAGAAAAATGGAGAGCACTTGGAAAGCGTCTGTGTGTTATTCGAGTGCAGTTGTCTTTTTCTTACTGTCTAAGGGTACCTTCACACGTCGCAACATTGCATGCAATTTCACTTGCAAATTACTAGTTGCAGTGAAATCATGGACACATTGTTCCATTTTGTTGCTGTGTACAAATGTAACAATGTGTCCATGATTTCACTACAACCAGTAAGTTGCAAGTGAAATTGCATGCAATGTTGCGACGTGTAAAGGTACCCATAGACAAAGCACCCAATCAATGAGCTCATTAGCACTGCCCATGTAAATGGTATGAGAAGTTGAGCTCACTGGCTGCAGAGCTGATGAAGTGACATCAGTACTGCTGACAATGGACACTGGAGCAATGACAAAGACTTGTCGCTGGACTGAAAGTGATTGCATAGTTTTCAGTTGTTTTTATTTTTCTACAACGAGCTGCAACTGGAAACACAACTTTTCTGAAAACAGCTAACCCCGTTAAACTTCTTATACACATTAGAGAGCTGTCTGCCAAAGCTAACAGCTTTCTCCCATAGCCAGGGCCGCCGTTAGGGCATTACGGGCCATACTGCTGTAAGGGGCCCACTCATCAGTGGAGGGGGCGTGGCCATTAGAACAGGGGCAGCGGGGCCCGGCCGTGCCGGCGGGGGCGTGGCCGTTTGGAGCGAGTCCCGCCCCCTCATGTCTTGTTGAAGGCCCCCTCTCCTGTGAAGAATCATCGCTGGGCCTGGGCCCCACCCCCTGATCTCTCACCTTCTGTCCGGACCATCACAGAGGCAGGGCAGCTGCCGGTGCGGCCCGCAAACAGGAAGTAATGCGGGCACCAGCATCGGCAGCCGAGGTCTGCCTCTTGCCTGGCAGCACAGAGGGCAGGTCCATCCCCAGCACACTAACATCTCCTGCCGATGCAGCACCCGCCGGGTGGAGGTTCCAGTGCACGGGCTGCTGGCTTTGCTCATCCCTGCAGAGGCTGTGGGTTCTCGGTGACAGTTCAGCCTCACACCGACACCTGGATGAGCAGGACGTCATCTGACTGAGAAGGAAGTGGTGGGAGGCTGCAGCCTCGGAGACATGGGCTGAGGAGACTCTGTCTACCAGAACTGTCCAGCATAGCATCCAGCAACTCCAGCCTGTCGGGCTCCAGGCTCCTCCATCTCCTCAGGTAGGTTCACTGCCCATCATCTCACCCTGGCGTCCCGCTGGGGCTGCACAATACAAGGACAACAGTGGGGGGAGTGCAGGACTTCGTGTGTCTTCTGCTTCCTGCACTGTCTGGGCCCTTGTAATGCCAGGAATCCCAGCAGCAGATGATCAATTGTAAAGGAGGCTCACAGCATGAGGCAGCATGCATGGCAGAGGCAGCGTGGCAGGGGCAGAGTAAGTGGCAGGGGCAGCATGGCAGAGGCAGACATCCACATTTGTTTCTGCAGCCCCTTGCTAAACTATAGCAGACAGACTTCAGTCCAGCCTGGGATGGGGGAGGGGGGGAGGGAGCTGTGTATTGGAGCTGCAGGGTAAAGAGACTTGATAGGTAGGTGTGTGTGTGTGTGTCTATGTGTGTGTGTCTGTGTGTGTGTGTGTGTCTATGTGTGTCTGTGTGTGTGTCTGTCTGTGTGTGTGTGTCTATATGTGTGTCTGTGTGTGTGTGTGTCTGTGTGTGTGTGTCTATATGTGTGTCTGTGTGTGTGTGTGTGTCTGTGTGTGTGTGTGTATGTGTCTGTCTGCCTGTGTGTCTGTGTGTGTGTGTGTGTCGGTGTGTGTGTGTGTCGGTGTGTGTGTGTGTTAGAGCAGCCCATGATACGTCATAAAATGCTTAGTAGTGGGGGCCGGCACAACATGGCTCGGAACAATGATCAGGAGAAAACACCAAACTAGTCACAGACCAAAATCTAGGGATTGGCAGAGGTCACGGTGTTAACCTTACTGGTCATTCTGTCTATTCTTACAGGAGAGCGGTCTGCCAGACACTCATTCTGACCACTGCTGAGAAACTGCAATCTTCTGGACTACACTGTCCTCTTTCTCCTTCATCCCCCTCTGTCCACTATCTCCTCCGTCCCCCTCTGTCCACTATCTCCTCCGTCCCCTCTGTCCACTATCTCCTCCGTCCCCCTCTGTCCACTATCTCCTCCGTCCCCCTCTGTCCACTATCTCCTCCGTCCCCCTCTGTCCTCTTTCTTCACTGTCCCCCTCTGTCCACTATCTCCTCTGTTCCCCTCTGTCCACTCTCTCCTCCGTCCCCCTCTGTCCACTATCTCCTCCGTCCCCCTCTGTCCTCTTTCTTCACTGTCCCCCTCTGTCCTCTTTCTTCACCATCTCCCTCTGCCCTCTTTCTCCTCCGTCCAACTCTGCCCTCTTTCTCCTCCGTCCCACTCTGCCCTCTTTCTCCTCCGTCCCACTCTGCCCTCTTTCTCCTCCGTCCCACTCTGCCCTCTTTCTCCTCCGTCCCACTCTGCCCTCTTTCTCCTCCGTCCCACTCTGCCCTCTTTCTCCTCCGTCACACTCTGCCCTCTTTCTCCTCCGTCCCACTCTGCTCTCTTTCTCCTCCGTCACACTCTGCCCTCTTTCTCCTCCGTCACACTCTGCCCTCTTTCTCCTCCGTCTCCCTCTGTTCTCTTTCCCCTCCGTCTCCCTCCTGTCCTCCAGATTTCTCTGTTAGACATTCTGCCATCTGTTCACCTCTCATCTGGGACTTTGTGTTGTCAGCTCAGGGGCATGGCAGATGTTTGTGTGGGGGTGGTCCAGGTCCCTCCCCTGATGATGAAATCATAGTCTGTTACCCTCCCTTGTAGTGCTTGGAGAATCTGATGAGGTGACAGGATCTGACCCCGCTCCACAGGACGCTGCCGCTCATCCTGAAGATCAGAAAGCCAAGATCACCGAGGCTCCAGCGCAGGAGGAACCGCCTGAAGCTGTCAACGCTGAGGCAGAGCCTGGGAGCAAAGGACAGAGCGCACGACGATGAAGATGAGAGGTCAGTGAACCAGCCCACAGCAGTCTCAAGTGTGTGTGTATAATTGTAATATATATATATAAATATATATATATATATATATATATATTACAATCTGTATATATATATGAGACAGAGAATAAAAAAAGGAACAGCAGCACAAAAAAATAGAAGAAAGTGGACCTTATAGCCCAATGAAGTGCCCACGCATTGGGTAATAAAATCAACTTGTTTCTATTTTTTTGTGCTGTTTTTCCTTTCTTTACTCTATTGTAAGGAACCATCTGGATTGCTGGTTGGGAAAGCTTTCCACATAAATTGAGGTAATATTTGGTGCTGTTCCAATTTTTCACTATATATATATAATGTATGTTTGGGTGGAGGCGGAGCATGGTGGAGGCGGAGCATGGGTGGAGGCGGAGCATGAGTGGAGGCTGGGCGGAGTCTCAGGGGGGCCCCAAAAATGTTTTCAGTAAGGGGCCCCGAAATTCCTAGAGGCAGCCCTGCCCATAGCACCCCCATACACAGAAACATTTTGCTCAGCCAAGTGCTCCTCAGTTACTTATGACAGAACAGCTGCCATAAGGAGTCTCACCATGCTGGCTCATTCTCACCTGACATCTCTTGCATTACAGTTTGGAGGCCTCTTTACACACTACACTAAAATGTTCAGCTGATTGACGTTCAAAGGACCAGCAACAGTACATGAATACATCACCAGAACTATCATCAGTTCATGAACAAATGACTAGAGTCACCATCAGTACTTGAATACAGCACCAGAACCTTCATCAGTCCAGGAATACGTCATCAGGACCACCATCAGTAAATTTGATGTGCCAAGGGCAAGGGGTACTCGGATACCGGGCCTGGGTTTGATGGATTTAACTGTGAAATCACGAGTGGTCGGGTTCCCGATTCCGTGCCCTGGCTGTAATTTGTTAGATGGTGGGGGGTTAATTATTACAGGGGATAAAGAGTACGTGACGCCACCTGTGGTACCTGGTAATGTGTTTACCAGTGCTGTGGATGCCGGCCGCTGAGATGATGTGATGCAGCTCAGGGTAGTACAGCTCCCACAGGCGGAGCTTTACCTCAGGGCAGCGGGGAGGATGAGGGGAGTAGTAGTCCTCACCTCTGTAACGATGCTGTATGCCCTAGAACGGCGGATGGATGAGACCACACACCGGATTCAGCTTTGATGTCACTTTACTGGTACCAGGCTCTTAAAGTACACAGATACACCGGGTTTTCCAGGGGTTGCAGGTGTGGATGTGGAGAACAATTGCATTGTCCCTCAGAGGTGTCCTTCTTAATCTTCTCTGGTCTCTTCCCCTACCACTTCCTAGACAGAGCCTGTACGCCAATCCACGGTCTGGTACTGATACTTCTGACTACTTTCCCATGCAAACGGAAGAGGGAAGACTGACCCCTCCCGTCACAGGCATTAAGTCCTTCTCTTAAAGCGTCTTGGACCTAGTTTGGGACTGAGGTCAGGTTATCTACACTTGTGGTGCTGAAGTCTTCCTACAGCTCTACGGTCTGCAGTCAGGGCTGGACCTTCACTAACCGCCTCGGATCCGGTACCGGTGTCGACCTGGTTTCCAGCTGGCTCCAACCAGTCCTGGTTCACTCCCTTCTTAAGTCCGGGTTACCCTTCTTGAAAAAGGGAGACCCTCGCCACAGTTACAGGATCCACGGTGTGCTAAGCCGTGGCTCTCCTTCACTGTCTGGACTGACAGGTCTTCACTCACTCCCTGTCTGACTGGAACTAACTAGAACCTTCTCTCTCCTGACAGGAACTAACTCCTCCCTTAAACTCTGCTGTCGTCACCCGCTCTCACTCTAAGCTCCACCCCTTCTGGACCTACTGAATATACAGTCCATTATTCTAAGGTGTGCTATTTATTGGTTCTTAAGTTTGGACTCTGCAATTCCCTCCACATCCAACACCGCTCGACATTACATTTTTATTAAACTGCAATACCTTTCTGTGGCGCCTTGCCATAGAGGCGCCACATATTCACACATCACCAGATCCACGATCAATACAGGACTACATCACAAGAGCCACCAGCAGTAAATCACTACATCACCAGAACTATAAACATTGCATGAGTATATAACCAGAACCACCATCAGTAAATGACTACATCAACAAAACTATCATTAGTACATGAATACATCACCAGAACACTGATTAATAAATGTATACAGATACACATAGAACAATATACATCTTAGAAGTACTGGTATTAGGTTTACATAGCAAAATTAATAGCTACCGTATTAGTGAATGGTACTTAGCATTACCTTGGGTAGAAAGTGAGTTGTTGTCAGTGATCAATTATTTTTATATTGTGATATATAACACCATAATGCCATTTTCTGATCCTAATATACAGTACATAGGAACACTGATAGCTGATCGACATTCAGGAAAATGTCTGGAGCAGAGGGTGTAGCTAGTTGTGCGCCTTGGGGGGGGAGCGAATCATCTGAGTGGGCCCCTAACCAGGTAATTATGTTTACAACTATAGTGTCGCACCCTAGCAGGATTCAGGATTCAGGACTTTGTGGGGATCTCTCTCACACACCCTGCCCCCATATCCCACACTCCCTCCATGTTTCAAACAGTCTGCACCCCCTCATTTTACACACTCTGCTCCCCCCACATCTGACACCCCTGCCCCCCACATCTCACACAGCTTGCACCCCCAAATCACACAGCCTGCACCCCTGTATCTCACACAGCCTGCACCCCTACATTGCACAGCCTGCACCCCTCATCATTCAGCCTGCACCCCTCTATCTCACACAGCCTGTACCCCACATCTCACAACCTGTACTAAACACCACCTAGCCTGTACCCCACACCACCTAACCTGTACCCTACATCACACAGCCCACATCCTGTACCCCACATCACACAGCCTATATGAGTACTAAAGAGTACTACTAGTCAGATGCAATACAGTGGTATTATTTGAAAACTATATAGCACTGTTATTTAGGCACTGTATACGGGTATTATTAGAGTGCTATATGTATCTCAGCTACCAAGTATAGAGGTATTATTGTTGAAGTAATATTTGAATTCTGATAACAATTGTTTAGGCAGTGTTTAGCACCAATAGCAACAATATTTAAGTGCTATATAGAGACAATATGTACCATATTTTTTGGACCATAAGACACACCTTTTTCCTCCAAATTTGGGAGGAAAGTGTGGGGTGCGCCTTATAGTCCGAATGTAACATGTGGGGAGGGAGCAGCAGCGGAGAGGGATGCAGGAGGCAGGAAGAGGTTGCCACTGCAGGAATTCCACGCTGGAGGAACCACGTGGTCCCGATGCTTAAAGTGAAGGAATATTGATTAGCCAATTAGCAGCAAATTAATATGTGGCACCCAGAATCCAGATGCCACAATGTCATTGTTTCCCTCAGGGGGTAGTGTCATACCTGAGAGCAACAGAGGGTATCCACACCAGGCAAAACCCAAAGCACACAACACCTTTCTATCTCCAGGCCTGAAGTGGGAGCTCTAAAGCCAGGGTTCAGGGTATCTTTCCTATAAATTCTGGTCTCGGGTGGAGTTAGTCAGTTCAGTTCCCAGGAGGACTGAGGAAGACATCCTGTGGACTGGAGCAGTGCTAAGCTTGTCCCAGGAGAACTAGACCTAGCTTGAGTTACCCATAGGCAAGGGTCTGAGGAAGTGGAGGAGAGCCTGGGGAGTAGAGCGGTGTCAAGCTCACCCCAGAGTAGTAAACGTCATGAAATGGACACTGGAACCTGAGGCTGTGCAGGGCCTAACGTCCCGGCAGGCAACACCGGAGCATAAAGAGCCCAGGAGCACTGCCTGAGAAGTGGGGCTGGAGATGACTTGAGCTGCCTGTCATACGGCACACTGCAGGAGAGAGAGAGGGCTGCAGCTCAGCTTAAGCAGCTAAAGGGACCTGCTAAGAGTGTGTAGCAGGGAGGCCTCAGAACTTGCCAGGTGAAGAAAACCCCGAGTTGCTCCCAGGTTGCCAGATTCAGCCATATCATCTATCCTTGTGCCAGTATTACCAGTAAAGGACTTGAGGAAACAAAAAAACGTGAGTCTGTCAGTTACTTTGCCCTTAATTCTGCACACTACATCCTTTCAGCATCCCTGCCTGGGATCACTCCACCCGTGGGAACCACTACATCCTAGCTGCCCATCCATCATCCCCAGAGGTTCTGCAGCAGCAGTGGCCACTTATAGTCACAAACCACGGTTGGAGTGACGAATAATGATATGGATTAATATTTTATAATATTAATGAGTTGCCTGCTCCTGTCCTAATTGCTATGGACTGATGCATGCATGAAAGAAATACACCGATAACACAATCAGGTGTAAGCTCTCCTCAGCCCTGTACAAGGCACAGCTCCAAAGTGAGTTTATGTGATCACACGTGGGTTTTAACAAAGCTCTTTAAGGGACTCGGTTACACAAGGAATTGGGACAAATGGAATGCATTTATTAGTGGGACATGGTCTAGTCCATGGAGGGGGATTGTTCATGAAGTCATCAAGGTAAATTAGTCCTTCAGGTCTCCAAAAGTTAGTTTGATCCGTGAAGCCATCTGATGAGGTGTCATTCTGTGATTGATCACTCTTTGTCTTGATTGCAGCTTTGTCTCAGTACACGTGGTGATGTAGAAGAGGAAATGGTAGCCATCTTTGTCTGATACAAACTTATGTAAGGTGAAAATAATACACTCTATAGATCATTTCTCCATGCCCTTATGTCTTAAGGTTAATTAAGTATTTTGATCTTAAGGGTCTCCATAGCAATAATACTCCCTTTAAACCATCCTATTACCAAAAACTCTTTGAAGCTGAACCCAGGGTCATGAAGCCGGGTCTCGACCCCTGTGACTCCCCAGAAGCACCGCCGCACAGTTCCGAGTACCCCACGGCCCAAGGACACATCAAATATTCCTTCACTTAAATTTGTCCGGTGGAGAAGGAGGTGGCAGGAGCAGGGTGTCACAGGAGGGATCGCTGCAGTTGCATACCTGACAGTGCTCCCGTCATTATAGAACCTATGGTGAGGTAATGAAGAGGGTTGGCTGGAGCATCACATGACAGCAAAGGGCCCTCCCTCTTCATTATGTCACCACAGGTCCTGCACACACCACACTAGAAACAATGCATCTTCCTCTTACAGGACCTGTGGTAAAGTAATAAGAAGGAGGGCTCTGTGCGCTCATGTGATGCTCCAGCCCTTCATTACCTCACCACCGGTCCTGTAAGCGGTAGAGAAAGAGATAACTCTGGGTTTCTCGTGTGGCTGCAGGACCTGCACTGATGTGAGCACAGCCTGTACAAGTAAGAATTAATTAAAAGTTTAGTAATTACAACACATAAAAAAGCACTCTGCCACTCTTGTGGTGAACTATAACTCCCAGCATGCCATAGGATCTGCAGGACATGCTGTGAGTTATAGTTTTCGCATGGGATCTAAAAGCACCACTCCAGTGTTATTTTTCAGCACTGGAGTGGTGCTTTAAATATAAACCCGGTGCCCCTATTCTTATACTCACCCTCCAGTGTCTTCATATGGTACTTTACAGACACTACACTGGTCCTGCAGCACCATCTTCTGCCCTTAGATTCCAACATAATAATATACTATTATATAATAACACCACTGTGGTGATGTGACCCATGGCCGGGGGCATCACATGGGATAACAGCATAGGAGCCTGTTCAGATCAGCTTGTTTTACTGTGTGTGTTCTGTGTTAAATCTGTCCAGTACACACTGGGTTAACAGCTGAGTGTGAGTGCTGTAAGATCTGAGAGGTTGATGAGCCCAATGAGTGGCTGAGAAAACAAAGTGTGTTAATTGACTAATCCCAGGTGTGGGTGTGTAAGGTGGGTGTGGCAGCCACGTTAAGAAGCTGCCTGGAGCTATGTGAGAGAGTTCTATTGTGTTCAGTCTGTGGGAGAGACCCAGCCAGTGTGGATGTTAGTCAGAGGAATTCCGTCCCTTTGGGATGAGAGGGAGGCTTTGCCTGCTGCATGCGGGAGGCACCTGTCTCTCTGATGGTGCGTGTGAACCTGTGGCCAGATGCAGGGGTTAAGAGGGCTCCTAGAGTGGGGAACCAAGGGCCGATCTTAGAGGGTGCTCGACTTATGCGCGGGGCACAGTCGTCGACCTGGAGACCTGCCTGAGTATGGAGGTTTGGTGGCGGCTGGTGGCCAAGACACGGGGTGAGAAAGCCTTGGTGAAGCATGGTTTACCCGGTAACTCAGGTTTGCCAATCCCTGTTATGGACCCAGAGGAGCCGCAGTCCATTGATATCGTATGATGGGCTGTGAGCTTGTGTGAGGACGTTTGTGATCCATGGATGTGGTATGATGGATCACATGCGGTGTGTAAGTTATCGGTCAGGCTGGAGCCTGTACTATGCCATGTGGTGTGAGACCGAATACGGCTCAAGGGCCAGGCAGTCATAGCCACCATTGGGACTGACCATGGGTCGTGATATGGTCCCGTTGACCTTGGATGTATGTGTGTGAAGGCTGTCCGCAGTGTAGCAGCCTGTATGAGACCTGTGTGAACAGGGCTGTACCCGGTCCTGGGAAGGGGTCTGTGTTAGTATTAAGTGTTGTGCTGTACTATGTAAATAGTCAGGTGACTGGACCCGCCATTGGGACCCACAGGGCCCGGTAATAGATTTTTATATTAAATATACAGTATGTGTAAAGTACAGAGAACACCCGGTGGCCGTAACCACCAGTGGAGCTGTCGTTAGGGCTCCTAGGGTTCACTGGAGATATAGTTACAGGTCCTGGTGATTGTAGTCTTAAAGGGATCCTGTCACCCCCAAAACACTTGTAAACCTATTAAAACCTGTCCCTAGAGCATATTAACACTTTCCCTACACTATTTCTACCTCCTAAATGCAGTAAATGACATTGACTAAAAACGTTTTATAAGTACCTGATTAGTGATGATAATGAGTGACTATCTATTCATAGTCACTCATCAAGACTGCCCCTCTGCTTCATAGCACGCCTCCATAGGCGTGATCGTCCTCCTAGATTCAAATTGCAGCCTCCCGCTGTGCCCTGTGTCGTAGGAGGCTGCAGTGTGGCTTGTGACGCGATCCGCGTCATTCCCGGCGCCCTGTGACGTATTTACAGCGACGCCGCGCTGTTAGCTTCAAAATGTGCACTGCGCATGCGCATTGGGCATGCGCAGTGCGCATTTTGAAGCTAACAGCGCGGCGCCGCTGTAAATACGTCACAGGGCGCCGGGAATGACGCGGATCGCGTCACAAGCCACACAGCAGCCTCCTACGACACAGGGCACAGCGGGGAGGCTGCAATTTGAATCTAGGAGGACGATCACGCCTATGGAGGCGTGCTATGAAGCAGAGGGGCAGCCTGGATGAGTGACTATGAATAGATAGTCACTCATTATCATCACTAATCAGGTACTTATAAAACGTTTTTAGTCAATGTCACTTACTGCATTTAGGAGGTAGAAATAGTGTAGGGAAAGTGTTAATATGCTCTAGGGACAGGTTTTAATAGGTTAGCAGGTGTTTTGGGGGTGACAGGATCCCTTTAAATGTAATACGTGTTCTATTGTATATGTAATGTAATGTATCATGTGATTTGGTTTTCTATTATATATGTACTGTATTATGTGATGTGCTTATGTGCAATGTTTTGATGTGCTACCCAGTTTTTGATATAGGTGTGCTAAATTAACGGGTGGTCATTTGTTACATTGTAAGCACGTGTTGGTGTTTTTCTGTTGTCTAGCTAATTCCCCAGGGTGCTGCCTCACACCACATATAATAGTATGTTTTTTCCCTATTTTCCACCTCTAAAACCTGAGTGCGTCTTATAGTCCAAAAAATATGATAAGTAATATATAATACTGCTGTTTAGGTACTGTAAAGAGGTGCTATATGAGTACTGTATAGCACTGCTGTTAAGGACTTGTATAAAGGTTATATTTCCATACTTTATAGCACTTCTATTTAGGCATTGTATAGTGGTCATTAAGGCATAGTACAGTACTTTGTTTTGGTAGAATGGCTGTTACTCTCCATTTTTTTTTTTACTTTCAAAATGGTGTAAGAAAGTATCACTTCTCAAGGAAAAAAAAATGTTTTTAAAAGTTGACCGAACATAACTTCAAACATGGATCCAAGTGTTACAGCGAATCACACCATACAAGCCATCATAAGGTTTCTAGCAACCATATTTAGACAATGGAAGAGTGTCCGTAAGACTAAATGTCTATTCATTGGGTAAACCTACACAACGGTCATTGCGTGATACAAAGTATGGAGAGAGCATTTTGGTTGCCATAGCAACAGCAGCTTTGGAATGTCAACATTTCAGCGGGATGCAAATGATTCTATACATCTATCGAGCTCATTATGTAAAAAAAAGATTGGGGAGAAAAATATAAAAGGTTTGAAATCAGCAGCGGAAATGTTTATTTTGATGTACGATACAGATTTAATTAAGCAGCCACAAAGAAAACACGTTCTTATCGTTTACTTTCCTCTTCAAAGTACTTGAAAAATGAAACGTCAATGAGCAAATTGAGGTCTGGGTTCAACTGATTGTGTGTGAATGCTTTAAGGGTGTTTTAGAAGTTAACAATGTGTTTGGAAGCAAATTATACACAGGAATATGGCGCAAGTTATTTTCCAGTGCCTTGCTATGATGCTGTACATGTTTTCGACTGTTATCTATTGTTGGAAATGACTTTAGCTGAGGCCATGGTCACATTCAAAAAACAATAGTTCCCCAATTATTTCGATGTAATTTAGATAGAGCTGAAAAATAATTAATTGCCTCCACCACTTTGCCCTCCACAGGAACAATCACACTGCGCATGCACAGGATCTGGTTAAAGGCCCCGACATCGTTAGGACATTGTTGCATGTGACACCGAGATACGACTACGATGAATCGTTTGATTGATCGCAGATTTGAGAACATGTCCTAACGACTGCGCGCCCCCGATATCGTTAGTGATATCGTTTCGATATCGTACCGTGTAACGGTAACTTAAGTTCAATCTGAAGATGTTACAGACTAAACTAATAAAGTCAAGATAAGAGCCACCTAGAAGTTTTCTCTCTCCGAATAAAGGTAATGTTACACTGTACGATATCAAAACAATATCACTAACGATCTCATGGGCGCGCGGTCGTCAGGACATCTTATTGACATCGTTGGTGAGATGTCAGACATCTAGATATAGTGGACGACACACCAACGATGTAGCGAATAGGTATCGTTCGCACAACCCAGCGAACGATACTTGCTCACTGATGTGAATTGGCGAAGTCGTTAACGACATCGTTATTGCGGTGTCACACACAGCGATGCAGCAGGTTGGCTGAACGACGATCGTCTGATTTGAGAATATGTTCTCAAATCTGCGATCAATGATCCAACGATTTATCGTAATCAAATCTCGGTGTTACACACAACAACGTCCTAATGATGTCGTTTGAATGACTCCAAACCCTTGACATTTGAGCGATATCGTTAAGGAAATCATGCCGTGTAACGGGGCCTTGAATGGAACATAAATGTCTGAGATGGGAAAACTCAAAGCACTTATAATCAATAATGGCCACTTTACACATCCCGATATCGTCGTCCAACTTCAATAAAAAGTCACGTGGTTCGTGCGTTGGCCCCGATATCGTTCGTGCGTTGTGTGCTGTAAATGTGCAATTCGATGCAAGAACGATGCAAAAACGATATCGGGGAAGAATTGAGCAGGCTCTCCAACTGCCCGATATTGGATGGACGATCTGGCAGGATCGTGCTGTGTGACAGCCCAACACTGACTTGGAGCATAACTTCCCCTATTCACTCCCATGTTAAATGGTCATTCCCAGGTTCGCTGGAAGGGGGCGTATACATCGCAGTTGTGTTGCCTGCCGATATCTCCCTGTGTGACAGCTCCTATGCGATCTTGGGTTTCAGCCAAAAAAGTGTGCACTCCCGTGCCGTTGTATACAATATCGAAACGATGTTGGGTCGTGTAAAGTGGCCATAAGTGGCCATAAGGGCCCCATCCAGCAAACCCCCATATCCATGTAACGTTTGTATCCCCTGGACGGACCATAGACGCAGTTATTATTTTGGTGCATCTTTGCCCTTATGGTTGTGGTGCAGCCTATACAAACATTTCTTATTCTCTTTTAAAGAAATAGCTTGAATCAGAGGTAGCAGAATAGTGTAGCCTGGAGGGGCCATAAGAGCAGATGCCCTGTGTGTCAAATTCTATAGGGACACAAAATTGTACCCCCTTGCCATTCTTCATTGTCAAAGATCCCGGACTCTTCAGTATAACAATGTGTGCAGATCTCAAGACAAACTCTTCTCAGTCACTGCGCTCTGCATAGGCAGCAAAAGTATTCAACCATATGCACTCCACATGTGCAGCACAGTTCTATTCCACAGTTTTTTGTCTCTCATCTCACTTATAATTTTGTGAGATGAGAGAGAGGGACCAGCTGTTATTTTACACTCTAAGGTTAGAGTTAGAATTAGGATAAGGGCTAGAACTAAGAATAGAGTTAGGGGGGAGCAAATCGGGCAACTACCCAGGGCCACCACCACTCCATCACTACCACACTGAAAATAGCATTAAAACAAATAAACAAAAATAAAAACACACATATTTGGTATTACTGTGTTCATAAGAGTCCATTCTATCAAAATATGAAGTACATTAATCCATTCAGTAAAAGATATAATGTGAAAAAATCAAAAAGGAAGAATGCTTTTTTTTGCTGCGCGTCATTGCAATGACATGCAAAATTAGGCGATTAAGGGTTTATATGTACGCTGAAATTTTCTGCTCCAAATCTGCATCTTCTGGCAGAAAAATGGACCACAAACGCAATGCATTTCTAGTGTGGTTTTGGTGCAATTTTGGGGCAGATTTGTGACATGCATAATAATGGAAAATTACAAAAAAAAAACAGCACTCCTAATGTGTGTGAACAAGGTGCTACATAACTATAAAAGGTTATTCTGCTGCACACAAGAACACTAAGAATGAAAGGAGACGCTTTACAAATGTATTGGCTGATGCAAACCTTTTACAGTTATGTGTTTTTTCTGCCAGCACCTTGTTCACACACATTAGGTGTGCCGGTCAGTCTTTTTGTAATTTGTATTATTTTTTTTTTTCTGTCTGTACACCCCGTCCGATAACCATAGTAGAATCCACTTCCTTTGTAGCCTGGATCCTACTTTTCCCATACCAGCTGATTTTAATCGCACATAGGCTCATTTCAGGTTAGGTTCATGATACATAAGATGCGCCTTGTCGTGGTTATCGGGCTCATTTCATCAGCCAATACATTTGCTACGCGTCTCCCTTAATTCTTAGTGTTCTAGCTTAATAATGAAGTCAGAGGATGGAAGGGCTGAAAAACGCAGGCAAATCTGCACCAGGAATTGACACACTGTAGATTTTTTCTTCACTAAGGTACTTTCACATCAGCGATTTTGAACGCTGCGTATGCTGTGCATGCGGAAACGCATGCCAAAATCCAAGCAAATGCAGCTTACACAGTGTTTTATCTATCAGCATGAGCGTACGCAAGACATACAAAAACGCAGCGCATGCATGCGTTTGAATGTGTTTTGTCATGCAATTGCGTTTTTTTGCGCATGCGTTCAATATTTCCAGGAGTGTTTTCTTGAATTTTCAAGACAAGCCACTCCCAAAGGGCGTGTCTTAAGGGAAATCGCTTCCTGGGCATGTGCTGTGTCATACACATGCGCATTGAATGCAGCCATGCGCAAGCCATTCCGCACCAATGCACACCCATAGACAATAATGTGTTGTATTTACGCACTCGTGTGCATGCGCATGCTTGTGCGTTTTTCAGTCATCAAAAAATGCACCATGTTGCGTTCACCGGGCTCAGAAAAAACACGCACAGGGACGCAGACGCACACATACTGATGCCACCGCAGGTCCCTGCGTTCACCTGCGAACACCATATTAAAGATAGGTGCGGAATACGCTTGCAGATTTTAAAAAAAATATGCAGCATACGCTGCAGTGTCAAACGCTAATGTGAATCAGGTGTTAATCTACAAGGAAAAAATAAGCAACGTGTACAACACTTCAGAATTCTCATTGACTGTGCTGTCATATGGATAGGCATGTGGATTTGTGACAAAACTGCATCAAAAGATGGTTAAAAACTCAGTGTGTGCACAAAACCTTACACATCATATCTGCTTCAAAATACTATCAGCAAAAATGTCAGCCAGAGGGCACATAAATAAGCCCTCACATAGCCCCATATTTGGAAAAAAAATGAAAACGTACTGCGTCTCCGAAAATGGGAACAAAAGTTAATCTTTTAAAAAAAAAATTCTGAACTTTTTTTTCACATTGAAATAACTTTTGCAATTTCATAGCACTTGGAATTTCTTTCCATTAGGCCTATTTCACATCTAAATCAGATTAAGACGGCATCACCACAAGCGTAGGTGCAGGCAGAAATGGTTATCTGCCGCGACACTACTATTTCATGATTAATGAAAATGAATGAGTGGCACTAGAAACAAGAGGATCAATGGATATGATGTATAAGTGAATTTCAGAAACTGCCCTATGCTAAATATGATAAAAATGGAGATCTTAGTTTCAATAGTGGCCACTAGATTTCACATCTAATGCGCCTGTGTGCTTGGCTGTCCTGCCTGTCCTGCGCCAGCGCAAATGCAAGCGCAGGTGCATTTAGGGGCAGCTGCAGCCAAGCGCATAGGCGCATGGATGCACTGCTCCTGTGCTCGCCTTCGCTCGGTGCCCCGATTACCTTCTATGGCCGGGCGCAGCTGAGCGCAGAAACCAACATACCCGAAACGCGAGTGTGACTGGGATGATGTCACCGCGCATGCGCTTCGTCAGATGCACCCAGAAAACACCTAATGCGATGTTTCCGGGTGCGTCTGACAAAGCGCATGTGCGATGACGTCAGGCACTTCGCACTTGTGCTTCCGGGATGTCGGCTCCTGCGCTTACACATCCGGAGCAATCCGGTTATCGCATTGCGGTTCCCTCCACACATTTTTCATTAAAAAACGGTGTGTGAACGCAATTGCATTCACCGCATCCGGATCTGGATGCGGTGAACGCAATTGCGCTATCAAATGTGACCCTAGCCTAAGTTATACTTCTGACAACATCTACCAAAGGCCAGAATGAATTGCCCTAGTTGTGAATAATCAAGTCCTGGCATTTACATATTGGAGGTTCACGCATCCAGGTAACAGCCATCATTCACAAACACTTATTCCAGCCCTGATGTATTGTACCTGTGCCTTTCCTTTCCATGCTTTAAGTAAGTGCACCTCTTAACAATCTTCTCTTTAGTAATTTTCGCTCCTTCCTATCATATATCCCATTATCTTGGTAATTCACACATGACAGACTGTGTAAAAGGAGGAAAAAAAACTCCTTTTTTTGCTAAATCATTTTCAATTAATTCTTGAAAGATTTAAAGTAATGGTTTATTTATAGCAGAGAGCGACGCTATCTGCAATATTTTCTGTAAGGAGGTGAAGGAATGGATATGCTGTCATTTATTTTCCTTCAGTGGAGCTGGATGAAAGTGCCAAATTCGGCTAAATGATGCTGCCGCCGCTGCTGACAGAGCTGCCAAATGTAAATTCGTTCCTTCAAATGATAAAAAATGAGCTGAGCAATAGGCAATAAATGCACTAAATGCCCGTCGTGTACTGACTGAAAAATGGAGTTTGAAGTTGAAAAGTTAAGGTCTATTTGGGTCAGTTTTACATGTCGGCATTGCAGAATGTACATATATAAACTGAAGACTGCAATCAGCTGTCATCTGTGAAGGAAGTAGGTAAGAAGGGCTACATGTCCCTGCAGCTCCCCCAGAGGGGAAATGAAGTATAGAATTATGAAATGATCAAACACAAAGTAATATCAATCCTTAGGCCGGATTCACACCACGGGTTTCTGCATCAGGTTCTGTCCGGTTTGAACGGGGCAGAACCTGATCCGGTTTTGCTTTCAATGTATTCCTATGGTGCCAGATTGATCCTATTTGGCCATCCGGTTTTCTGTTTTCTGTCCCTGATCCAATTTAGTCCGGTTTTTCACCGGGCACAAAATCGGAGCCTGCATCATTTTTTGGCTCCTGTGCAAAAATCGGCCAAAATCGGATAGTCCCAGATCCGGGGCAATCCCGTGCCCAAAACATAGGAGTCTATGGGCGCCAGTTCCATAAAAAAATTGGATTGTTTCCCAGATCCGATGTACACCACCACGTAGGCTCTAAAATGCTTTTGTGATCATTCAGCACCATGAACAGCAGCATTTCAGAGTCACGGCTGAATGTACAGGACCATAGAGAGCAGCACTGCACTCACGGATGAGAGTTCAGCCCCATGGACAGCAGCATTTCAGAGACTCGGCTGAACATACAGGACCATAGAGAGCAGCACAGCACACACGGCTGAGAGTTCAGCACCATGGACAGCAGCATTTCAGAGACACGGCTGAGAGTTCAGCACCATGGAGAGCAGCACTGCACACACAGGCTGACAGATCAGTACCGTGGACAGCAGCAGAAAACAAATCCTGCAAAAAACAGGATCAGAGGGCATATTTGGCCACACTTTCTGCTCATCCTGTGCTGTCAGGTTCTGTCCAGTGGATCCTGCAAAAAACTGAATACAAACTGACAGCACAAAACCGTGGTGTGAAGCCGGCCTTACATCTACAGTAGGTATGTTTCAATTGGGATCCTAATCCAAGACATTTGTACCAACACTTGTTATAAGACCTTGGAAACTGTCACAGTTCCTCAGCTCATTGTGTCTTGGACACAATAAGTGACACTTTGCTGCACTATGGAATCAGGCCATGCTGAGCTGTCAGTTTGAGGAGTGACAGCTTAGTCATCCAATCTGGTGTTAGAGCATGCTGAGCTGTCGATGTGCTGATTTTCAACTCGGCTATCCAACCTAAGACTTGGAGGTGCTGGACATATTCAGGTATTTACTGTTTTCTATGATTGCCCAGCTACGTAGCTGAGCAGTTAGTCCCAGATCTCTGCTATCCTTCTTATTGGTGCATGTTGGCCTTGTGCTCTGTGTTTTGATCTATTGTTGCCAGACCTTGCATCTACTCTGAACATCCATTGCTTTGATTTGCTCTCATCCTGGTTTTCTGACCGTGACCTGACTACATGATGATGGTACTGTAGTCACAAGGCGGTTTTCTCAAGCATTGCCAACTTTCATGGCAGCGTCAGGGTCTGAGAAACCCTTAGATTCTTGCACGCTTTCTGTTAACTTCACTGATGGTTGTCATCAGTGCAGGGAGACACAGGGGTAGACACAAAGTTTAGTTGCCCTCCGGTGGTTTAGCAAGAGTTAATACTCTGCTGGTCTTGGATATTTTACTCTATTAGTCAAATGAGTTGGGAGTAACCATCATATATAACTCCTCCTATATAGGTGGGCTGGACTGTTCAGGTAGTGCCAGCTATAGGTTGTCTATCCTGGCTTGGAGAGGTGGCCTCCTTCAGACGTAACAAGTGATTGCTTCTGGGTTTGCGATGTGCAGTTGTGAATATTCCTCTCCTTCCTTATTGTTGCTTGGTGTAGTTTCTTTGCTTAAAGGTTTTCCTCCTTTTGTTCCCTGGTGTCATTCCTGTGTGAGTTTTGTATGACTGTGTTCCTGTTTTCCTGTGCAAGTCTTGTCTCTGTTTCCCCTTGCACTTATGCTCCTCTCATACCCAGATGGGAGGGCATATAAGATTAGTATTGTTTAGGACTCCGAGCATAGCAAGGTATGAGACTCAGGTGTCCACACCACCAGTAATCCTGGATAGAGGAATAGCCTAGGATCCCTATAGCTTGAGGGATAGAGTAGGAGCCAATTGTCTCTTGATATTCTACAATCACATTATAACAGCTCTCCTGGTGTCTCACCATGAAACGTTTGACTACTTTGTCTCATGACTTGTCTGTTGGGTCATTAGCAGCACAGAAACGGAGCCGCGGTGCCCCATACCTGTTGCTTCAGGGTAGTAAGATCTTGTGCAGCGCTCTCAGCAAGAATCATATTGTTAGCAAATTATATAGACCGAAATAGGAGACAAAAACAGAAGGTGCACAGATCTAAGAGTAGAAGTATCAAAAGATGAAAGAAGGGGTCGGTGTTATTTGCTCTCACCACTGAGAGGTCTTGTATCAATGCTTATCGATCCTGTGGGAATCACAATTACAGATCCAGATTGTTTTTCCACCCTTGGTATGCGGCAAATCCTGGTGACTACTACATAACCCGGAGGGGTTATCAAGGTGCTGTGGGTATTTCCTGTACAAGTTTTTATTTCTCCAAGACAAACACATACAACGCGTTTCGACATACAATTGTCTTCCTCAGGTATAGTATCTAAATGAACAGCTATTCTGACTGCTCCTAAGTAGGAAGCAGACGGCCATCAATTTGGGTGGAGACCAAAACTGAGCTGAAGACAGGCACACCCATTTTAGGATGAGTTGACATCAGTAGTTTTGATTTAAAAAGTATTTCAATTGTGACTGAATAAATAGGTAAAACATTTTCTTAAAATGTGATATATAACAAGGCAATACTACTCATGCCCTGCTTATTAACAATAACTAGAAAACTGTGTAGAGTACATAAAAAATATACACAAATTTTTTTTTATAAAATACTATTAAAAAAAATTATTGATATAATTATATCCAATAATACTGGTAAAAGAATCCCAATCAGACTAAAACTTTCCTGTGACAGTGATTTTGTAGGTTATGTAATCATATGTGCCTGTGGCCTTCAATACGTAGGTCGTACTATTCAAACACTTAGAACACGCATGAATGGCCACAGGCACAATGCTAAAATTGGCTTTTTAAAACATAGTTTATCAAGACATTTATGTTTAAAACATAATAAAATGTCAATATAATAGTCACTCCAGTTGAACAAATCCCTATTGATTGTCTGAATCGTGTTGGAAACCTGAATCGCAAAGAATCTTTCAGGATTTTTAGATTAGGGACTCTATACCCCAACAGATTAAATGATGTCATAGAGGGTATATAAAATTGTAAGAATAAAAACTCAGGGTTATCTAAACATATATATATATAAAAAAAAATACAAAATGATTGCTTATAAATGTAAAAAGAGCTTTTTTAATAGTATTTTATATATTTTTTTGTGTATATTTTTTATATATTCAGTTTTCTAGTTGTTGTTAATAACCAGGACATGGTAGGATTGCCTTGTTACATTTTAAGAAGTAATTTTGCCTATTTATTCAGTCACAATTTAAATACTTTTTAAAAACAAGACTACTAAAATTGGTAGCAAATTGGGAACATTATGTAAGGGAATGAAAGTGCTAAGTCCTAAGTGCTAAAATTTGACCTTGAACGGTGAGGTGGAGGGGGAGGTGATTTTGATCATTGTTCTCACAACCCCCTTTGGTTTTTGTATGTCATTAAGGGTGTTGCTCATCCTCTATGATTGAGGAGTGCTAGTAAATAGTAGGAATGGGAGCAGCCATTCAGGGGTCTCTGGTGCATTGGCCAGGTCCGTAGTCTTGCTACTACATGCTACTTTTTATTAGCTCGCAGTAGAGTAAGGTCTCGTTGCGACGTGTCGCACACATGATGATGCCCCAGCCTTGCAAAAAGTAAGAGCTTTATGAGCTAACCGCTTAGCAGGGGGAGACAACTTACTAGGCTGATGGACCACAGTTCCGCTAATCACTTTGCTCATCTCTAGTAAATAGTCTTAATTAAAAATGCAGATCAAGGTGTCTCTAAACTTGGTGGCTACAAATAAACTCTGCAATCTGACCATGTAGTCATTTTATATTCTATCTTATCACTTTTCTTGTTGCAAACCTATCCACTGTCTGTATATAGGAATTAGAGAACAGACGGTGGAAATATCAGACTTCAAAGTGGTTATTTATAGTTTAAGGGTCCCGTCACACTTGGCGACGTTCCAGCGATCCCAAAAATGATACGACCTGGTAAGGATCACTGGAACGTCGTTACGTTGTCGTCGCTGGTGAGATGTCAAACAGTCAGATCTACTCAATGATGCAGCAACGATACAGCGACCCGTATAACGACCTCTACAGTCGTTGGGACCCTTTCACACAGCAGCTAATCTGACGACTCAGACTTACATGGCTGAGTTCGAGTTGCCAACGAGGTCGTTGTTAAGGCATCAAACACACGGATGCATGCTGCCCAGCGGGAACACGACGATCAAAAAATGGTCCAGGCAATTCCGACACAATTGACGATGTCACAGCGGGGCCCGGTCGCTGCTACATGTCAAACATAGCAAGATCGCTGGAGAGGTCACTGTTGTGTCACAAAATCTGTGACGCAACAGCTATGTCGCTCATGATCTTGCTATGTTTGACAAGGGCTTAGCGGAAGCATAGAAATCTACCTAGGAGTTGTAGATTTAAAATGATTGAAAATAGTTGACTAAGACCATTTCAAAAATAGCTTTTTTCTAATTTGTATTTGAGATGCATTGGAACCATTAAAAACTGATGACCAAGGATAACCTTCCCTGCCCCCACCCCACCACCTACAGGCACGAATCGCGCTATTTGTAGAATAAGATATTTTTTTTACATTTCTTTGTAAAATTCTGTTAAAAGCCTTGGCATACTATTATTATCGTTAAGTTCAAGTGTAGTTTAACGGAACGTCAATATCAATTTAATTTATTTAGTAAAGTTCTTTTTTCGGCATTGGATTAAACTCAACAACCGTTATTTAAAAATGACCTTGAGAATTTGCAGCCACTCTTCCTGAAAGCGGTGAACAAAAGGGAGATTCATTTATATCATTACTTAAAATTGTTTGCTTTTGTTTTTTGTATTGTTCGCGGTCTTCCATTGTTGGCCATATATTTTGAGTTACAACAAAAGACATTCTATGTCTATGGGCTTTGACGTGTACTCATTTAATATTAGCCCATTATTGTTTTACGTTGGTCGTGAATCATGTTGACCTTCTCCATTGGTAATTGATTTATACCTTTTAAAGCCAGCATTCTTTATTAATATAAAATGTTTTTGGTTTTTTTTGTATTTGTGTGCAATGTATTGGGAAGGCCATTTAATAGCGGGAAATAAGTTGAATATCTGTTATTTAGGAACCCGTTTTCCATTCCATTCTCTTCTTTTATGCGAAATGTGATGCATCTCGAAGCTCGGTGGACGGCGCTGAATAAATAAATATATCATTTGCTTCGTCCCATGCTTTGTCGACTCTTGTTTACTACAAGGCTGGAGAAATGGCTCAAGGCCATTTACCATTGCAGATGACTGTTGTAGTTTTCAAAGCTGAAGGTGTTGTGATCTGAAAAATGACTGCTTGACGGGCAGATTCTTGCTTATCAAAATCATCTGTTTGGGTGACATAAAACCGACAGAGGGAGAAAAGGATATGAGAGAACAATTGATATATTCACCCTGTGATGTTGGATTTTTGGAAATATCACTTAAATAAAGCTTTTAACGATTTCAAACTCAGGGATGTAGCGAGAAAAAGGTGACAGAGCAAGGTACATATATGGTGGATGAAATAAGTATCGAACATGTCTCAAATAGATTTCTAAATGTGCTAGTGACATTCATTTCTCACCAGACATCAGTAACAAGCCATCCAATCCAAATAGGTGAATAAATCAAACCATAGATGTCCATAAATTAAGTGATGTGTAGTAATGAGAAGTGACACAGGGAAACAATTTTGTGAGTAAGGAGAAAAGACGAGGCACTCCTCCTTGAGATGATCTTTAGTCTTTATTATCACAGTGTTACAGAGACATCAGGAGATGAGTGGACCCATTGAAGTACCAATCAGGTGCGAAACGGCACTGTTGTCCTGTGCCTCTTAGGCTACGTTCACATGTAGCATTTTATGCGCTGTTTTTTCCCACATTTTTTGTCGCATTTTGCGGCTGAGCTTTTTAGCACCGTAAAAAAATGTGGTGCATTCACACACCGCATTTTTTTATGGCCGCACTTCTCCCCCAAAACCGCAAGGGGGAAGTGATGTCACACAGGGGAGGAAGAATCCTGTGTTCCTCCCTGTGTGACATATGTGACAGCCCTTTTGGGTTTTGCAGTGTGTTAATATACACTACGAAACCTAAATAAAAGTCAACCAAATGGTATTAAAAATAATAAAAATTGAATACTTACCCTCGACCGGCTGTTCGGGTTACCGGGAGCCGAAACACCAATATCTTCTGTACTTCAAGGACCTTGCAAGATCTGTGATTGACCACTCGCAATTATGTGATATATGACGTGAATATCACATGATCGCGACTGGGCAATCACAGATCACAGGTCTTGGAAGCACAGTAGATGTGGATGTGTTTGGTGCTGGTTTCCGTGAACAGCCCGGTGGACGGATAAGTATTCAATATTTATTATTTTTAATACCATTTGGATGACTTTTATTTAGCTTTCACAGTGTATATTTATACACTGCAAACCCCAAAACAGGCTGTCAGACATGTCACACAGGGGAGGAACACAGGTTTCTTCCTCCCCTGTGTGATATCACTTCCTGCAGTGCTGGCATTATACGCGCTGGAATTGTGCATTATCTGAACAGCGATGCGTAATTCCAGCGGGTATAATAGCTCCCATGGAAGAAAGTGCGGGTGCAGCTGCGTAAAGAATTGACATGGTCATTCTTTTTGCGTGCGCGCTTTCTCCCATAAAGGCGCAGCGTATATTTACGTAGCGTCTGCACGGCAAAGGTGAAAGTCCATTCACTTTGCCGACAGACAGAGACACAGGTGCGCTTTAGGAGAAAAGCGCGCAAAAGAGCGCAATGTGTGAACGTAGCCTTAATCCCCTTTTCCCACTGCCGACGTCTCTTGACGTTTCCGTGTCACTGTGATAATAAAGACTGAAGATCATCTCAAGGGTGAGTGCCTCATCTTTTCTCCTTACTCACATTGCTGTTGAGGTCTGTTTGCTTCATGGATGAGATCACCGCCTGATCTATGCCCCAATGAGTCTGTGATTATCTGCTCGCAGGTGTCTGCAGCCTGTAACAACAGTGAGTGGTACCCAGATTCTCTATTACTTGAATTGTTTGGGGGAAAACGTTTTGAACACATCCAGAAAGAAGTGTGAGAAAAGCCATGGAAAGTACTGACACCAGCTGAAATCTATCAGTACTTAGAAAGCAATCCATCCATTTAGTGAAAAATAATATCAGTTGGTTCAACTGATGGTCTATAAAAAGGCATCTCATTACCAAGTTGCTACACAAGAAACATCTCATGATGCGTTAAAACCAGTGAGCTGCCTTAAGAACTTTGCAACCTATTGTTGCAAAACATACGGATGGCATTGGTTACTGAGGAATTTCTAAACTACTGAAGGGTCCAATGAGCAATGTTCGGTCCATAATCCGGAAGTGCATAGAACATAATTTCACCATAGACTGGCCACAGCCAGGTGCTCCCCCCAAGAGTGAAAATAAATATTAGAAGAGTTGTCCAAGAGCCAAGGACTACCTATGAAGATCTCTAGAAAGACCTAGAATCAGCAGATACAATTTTTCAAAGAAAACATTAATTACTGCACTCACCCCCATAACCTGCATGCATGCTCACCACACAAGACTCAAGAATGTTCAAGAAAGTATTAAGGTTCTTCAACAACATGTAGACAAGACTGAGAAATACTGGGAGAATATTGGTTAGTCAAATGAGATCAAAATTAAACTCTTTGGATGCCATAACAAACACCATGTTTGGAGGCTAAAAGGCAAATCACCCCAAATTCACCATACAACAGTGACGTGTGGAGGTGAGAACATTATGGTGTTGGGTTGTTTTTTAGCAAATGGCACTGGCAGACTTGGAAGGAGGAATGGACAAATGCACCGATCATTCTTGATAAAAATCTGCTGACATATACTAGGATGATAAAGATGAAATGAGGTATTTTGGACGAAGTACCTTAATGTCCGCGCTGCTGCCAGAGAGGAAAATAAACCAACGACACTGGACGTCTTAGTACTGGTAGTAGAGGTTTATTTCCAACGCATTTCGGAGCCACGTGCCGAGCTCCTTCCTCAGGGAACATCCAGGGATTGTTCCCTGAGGAAGGAGCTCGGCACGTGGCTCCGAAACACGTTCTAAATAAACCTCTACTACCAGTACTAAGACGTCCAGTGTCGTTGGTATATTTTCCTCTCTGGCAGCAGCGCGGACATTAAGGTACTTCGTCCAAAATACCTGATCACAGCACCGCACCTCGTGGAAGTACAGTCCCCGCAGCAGCTGCATCGTTTGAGCAATTACGCTGGTTGTGTGCTACACAACCTGACCAGGTGAGCAAATATGATTTTTTCACATTTACCTGTCTATAAAGGATAAGACCCTATGTGCGCATTCTCAACCCTCTAGATATAAAGATGAAATGAGGGTGTACATTTCATCAAGACAATGATCCCAAATACACAGACAAGGAAATGCTCAATTGCTTTAAAGAAAGAAAATAAAGCTGCTTAGAATGGCCAAACCAATCACAGGAGCTGAATCCAATAAAAAAATATATGTAAGGAACTATAGCTCAGATTTCATCGAAGGATCCACAGGACCTGCAGGTTGTGAAGAGTGCTTGTGTGGAAGAATGGCCCAAAATCACACCTGAGCAATGCAAGTGGCTAGTGTTTCTATACAGGAGGCATCTGGAAGCTTCATCATCAACAAAAGCCTTTGTACGAAGTGTTAAATAAATTTTGTAAGCGTGTACAATACTTTTCCTGTGTCATTTCTCATTATTACACATAAAAATGTATGGCCATCTGTGGTTTGATTAATTTGCCTGTGTGAATTGGATGGGTTGTTACCAACATCTGATAAGAAATTAATGTCAATAGCAGCTTTAGAAATATATTTACTTAGAAAATTGGTGACATGTTCAATGCTTATTTCACCCGCAGTATATATAGGATTGGGTCCTCCAAATCTAATCTGTTTTTAAGAAGAATAAAATGTGATCATTATTTCACTAATCAAAGTGATCAGTTCTTCAACTCTGTGTACATTTTGTGTATAGTAGAGAATGTTTTAAGGCAATTTTATTACTTTCATCAAAGTCACAAGTTTACATACATTAAGATTACTATGCCCTTATACCATTTGGGACAGCCCACATGATGATGTCATGTGTTTGGAAGCTTCTAATAGGGTTATTAGCAACATCTAAGTTAATTAGAGACACACCTGTGGATGTATTTTCATACACACCTGAAACGCACTGCTTCTTCGTGTAGCATCATGGGAATGTCTAAAGAAATCAGCCAAGATATCAGGAAGTCAATTATGGACTTGCACAAGTCTGATTCATGCTAGGGTACAATTTCCAGATACCTGAAGGTGCCTTGTTCATCTGTACAAACAATTATACGCAAGTACAAATAAGATGGGAATGTCCAGGCTATATCTTGTATCTAATACTGTATATCTCATATCTAATGCTTTTCTTATTTGTTTCTGTAGTATTATTGGAAATTATTTGGTTGTACTGATTATTTTATTTCTTTGCTTGTTAATAAATACATTTTAAACAAAGAATGTCCAGGCATCATACCGCTCAGGAAGGAGATGGGTTTGGTGTCCCACAGATGAATGTTTTGGTCCAATATGTACATAGCAACCGAAGAACAAAAGCAAAAAACCTTGTGAAGATACTAGTGGAATCTGGCAATATTGTGTCATTATCCACAGTGAAACCAGTACTGTATCAACATGGGCTGAAAGGCCACTTTGCCAGGAAAAAGCCAGTATTGCAAAAGAAGCAAAAAAGTCAGATTACGGTAATTTTTGCAAATGCACACAGAAACGAAGACCTAATTTTTTGGAGACAGATCCCATGATGAGACGAAGCTAAAATTAAACTGTTTCATCACTATGACCATCGTTAAGTTTGGAGGAAAAAGCGAGAAGCTTGGAAGCCTAAGAACACCATCCCAACTTTGAAACACAGGGTGGCAGCACTGGTGAACTTCAAAAAAATAGATGATATCACGAGGTAAGAAGATTATGTGGCAATGCTGAAGCAACATCTCAAGACTTCAGCCAAGAAGTTAAAGCTTGGGCCAAAATGGGTTTTCCAAATGACAATGACCCAAACTATACTGCCAAACTGGTTACAAAGTGGCTTAAGGATAACAAGGGCAATGTTTTTGACTGACCATCACAAAGCATTGATCTCAATCCTATTGAAAATGTATGGGTAAAGCTGAAAAGGCTGCGAGCAAGGCGACCTACAAACAAGGCTCAGTTACACCAGTTCTGTCCGGAGGAATGGGCCCAAATTCCTACCAACTATTGTGAGAAGCTTGTGGAAGGATATTCAAAACATTTGACCCAAGTCACACAGTTTAAGGGCAATGGTACCAAATACTAATGAGGTATATGTAAAGTTGTGACTTTGCAGAAAGTAATAACAATACATTAAAACATTCTCTCTCTCATTATTCTGCCATTTGACAAATAAATACAATTATGGTAATCCTAATTGACCTAAAATGGAAAAGCTTTAATTTTATTTCAGTTCAGATTTTGAGAAAAACATGCACACGGTATGTGTCTTTTTATATAGTGTATGTAAACAACTGGTTTCAACAGTATGTATATAGAGATTTTGTAAGATGATTTATGGGCTCCTCTATTTTGGCCATGGAAATTGGAGAAAGATTGGTTGAACAGCCCTTGAGTGAACCATCATCTTTAGAAACACAGCCGTACACATTGAAGTACAAATTGGTCAATGCAGTTGAGCACTTCATTTCCTTTAAGACATTGGTGTGGAAAGGCTTTTTCTTAGGCTATATTCCCATGATGAGTATTTGCTTTTTCAGCTTTCCCATAAATTTTATGTAGATTAGGTCACTTGGAATTTTTCATTCCGTTTTTTCATTGCATTTTTTCCCCATGCGTTTTTATTGTGTTTTTGACAATATGATTTTTGGTTCTTTTTGGTAAGTCATGTTTCAAATAAAGCTGCTTTGTTTTTGATTAGGGATGGGCGAATCCTAAATTACTCGGAATCGCTAGTCCTCTCTGGGACTCGCTACCCGTTGCAAGTCTAGCGAGTCCAATGTAAATGAATAGGGAAGCGAGTAATTGCGAGTAATTCCTCTGCTGCTGGACCCCATGAAGAGAAAAAAGAGGTCTGGCAGCAGAGGAACAACCTGCAATTCATTTAATCATAGTTTAGAAGCGGTCGCTAAAAAGCATAAAGATTTAATGTGAAACCGGATTGTACCAATCCGGTTAAATCCGGTTCAATCCGGTCCCATACACAGCAATATTAAATGTGACCGGACTGACACGGATTGTCTCGGTTTGTGACAATTTGAGTTAAATTTAACAATTGTGTCTATGAAACCGGATTGAGGACAGGGACAATCCGGTTTTAATGTTAAACTACCGGATTGCCATTGATTTTCATTGGACTCGTTACTGTGCGAGTAATCGATTGGAAACTCGCAGAGTAACGAGTCCTAACGAGTAGATTCGCCCATCCCTATTTTTGATACTTTCTGGTGTTTTCTTTTGACAGACAATGATGTGCAGATTACATTGATTATTTATTAATTTCCGTCATGGAAATGCACTAAAAATGCACGTGCATTCTTAACTGCAGATTTTCTGCATCTATGCAAGTATCCGGGGAAATCTGCACTTTAAACTCAACCTAGCCGCAAGAGTAAGGATCCTTTCACATTAGCGTTTTTCACTGGATGCAGCTGATCCGGAAGATTTACCACATCTGCTAGATCTGCTGCCTAACGGCTGACTTGCGTTGAACCTGTGGCAAGCCTCCATTCATTCACTAAGGGTTTGCGACAGGTGCGGCAAGTGTGGTTTTGCCGCGATCCAGCAAATCCGGCAGTTGAGGCCGGATAAAAAAACAGTTAGCCGGATCACAACAAAATCTCACTTGTCGCACCTGCTGCAAGCCCAATAGAGAGTGAATGGGGGATTGCCGCAGGTGCACCGCAAGTCGCCGTTAGGTGGCAGATCCGGCAGATGCGGTAAATCTGCCAGATCTGCTGCATTCAGCAAAAAAACCCTGATGTGAAAGGACCCTAACTGACAAGATTTAATACTCACATTGCAGGTCAGATAACTCTGAGTAAAAAAGAAGAATAGTGGGCAGCAGATTTCTATAAATCCCATCCATCATGGCAGATATGTAAAGAGGTGGCCACTGCCAGAAAGATTCCTACCCCTGAAAGTGTGGATCACTTTTATATACTCTTTGTATGATGTGTATTTAATGAATATTTGTGTGTATAGTTATGATAAGATGTACAGTCCCAAGCTACTATTAGATGTCGCTAGTGCCGGGAGCCCTAGGTGGAGGGGATTATAGGCTCAGGGACAGGGCTAAGGGCATTAAATAGGAAGCCGGTCCCCCAAAGAAGGGTATAAAGGGCCAGGTATTTCCTGATGTGGGTTGGAGAGATAGTAGGCAAAGTAAGAAGAGACATAAGCACTGAGCAGGAGGAAGAGGAGAAGGCCAGGTTAAGAATACAGTAAGCCTCTTTTGAAGGAGAAGCGATGGACAAACGGCCACCCCTAATCCAGATGGTAGAAAGTGTACTGCAAAGACAGTGGTAAACTAGCTATGTGCAGGATTGCCAAGAGAGGGATTTGAGTTTTACAGGCTGTGGGCCACTGCCCTTCAAGAAGAAGAAGCCATGCAGGGGATCTTAACCATAGCGATACTCATTGAACAGTGCAGTTTGCAACTTGTGAAGAAGCAGCACAGTCCCTCTAGTTACACTGATAGCTGGTGAGACATAGTCTGCACCTTAACTTTAGGGCCGGTCTGTGTGAATATGTTAAAGTTAAATGAAGGAACAAGTCTGTACTCTGCCTTGTTTGTGGTGAAACTGTGTTTGGACTATGTTACACGTAAAGTATGAGAATTTTTCAACTGTACTGGACTCTTTCTTGGTAACCTGAAACTGGGAACTTCACAGTGGGAATGGGCCTATAGCCCAGACGTACTGGTGCTGCCAGACATAGTGACCCTCCCTACACAATCCATGTCTGTAATGTGCCATGGTGAGGACACTGGCCCTCTAGCCCATTACTTCCACCTACAGCCATGTTACTGGCACACAGCCTTAATGCAGAATTTGATCATCAGACACAAAATGTAAACTTGGTTGGCTTTTTTTCCAGATAATGGTGGTGTGTTACTGGTTCACTGTTAAAATTCATGTAATAAGTGTTTTACTGTGGTTGAAATCATCAATATTCATCAAATTTAGTGTAATGTGTATGGACACCTTCTGTCTTCTTAACCTCTTTTTTACGTAGGTCCCTTGTAATTAGCTGGTCAAAGGAGGTCCTGCTTTTATGACATCTCAACAATGAGAAGTTAAGCCTCTGTATATGTTGTCAACAGACCTAGGTTATTTATTGGTTATAATTCATCTAATACATGAAAGTTCTGGGGTTCTGAGTAGTAGCTCATTCTGGTTACTATAGCTGGTCCTAATTAGAAAGGCTAATTTTAATTGCCTCAATATGTTTTCATCCTTCATCCAACACACTATTAATGATACTGGTACTTTGTTATGGGGCTGAGGTCGTTCAAGTATCGTTATCCCCTGACAGATCATGTAGGTTTCTCCCAAAGGTACTTAGAAGTGCAGAATGTGAAGATGCGTAAATGTTATGTTTGTATATTCTCTTCATTTTTGCTTCAGCGCTTTCATATACAACAGCATTAACCTAAGCTTTGAAATATTCATTCAGATTACTGTGCATAGCCATGAATAATTATGCACAATGGGAGATCATTGGATGGCAGTCAATGCTGTAGCAAGGAGCAGTGGATATATCTGTTTGGTTATTCCAATTACTATTTCTTGAGGAATCACATGAAAATTGCAAAGCTCAAAACATTTGCATCTAAGCATCTATAGTATCTCCTCAGGACCTAAAACTACGGTATATATAATTTGAATTACTAAAGCTGTATATATTTGTCATGCTCAGAATGCAAGGAAGACGGCACTCACCAGGTCAGCGGGTAACGGGATCTTTATTTCGGGAACATACAAAGTGCAGGGAGGGGGCACCGAGGTGACAACGGGTCCGTTTCGGGCAAAGGCCCTTCTACCGGTCCGGTCGTGACCGGTAGAAGGGCCTTTGCCCGAAATGGACCCGTTGTCACCTCGGTGCCCCCTCCCTGCACTTTGTATGTTCCCGAAATAAAGATCCCTTTACCCGCTGACCTGGTGAGTGCCGTCTTCCTTGCATTCTGATGATGTATTGTTTCACTATACTGGCACCACTGGTCTTACTAGTGCCTCCCGCCTCACATGTATCCTCCACTGCCTGAGAAGGATTGATGGTCGTAGTGGTGCCCCTTTTCGTTCCTGTTGGACTTATATATTTCTCATGCGCTATCTAATCAAGAGTATGGTCAAATCCATTTTTAATATTTGATCATCATTCACATGGAGGTGTCCCATTAATATGTCCCAAAAAAGTGTCCCAAGTTCTTTTAGACTAGTTGTGTCATTCAAATTTAGCCAATTTTCTATCCACAAATGGCACCCTTTCTATTTCGCACATTTCTCTGACTAGTCTAGTCCGCTGTATTCAGCTTTGAACATGTAAGTATCATCATATTAAAAAGAGGTCAAGGTCTCTCAACAATAAGTATTTCTGGGACATAAGATATAATCAATGGTGAGAGCAAGCGTTCAATTTCTCTAACTCCCCTGTAAGGGAAAAGAGGTACCTCTATGCAGATTTCAATCATTGCATGTAGTCACTCAGAATAAACCTTATACAGGTATGGAGTCCCAAGATGAAGAATGTAATGTTGATTCTGTTTTCCCTCTAAATAAAGTTAATGATTGTTCTTACATTCTGCAGCCCACTTCTCTCACAGATTATGTACTCTTGTGTAGTGATGACGGACCCATGGAAGTTCAGGTTCTGCAGGGGCAGTCAGACTTATTTTAAAGTTCTGTTCTTGATCCAAACTTGACCCGAACCTAACTGAAGTCACTGACTGGGCAGTTCAACTCTCCACCCACATATAGCCAGCCATAAGCAAACCACTTCCGGGGAAAGGAGGGTGAGGATTTGTCATTATCTTTTCGTTGTACACACTACATTCGATAACACTGATTTTTACCCCCAAGTGCAAGTCGATCAAACACTGCAAATAGCTCCTACAGGGCCGAGCACAGAGTGCACCCCAGCACAGTGATACTCGCTCCAGTGGTTTGCATACGTAAAGCACCCGAACTCCAAACCTGAACACTGAAATGTGTTGTAAAGTCTGCATTCAGTACAAACTCCAAACTTTAAAGTTCTGTTCGTTCATCCCTACTCTTGCGTCTTCCTTTTCCTTAGATGCATCTCACTGGGAACTTAACTGAAGGTTTGTGCAATCACTCTCACAATATAAATCACAGTGGAATCACTTCAAATACCGTAGTTTTTCTAAAATGCTTCCACATTGAAAAATTTCTGCATTGTGCCACAGAAGAAATGTGACAATCTTTTAAAGACTTATTGCCAATTGTCATACGTGTCATATATGTATGACTATTTTCAATAAATCTTTAAAAGATTGAAGAATTTTTCCATTGTGCCAGTATTTTCTCTTGGATTCAGTTGGGTGCGCCATCACATTCCTGTGCACCGCATCAAGAGGAGTGAGTGCCAACCTGATTACCTTTACTTAATTTCTTTCTATTTTTATTGTGCTTTTCTGCCTTCTATATGGCTCAGCCACAAACTGACTCACTACCTGTCTGCAATTCTTTATATAATCTTCTGGTTTGGGGGCGACATTTAGTATTACATGTATAAAGTAATAATAATATTTATTCATTGATTGGCGCTATTAATTCCATAGCGCTTTACATACATCAGCAACACTGTACCCATTGGGTGGTGACAATCTAAACATTCTGTCGGGTGCAATTGCAGAGATGTGTGGGTCCGGGCACTACACGGCTGTGCATTCTGAAGTTCAGTCTGCTTCTCACATTTTAGGGCAATCCCCTGGTGCCTTAGTTGTTGCACGCCACATAGACAGTATTCAACATATGAAAAATAGAAAAATGTATAGGCGCACTCACCGATAGCAGGGTTTCAGTATTCTTTAATGCTTGCCTTTCAATACATTAAATTGAAAGGCAAGCATTAAAGAATACTGATAACCTGCTATCGGTGAGTGCCGCCTATACATTTTCTTCTATTTTTCATAGTCTGTCGGTGTGTCTTTGGAGTGTTTGAAGAAACCTACATTTGAGACCTGGACCCCAGCACTGCAAAACGTAAGGGCTATCTACTGAGCCACTGTGCCACCCAGTCAACATAAAGTCAACATAATAAATAACATAAAGGCCAAACCAACAGAACACCCAGGAACCACATACAATTATGACAGCAAAGGGTCAACAGGACGTTCCGCCAGTCTCTTATGTAAGGAGGGAGGATAGCGTTTACCCTTTTTAGCCAAGGAAGCGATAACCAATCCAGTGCACTTTCCTGGTTGGCTTTGCAGAAACTGCAGAGTGGATTTAAATGGATTTATATGAATTTTGAAATTCAATTAAAGGACCCTGTTTAAGCTATGCCTAAACCCGCACCCTGCCTGTGTTTAGCATTCCTATTCAGCTAAGAATTGAATATTATGGAGCAGCCGAAGTGTAGACATATTTACAACACTACACAGAGCAAAGCTATCAATCCTGGTCTACAGATTCATGAATTTTAATCCTGCCTTCCACTTTCACAGATTTACAGAGTGAAGCCTGCTCTTTGTCGGAGGGATGACTGCGTGAGTCCTCGAGCAGCAGGGCTGGCCTGTGGATAAGACACATACGGTTGTCTGTCTCTTGTCTTTGTTACACCTCACAAACCTGGAATTTTTCATTTGCGGTGGTTTTGTGTAATGGTCCACTTATTACTTATCTTGTGGGTATTTTATTAAGATATCAGCATGAGCCAGGAAGGCAGGATGATACAGAAAGGCTGTTATCACAGCAACGGAAAATCACAGAGACATGAGAAAATTGTTCTCATTAATGACCAAAGGGATAAAAGCATCAATGACAGAATAAATATGAGAACAGAACACTTTATTTGGATGTTTCAACAGCTCAGGGCACGTCTCACCGTCAGGATTGAAACAGCAAGCTAGAATCCATGACTGTAGGATTACTTCTTTTAGAAAATAACTAATTATTACTCATTTCTCCTGCAAAAAAGAAAGACCAGCCAGCGATGTGATGAACATTTCACACTTGCGTCTGACAGGGATAATTATCGTACTGGCTTCTACATGTCCACTTCAAGTAAGAGGGAAAGAATATTACGCAAAACCCTTGTTTATTAAAATTCTTTCACATAGTTCAAAGAAAATCTGCTTCCATGGAGATATCAATAAGAAGGATGATAACGACAGGCTAATGATGAGTATCAAAAGACGATGGGGCGAGGCTAATACCATGTGAAGAAGCAAATTAATAAGCAAAACCTTATGTTAACCATGATATTCATGTTAACCGGTCAATGTCAAACTTTTGTTAATGTCAACTATTCTCCATGCCAGTTCTGCGTATGGTTGAATCAATCAGGTGTTTCTCCTTCCAATGATTACTCAACTTCTTAACTGTGCATCTTTCCCCAGTGTGCTGCCAAAAGTACACTTTGCATGAACTGCTGTCTGGGCTTCTGTGCTTATCCTGATCTCTGTTACCTGACCCAGACTGACCTTTGTTTTTGTTTGCCTTATCCCTGGGCTTGTTATCTTTCTTTGTTTTATGACTCCTGGATGGTGACCTGTTTTAGCTTTTGTTTATTCCCTGGATCCTAGCCTCACCCTCCTGGTATATCTCTGTTTTCTCCTGGTGTACTGTGACCTGTCCAGGAACTGACCCCGGATTACCTGACGAGTCTGTTAACCATATCCCAGTAAGTAGTAAGTGCGTGTCACATCTTAGTCAGTTTTGATGTGACTTTCTACATTTTGTGTCACAATCTTGTTAATGTAGTGACTAGCATCACATGACCTTTGGCTTCCCCAACCATAGAAATGACATTAGGCTTCTCCAATCATAGTTATAACCTTTTGGCTTCTCTAGCCATAATAATGACCATTGGCTTCTCCAACCATAGCCAAGAGCTTTGGCTTATTTATCCATACCAATGACAATTTGCTTCTCCAAACTTCTTTGGCTCTTCAAATCATAGAAATGTATTTTTGGATTCTACCATAGTGATGATCTTTGGCTTCTCTAACCATAGATATGAACTTTGACATCTCATACCACAGTAATGATCTTGGACTTCTCCAACCATATTAATGGTCTTTACCTTCTTTACCCTTATTGATAACATTTGACTTCTTCAAACATAATGATATTGTGTGACTTCTCTAACCATAGTGAATACCAATGGCCTGCTGATACCCCTGGGGCCTGCTGATACCCATGGGGCCTGCTGTATACCCATGGGGCCTGCTGTATACCCCTGGGGGCCTGTTGATACCCCTGGGGCCTGCTGAATACCCCTGGGGGCCTGCTGAATACCCCTGGGGCCTGCTTATACCCCTGAGGGCCTGCTTATACGCCTGGGGGCCTGCTGTATACCACTGGGGGCTGCTGTATACCATACTACTGGGGCCTGTATACCATACTGCTGGGGGCCTGTATAACCACACTGCTGGGGTTGTATACCTGTGCTGGAGTCCACCCTCGGCTTATACGTGAGTCAATAAGTTTTCCCAGTTTTTGGGGGCAAAAGTAGGGGGGTCGGCTTATACACGGGTCGGCTTATACACGAGTATATACGGTATACATTTATCTGAAGCATTTTCCTGCAAATAGTCTACTTCCAGAACATGAAAAAACAGATCTGAGACAGGATTGAAGTTTCAGCTCTTACCTTCCTATTTTTCTCCAACGATTTTCATTACATCTCAGTAAACACACATTAGTCCTTCACATTGTGATATTAAATAGATCACAGATAATCCACAGTATATTAGTAATAGTCATTTGATTGATAGCAAAAAGGTTCCTAATATATCAATTACATACCTCCCAACTTTAAAAAACAATTAAGAGGGACACATAATATTTATTTCACACACCTTGCCCAGTCCTTCATATGCGCCCACAGTGACGTAACTACAGTAGGTGCAGGGGTTGCAATCACACTGGGGCTCTGAAGCTTTGGGGACCCTAAAAGTCCCTTTGGCTATAGAAACTATAGAAAAAGACTAATGCTATCAATTAAACTTTCCTCCCACCCCTCATCTAACTCTCTCTTTAACAACCTACAGTCTCGCTTCTGGCCCCACTGTTCCACCAAAACTGCCCTGACCAAAATTACTAATGACTTACAGCCAAAGCTAACAGATAATTTTTTATACTCCTCTTTCTAGACTTGTCCTCCACCTTAAACACAGTCGACCACTCCCACCTACTAAAGATTCTCTCTTCACTTGACATCATAGACCTTACCCTATCCTGGGTCTCCTCATACCTTTCTTACCCTTGGCCTGGGACAACTCGTAAAGTACCATGGCTTTGTCACGAACTCCACACTACCCTTTTCCTTTACTAGATTGTTGTGGAAATCATCAGTTTGGCCTGGCTCTGTGCTGCAACTCACCTGCATTTCAGCTCACTTGATTAGAACTCTACTTAAGCAAGCTTGCTGCCCTATTCTGTGTCAATTGTACATTTACCTTTGGATGCGTAGGATTGATCTCTCTGTGCTCTGAGTCATACCCTGCCTGATTAGGTACCTTACCTGGACATGACTCTCTGCTTGTGACCTGATTCCTCTTTCCGCCTACTCCTCTGTATTCTGTTATGTCTCTCTGGTTTCTTGACTTTGGCTTTGAATTAGACTTCACTTCTGAATATCCCTAGCTGTTACTGTGCCATTTTCTGGACCTGACCCCAGATTGTTTTGACCTCTCTTTACTACCAGTAAGTAGTATTATTATTATATTTACTTTCTGTTATTACAGTCTGTTTTCTGCACATCAGAAATTAGTTATTACTGTAGTAACTAGCATCACAGGCTTCCAGTACCACCTGTATAGTAATGACACTCAAATCTACCACTCTGGCCCAGACGTCACTGCCCTGCTGTCCAGAATCTAGGAGTGTCTATTGGCCTTGGTCTGACAGTGTGGGGGTCAGATCTGATAATTGCCGGATTTCATGTCCGGACTTGGTCTGCCTTTATCTGCGCTCCCCTTCAGGTGCCATGGGAGTAGTTCAGAAATGCTTTAGGTACGTGTGCATTTAATATGGTTCTGCTTTTAATGCATTCAGGAGGCTGTAACGGCACAGCATATATAAAAAACATACAGTAGGACTGCCCCATCTGAGAATGCCGTGACGTGGCGGGGTAGCTCAAAGAATTGATCAATTGTTTGCTAAATGTCTCAGTTTAAAGTACAGTTAGAAATTAATATGTGCATATGCACTTTTTGTATTGCGTGCTAACCACTGGCAGCGCTGGCTCCTTGGCTTTTTTACTTGTTATTGGTTTGTGGTTGACCACCACTTTTTGCCGTGTGTGCTTGGTTATGCGTGCCATTCTATCTGTCTTTATTGTGATTGATCTAGGATGCTGTACACACATACAGCGGCCACACCTTGCCCATGCGCTCTGCTTAATTGTTGCACATGTGTTTGGGCCTGTTCTATCCTCATCCATGGTTGCTGGTCTGGCAGTCTGGGGGTCAGATCTGAAAATGTCTGGGTGTCATGTCTGAACCTGGTCTGCCTTTATCTATGCTGCCCTTTTGGCGCCGTGGGACTCGTTCAGAAATGCTTCAGGTACGTGTGCATTTAATATGGTTCTGCTTTTAATGCATTCAGGAGGCCGTAATGGCACAGCAGATATAAAAAACGTAGAGTAGGACTGCCCCATCTGAGAATGCCGTGACGTGGCAGGGTAGCTCAAAGAATTGATCAATTGTTTGCTAAATGTCTCAGTTTAAAGTACAGTCAGTAATTAATATGTGCATATGCACTTTTTGTATTGCTTGCTAAGCACAGGCAGCACTGGCTTCTTGGCTTTTTTATATGTCTATTAGCCTTATCCTCCTTCTTCTCCACTCGCTTCCTGAAGCTCAACATGGACAAATCCGAATTCATTATCTTTCTTTCATCTCACGAATCTTTCCTTACTTATCTATCGTAGTAAATGACATCACACTCTCACCTGAAACTGAAATCCGCTGCCTCGGAGTAACCCTTGACTCTGTCCTGATCTTCAAACCACTCATCCAAACTCTTACGACCTCCTGTCGCCTCCAGCTCAAAAATATTTCCAGAGTCCGTCCTTTCCCCAAACCTAAATCTACTATAATGTTTGTACATGCCCTCATCATCTCCCGCCTTGTCTACTGCAACATCCCACTCTGTGGTCTGTCGCACTCTCTCCAGTCTGTCCTTAACTCTGCTGCCCAATTAATCCACCTCTTTCTTCATTACTGTCCTACTTTTCCTATCTCAAACTCCCTCCATTGGCTACCAATTCCCCAACAAATCCATTTCAAATGACTACCTGACCTACAAAGCCATTAATAACCTGTGCCCTACCTATATCTCCAAACTAATCTCCCAATATCTTCCCTCACGTAAGCTCTGGTCCTCCCAATGATTCCTCCTCCCCTCCACACCTATTCGTTCCTCACTCAATCAACTCCAAGACTTCTCCCAAATATCCTCCATCCTCTGGAATTCTGCGCCCCAACACATACAAATATCCACCATGCTTCAGACAGAACTTAAGCTTGTCCCTGCATACTGACCACTGTGCAAATAGACAGATTAAAATTAGGGCAATTTCGGCTACTGCCCTGGACTCAAAGCTCTGGGAGAAGGGGCATGGCCAGATCCAGATCATTATAATCTTTTGTGCAGCAACAAATAATTGCCTTGCTCCTTTCCCCCTGGTGCACATCTCCGGCAGGGAGCTTTGCTTGAACTACACTGCCAACAATATAGAATGGGAGAGCATAGCAATGAGAGACCCAGTTGCTAACGCAATGATGCCATCAGAAAATGTGGATCCTGGTGGACAGGAGTAGAGCAATGTGAGTATGTGTTATATGTATGTATATATGTAAGTGTGTGTGTGTGTGCATCTGGTGGTATTTTTCTGCTGAGCCTTGGCTGTCGGTCTCTGGGGTTCCAGGTATTTAGTTTCTCTATGATTTTCTGTTTCAAATCAGCTGAAGTACCCTCCAGTTGCAGGATTATATCAGGATTTTCAGGGGGTTGCACATATTGTTCTCAAAGGTCTTCCTGGATTGTATACCAACATAAAGGAGGGTAGTCGAGGCTTTATAGGCATCCAAGTCACCATCATGAATGAAACAAGGAGTATCCAGGAACACATCAGAAAAATTGCACCAAAAGATGAGATGCTGCGGCATAACCTAAGGCAGTAATAACAACAACCCTGGAAGGAAGAACAAGAACATGAGGTGCTATGGCAAGACAAGCCACTTTTTGGGATGTACACCAACAGATAATAGAGGTGGCTGACATTGAGAAATCCTACAAATGACTGGAGAGAGTTGGACTCCAAGACAGCACAGAGGCACTAATCATAGCGGCACTAGAGCAGGTGCTAAGTACCAGATCTATAGAATCAGGGATCTACGACACAAGACAAGACTCAAGGTGCATATTATGTAAAGAAACCTCAAATACAGTCCAACACATAGTGGCAAGATGCAAAATGCAACAGTGTACCGAACACCACAACCAAGTAGCGGGAATTGTATACAGGAACTACTGTACAACGCATGGGCTAAGTCCCCCTAATTCCAGGTGGGTAATGCCAGAAAGAGTGGTGGAGAATGAAAGGGCTAAAATCCTGTGGGACTTCAAGATCCAGACGTATAAGCAGGTGTTGGCTAACCAACCTGATATCATGATAGTAGACAAGAACAGCAATATCAGAAAGAAGGAATATGAAAAGCTAGCGAATACTAGGACCTCAAAGAACAACAGGATAGGATGTGGAAGGTGAAGGCAAGAGTGATCCCAGTGGTGATTGGAGCACTTGGAGCAGAGACCCCTAAGTTGCTCACCGAAGAAATGATAATTGTATACCTATCTAGTCTAGTATCATCTAACAAAGGAATTACCTCAAATATAACTTTTATTAATAATGTTAAAAATCGGACTATATGTCCTATACAATCAGAAGATACGTGTAAAGGGGAGGAGGGGGATATATATGATAGTACCCCTAATCTCTCCCTGTATTTCCCCTTCCTAGCAACGGAGTTTTCAACACATATACCACAGGTGTCTCCGTTCCACTTTGACTGACCCTGCTGACCCTTTCTAGGGCGATAGCGGGACAAGGTGTTTTCTGACTAAGTAGATCCCCCAAATATGATGTTATTAATGATGGGATAAGATCAATGTACCAGATGTCCACTTTGATATTTAGAATCAGGGTCTATCCCTGAGACATAATGGTGTTCAACAGATCACCTTTGTTACTAGATGATGGGTGTGATGTTATGAATAGTGTTATCTCTATAGCTCCTGTTTATTTGTCTGCTCAGACCAGTCAGCAGGACATTATATGTGTTTATAACCAGTTATAACAGCAATACCACATTTCTACAGAAACCAGTCCGGGTTTACACTATTCCACTCCAAGTCACAAAAATGCATCTACCATCAATCTATGTTCCCCTAGTCAGAGATTTATCCCCATCACCACCAAAACTAGTCAGTGAAAATATGATATATAGGTAGGCTATACAATACTTTACAAATAAAATAAGGCCCTGTATACTCATCTGGGTCAGATGTCTGGACACTCAACGCGTTTCCCCACGTAGCTGTTAGGGTACCTTTACACGCCGCTACAACAGGATGGATACAACCCGCTACAGGCTACGATTGTAGCTTGCGTCGTCAATATAGCCCGTAGTAGCGGTGTGTGAAGACGGTAGGAGGCAGCCGGCAACAGATACATCTGTTTCCGAGCACTGCTCTGAAACAGGTGGCTACAAAGCCGATTGCAGCGAGCTGTATCGGCGTGTAAAGAAGCTACAGAAAGGATGTCTATACACCAGGCGATGTACCTGGTATGTAGCTGGGGCGTGACACAGGCTCCGGGATACCGCGCCCCTTCAGCGATCATTGGACGAAGCTCCTGCATGACGATTGGTAGTCACTGCATAGGGAGGCATATTTATGGAGCTGACCAGTCACACTACACAATTGCTCGAGCGTCATGTATTAAACAGCCTCCTGCGATGCCTGGCCAATCATGATGTTATTGCTTTGTCCTATCAGCGTACGGACGTCTCGTACTCCACAATTGTGGCACGTAGGGATGAGCGAGTCTACTCGCTAGGACTCGTTACTCGGCGATTCTTAAGGGACTCGCTGGACTCGGAATCGGCGAGTCTTTTAGCGAATACTCGCTCACTAACGAGTCCACATCGAGCGTCGCTTTGCGGCCGGCGCGTCGGTTTGCGGCAGGAGGAGGTAAGGTCAGCTTTGACAGCACACCCCCCCCCCGGTTCTCAAGGCTGCCCGGACCTGACAGCACCCCCCCCCCCCCCCCCCCCCCCGGCTCTCAAGGCTGCCCGGACCTGACAGCACCCCACCCCCCCCGTTTCTCAAGGCTGCCCGGACCTGACAGCACCCCCCCCCCCCCTGCCCCCCCCCCGGTTCTCAAGGCTGCCCGGACCTGACAGCACCCCCCCCCCCCCGCTTCTCAACCAGGGCCGGGGATACCTAACTGCCACCCAGGGGAAGAGGCTCCAGCCAGCCCCTGAGTCCAATGCAAGTGAATGGCAATCTGCGAGTCCGAATCCTAGCGAGTCTGCGATTCCGAGTCCTGTATTCTCTATTCGGGACTCGCGAATCCCTATTCCCTATTCATTAACATTGGACTCGCTAGACTCGCCACGAGTACCGAGTCCTGGGCTCGGACTCGTGCGGGTCTAGCGATTCCGAGTAATTTAGGACTCGCTCATCCCTAGTGGCACGCCTATGTGCTGTCCCTGCTGCACCAGGTCCGCCCATATTAGCTTGTTGTAGCGGTGTGTAAATGAGGTAAGGTAAGCTACAGATGGCTACTTAAGACACCCGGCGATGTATCTAGCTGTGGATGTAACGTAGCGTAGCGCACCTTGTGGCGGCGTGTAAAGGTGGTGCATTTCCCGTTTGTAACCGTTTGGCCGTGCTCGTGCACGTGAAGTAGCGGGTTGTATCCATCCTGTTGTAGCGGCATGTAAAGGTACCTTTACTCCATGGGTTCATCAGGAGTGTTTTCCATATGCTTGGTCTGTGTCTGTGTCAGACCTCCGGACGCCAGGAAGCGGGCTTGTAATCACAAAAGCTCCCCTCCCCCTCTTCACAATGGATGGCGACCCCTAAGTTGGTAAGATGGTTGCAACAGATCCCGGGAGAAACATCTGAACGCTCTGTCCAGAAAAGCGCAGTGCTTGGAACAACTAAGATCATTAGCAGAAGCCTCAAACTCCCAGCATGCCTCTGGTAGAGGACCAAGAATGAGAAAGGACAAATAACCACCCCATAGAGGGTGAGAAGGTAGTTTGTGGGTATGGCTTGTGTGACACTATATAGGGAGTTATGTGAGGGCTCATACTCTATGTAGGGAGCTATGTTGAAGCTCTTTCTGTATATAGGGGGCTATTTTGATGCTCATACTGTATATAGGGGGCTATGTGAGGGATCATACTGTATATAGGGGCTATTTGTAAGGTCATACTGTATGTTGGGGCTGCATGTGGGCGTCTGTTGTGTATAGGGTTATGTGAGGGCTCATACTGTGTATGGGGGCTATGTGGGGTTCATAATATATAGGGACTATGTGGGGGCTGATGCTGTATAAGGGGCAGGCAGTGTGTGACTTATATTATATATAGGAGGGCTTGATGGGGTTTCATATTTTATATAGGGGCTATGTGTGGGCTCATACTGTATGTAAGGAGTGCTGTGTGTAGGTAATACTCTAAATAGGTAGTGCTGTGTGAGGGCTCATACTGTATTTAAGGGCTTTGTGAGGGCTCATAATGTACTGTATTTGAGGCTATGAGAAGGCTCATACTGTATGTTGGTGAGCTGTGTGTGCTCTTGTACTGTATATAGACAGCTATGTTGGTCTTATCATGTATGTAGGGACAATGTGGGGGCTTATACCGTATATAGGAGCTATGTGAAGCTTATACTGTGTATAGGAGGCTGTGTTTTGGATCATACTGTATATAGGAGGGCTGATTGGGGGCTCATGCTGTATATTGGGGGTTATTTAGGGGCTTATACTGTATGGAAGGTAGTTGTGTATAGGCTCATACTGTATATAGGAGGCTATGTGGGCTAAAACTGTATATGGGCGGGCTGTGTGTGGGCTTATATGGTATGTAAGAAGGTGTCAGCATGATTGATTCTGCTCAATATTAAGTGATACATTTATTTTAAAATCAATAATTATATGTAATATTTCAAGCTGGAATTTTCAGCCTATTAGTTCAGCCCTCCCCAACAGTCATGGTCTCTCATATGACCTCTCGGGAATATTACCGTACATACTCGTGTATAAGCCGACCCGTGTATAAGCCGACCCCCCTACTTTTGCCCCCAAAACCTGGGAAAATCTATTGACTCATGTATAAGCCGAGGGTGGACCCCAGCACAGGTATACAGCCCCAGCAGTGTGGTATACAGCAGTCCCAGAGGTATATACAGCAGCCCCAGTGGTAGTATACAGCAGCAGCCCCAGTGGTATATACAGCCCCAGTGGTAGTATACACGCAGCCCCAGTAGTATATACAGCCTAGTAGTATATACAGCCCCAGTGGTAGTATACACGTAGCCCCAGTAGTATATACAGCCCCAGTAGTATATACAGCCCATGTGGTAGTATACCGCAGCCCCAGTAGTATATACAGCCCAGTAGTATATACAGCCCCAGTGGTAGTATACAGGCAGCCCCAGTAGTATATACAGCCCCAGTGGTAGTATACAGGCGCCCAGTAGTATATACAGCCCAGTGGTAGTATACAGGCAGCGCCAGTAGTATATACAGCCCAGTGGTAGTATACAGCAGCCCCAGTAGTATATACAGCCCCAGTGGTAGTATACAGGCAGCTCCAGTAGTATATACAGCCCCATGTGGTAGTTTACAGGCAGCCCAGTAGTATATACAGCCCAGTGGTAGTATACAGCATCCCAGTAATGCAGGGCCCCCAGCCTTGCTCGGTCACCTGTAAGCAATTATACTTATCACTGTCCCGCTGTCCGCGCCCGCCGCTGCCGACATCCGCGATCCTCCATCTTCATGCGTCTTCTTCCTGTTTCCTGTTCGTCGCAGGGAATGACGTCATTGCTGCGACGAACACAGGAAACAGGAAGAAGACGCATGAAGATGGAGGATCGCGGATGTTGGCAGCGGCGGGCGCGGACAGCGGGACAGTGATAAGTATAATTTGCTTTACAGGTGACCGGAGCAAGGCTGGGGGGCCCTGCATTACTGGGGATGCTGGGGCTGCTGTGGGGCTGTATGGCTGCTGTCACTGACTCGTGTATAAGCCGAGGGGGTACTTTTCAGCCCGATTTTTGGGCTGAAAAACTCGGCTTATACGCGAGTATATACGGTAATTACCTATCTCTACTTTAATATGTATAGCGATATGTTATGTATAGGCTGTACATAAGGGAAGAAAAAATGTTGCATCATGCTATGCACACTGTTGTCCTCATTTTGCATCTGCTGTTTTGCACCTGTGTATCAATCGTGTGACCTATCACATGAACTATCATTATGTGGCATGTTACATAATAAATCAGTGCTGGGAAGAGGATATGTCTTCTGAACAGCCCAGGACCCTGGCTTCTCTTAATTTGCCACTGACTGTGCGATATGCACAATGACATTGTTATGTGCTCAGATCAGAAGTAACAAGTTGGCAACAGAGCGGTGTCAGAATACCCGCCATGCAGAGACAAGTACTACTCCCGCTCTATTGCTGGCACATTACCTCTGACCTTAGCAGATAACAGAGAATGGGCTGTCATTGTGCAAATCGCACAGAACATGGCGTGAAGTGTCTAGCCCACCCCCTGAAACGAGTATCTCTGATGATGCATCATTTCAGAGAGGGGACAGTGGTTGTGATAATGACAGAAACCTCTGCCTCCTGATGACACTTCATTTAATATCCAAGATGCATTGGGAATCTCAAACAAAGTGTCATCAAAGAGGAAGTAGGGAAATATAACAGTTAGATAGCGAAGATAGGGAAGGATAGGCAAGAACATTTAAAATTAGTTTACACTATGGTACTAAATAGGGATTTATATACAAATTACTTTGGCCTTTGAACCACCCCTTAATTAAAGTAAAACTGTCAGGTCAAAAATCCATATGTAACTGCTGTCATTTTCTAATTCCTCCCTCTAAGCTCTCTATACATATGTATTTATTTTATTCATATTTCCCTTCTATCTTCTGTAAACTTCAAATAAAGAGATTCACTCCATCTGTCACTCACAGTAAGTGATCCACTTAGTTATCTGCTGTCCCCTCCCCATAGATGAATATGCATGTCACATAATCACACCACATCACAGCACAGGAGATCACTGAAGGGGGGGAGATGTATCCTCCTGTCTACTCTCTTTGCAGCAAAACCAAGAGATCAGATAAACACAGGATCTCTTAGAGCCCAGCAGGGATTCCTTTCAACAGAAACAAATGGAGTCTAGATCAGATAAGGCAGACCTGTAGCTTTCTCCCTCCATGTCCTGAACAGAACAGTAGCTCCAGAAGTGAACCCACACCGCACTGGGAGGAGGGAGGAGAGATCTGTTGAGAGGGAGTGCATAATTACATGTCAGTTTATACAGCATCCAGACTAATAATCTGCTTATAATGGAGCGGACTAGTCTAGGAGATCTCTACAGGGAATTAAGATGCTGATAGCATGGAAACTACAAAGGATAGAATAATGATTTTGCCTCTTTTTAAAAGGTCTACCCAGGCACTATTAATGATTAATATTAGTATCACACTGAAAAATACTGGGAGGAGGGAGGAGAGAGCTGCTGAGAGGGAGTGCATAATTACATGTCAGTTTATACAGCAGCCGGACTAATCATCTGCTTATAATGGAGTGGACTAGTATAGGAGATCCCTGCAGGGTATGAAGATGCTGATAGCATGGAAACTACAAAGGATAGAATAATTATTTTGCCTGTTTTTAAAAGGTCTGCCCAGGCACTATTAATGATTAATATTAGTATCACACTGTAAAATGACCTGACAGTGTCCCTTTAAGCATTGAATAGCTTTTCATAAGTTTAAAGGAACATCTTAAAATGTTGACCTGAAATTGAGTTAATTTCCCCTTCAAACAATCTTCACCCTTTAATGCCAATATATTTATCAAACCATGTCCTACTCATGATACCTTAATAATACGCAAGATTGTGAAGGAAAATTGTGCATTGCAGATAATAGATAATGAAACACTATTCGGTAATGTCCTTCATTATATTATGATAAATTCTTGCAACAATAGAGAAACATTTTTAGATAAGAATATATGATGCCATTATCTCTTCTGGGAATATTCACAACCCAAAATCTCTGTGTAGATTTTCTATTGTTTAAATCAAACTTCCATTATTTGCCCAGCTTTTTATATCATAAAGCATTCAAATTTGTGAGGTTAATCAAACTGGCTGTATATCAAGTAATAAAACTGCCACAAGCTTAATAGCTGGCATCACAAAGACGGAGTCACAATGTATCTTTGGTGGTTATCAAACACCCTCCAGCACTTTCAGATATTCAGTGTTTCTTGATGTGACTTGCAAAGGTCATGCATTTACATTTGCATTGAACTTCATAGAGAAAATGCTAATTCAGCTAAGATGCTGTGATGTGTTCATAGAGGGAGACCCAACTTTATTTTACCTTTAAAATACTTCCTATGGGATATGGACTTTAGACAAGATGCTTGTTTTCCTAATGGGGTCTTCATTAGCAACTGGTGATTCTGCAGAGACTTATTGATCAATGAGGTGTAGTTGTACTAGAGGTCAGGGCAGTAAGGGTTTATACAATACTACAACAACGGTAGCCGTCAGGGCAGGGAGGGTTTATATAATACTATAAGAAAAATAGAGGACGGGGGGAGAAGGGTTTATACAATAACTAAAAAAAAAAAATAGAGGTCAGAGTAGGAAGGGTTCATACAATACTATATAAAAAATAGAGGGCAGGGCAGAAAGGCTTTATACAATACTACAGGAAAAATAGAAGTCAGGGTAGGAAGGGTTCATACAATACTTATAAAAAAACAGAGGTCAGAGGAGGAAGGGTTTATACAATACTATAAGAACAATAGAGGTCAGGGCAGGAAGGGTTTATACAATACTACAGGAAAAATAGAAGTCAGGGTAGGAAGGGTTCATACAATACTATATAAAAAAAAACAGAGGTCAGAGCAGGAAGGGTTTATACAATAATATAAGAAAAATAGAGGTCAGGGCAGGAAAGGTTTATACAATACTATAAGATAAATGGAGGTAAGAGCAGGAAGGGTTTATACAATACTATAAGAAAAATAGAGGTCAGGGCAGGAAGGGTTTATACAATACTACAAGAAAAATAGAGGTCAGGGCAGGAAGGGTTTATACAATACTATAGGATAAATAGAGGTCAGAGCAGGAAGGGTTTATACAATACTATGGGTTAAAATAGAGGTCAGGGTAGGAAGGGTTTTTACAACACTATAAGAAAAATAGAGGTCAGGGCAGGAAGGGTTTATACAATACTATATAAAAACAGAGGTCAGGGCAGGAACAGTTTATATGACACTTATAAGAAAAACAGAGATCAGGGCAGGAAGGGTTTATACAATACTACAAGAACAATAGAGGTCAGGGCAGGAAGGGTTTATACAATACTATAGGAATATTAAATAAAGCTCAGTGTAGATCATTGGTTTATACAAATTTCATTATTGGTTAAAAAAGATTCAATTTGTGAGGTCATAAACTGGTTTTATCAAGAATAAACGCAAAAATAGCGGTCCAAGAGGCAGTAAATGTGGTTTATACACCTACCTTTCAGAATCAAGTGTTCATGGTTGAAGGTATGCATTTACTTTGCATTGAACTTATAGATAAAATGTAGTCAGCGTGTGGATGTGTTCATAAGAGACCACTTTTTTATAAAAACAGGGTAGGACGACAGTGGAATGGGGTTTATACAATTATTCAAACTTATATCAAAACAGAGGTCAGGCAGTAAGGGTTTATACAATACTAAAGAACGTAGAGGTCAGGGCAGGGAGGGTTTATACAATACTATAGTAAAATAGAGGATCAGGATAAGGAAGGTTTTTACAAACTAAAAAAAAAAGTAGGGCAGGACATATACATACATAAAAAAGAAGTCAGAGGAGGAAGGGTTATAAAATACTATATAAAAAATAGAGGTCAGGCAGGAAGGGTTTATACAATACTATAAGTAAAATAGAGGTCAGGGCAGGAAGGGTTTTACAACACTATAGAAAAATAGGAGGTCAGGCAGGAAGGTTTATACAATACTATATAAAAATAGAGGTCAGGGCAGGAAGGGTTTATATAATACTACAAGAAAAATAGAGGTCAGGGCAGGAAGGGTTTATACAATACTATAGGAAAATAGAGTCAGAGCAGGAAGGGTTTATACAATACTATATAGAAAAAACGAGGTAGAGCAGGAAGGGTTTATACAATACTATAAGAAAAATAGAGGTCAGGGCAGGAAGGGTTTATATAATACTACAAGAAAATAGGAGGTAGGCAGGAAGGGTTTATACAATACTATAGATAAATAGAGGTCAGGGCAGGAAGGGTTTATACAATACTAAGAAAAATAGAGGTCAGGGTAGGAAGGGTTTTTACAATCACTATAAGGAAAATAGAGGTCATGGCAGGAAGGGTTTATACAATACTATGGTAAAATAGAGGTCAGGGCAGGAAGGGTTTTTACAATACTATATAAAAACAGAGGTCATGGCAGGAAGGGTTTATACAATACTATATTAAAATAGAGGTCAGGGTAGGAAAGTTTATAATACTTATAAAAAACAGAGTCAGGGCAGGAAGGGTTTATACAATACTAATAGAACAATAGAGGTCAGAGCAGGAAGGGTTTATACAATACTATAGGTAAATAGAGGTCAGGCAGGAAGGGTTTATACAATACTATGGTAAAATAGAGGTCAGGGCAGGAAGGGTTTATACAAACTATAGGTAAAATAGAGGTCAGGGCAGGAAGGGTTTATACAATACTATATAAAAACAGAGGTCATGGAGGAAGGGTTTATACAATACTATACGTAAAATAGAGGTCAGGGTAGGAAGAGTTCATACAATACTATATAAAAACAGAGGTCAGGGCAGGAAGGGTTTATACAATACTATATAAAAACAGAGGTCAGAGCAGGAAGGGTTTATACAATACTATAGGTAAAATAGAGGTCAGGGCAGGAAGGGTTTATACAATACTATAGGTAAAATAGAGGTCAGGGTAGGAGGGTTTTTACAACACTATAAGAAAAATAGAGGTCAGGGCAGGAATGGGTTTATACAATACTATATAAAACAGAGGTCAGGGCAGGAAGGGTTAGTACAATACTATATAAAAAACAGAGGTCAGGGCAGGAACAATTTATATGACACTTATAAGAAAAATAGAGGTCAGGGAAGGAACAGTTTATACAATACTATAGGTAAAATAGAGGTCAGGGCAGGATGGTTTATATAATACTATAGGATAAATAGAGGTCAGGGCAGGAAGGGTTTATACAATACTGTATAAAAAACTGAAATCAGGGCAGGAACAGTTTATACAATGCTAATAAGAAAAATAAAGATCAGGGTAGGAAGGGTTTATACAATACTACAAGAAAAATAGAGGTCAGGGCAGGAAGAGTTTATACAATACTATAGGAAAAATAGAGGTCAGGGACAGCAAGGGTTTATACAATACTACAAGAAAAATAGAGGGCTCAAAACAGAAAAGGTTTATACAAAACTGCAAGAAAAATAGAAGGCAGGGCAGGAAGGGTTTATACAATACTACAAGAAAAATAGAGGTCAGGGCAGGCAAAGACCAAAGGCAGTTTTCACAACTATTTTAGATCCATGATTTTTTTTTTTTTTTTGCTTTTTTTTTTTTTTTTTTTAAATTGCAGATATGTCACCAGCATCTTACCCTGAAAGCTGTGTTGGAAAAATGATGGACAATTTTGACCTCAACCCAAAATTCCAACAACTGCATCACCACTCAACCCAATTAACAATTACCGTACATGAAAGTCACAATGTTAAAATCCGTATATTTTGAGGAACAAGTGTAGACTCAGGAATTCTACAACACTGAGTTTATCTCTTACTAAAACCACTTTTGGCCAATATCTCTGCACAGGAAGGTTATTTAAGGATTTTGCTTTTTGCCAACTGACATTTAGCATTGGTTCATTGGGACAGAAGATAAAAACTCTTCATCTGGATCATCTTATTGACATAGTTTTGTCATAATACTCTATATAAGCTTCTCTGACTGACTGGTATCCTCTTACTTCGAGGGATAATGTTGCCTACTGATATGTGAAGCATGTACTCAAATACTTGGCAGTGCTGAGTCTTACAGAGGTGTGACCGATAAATTTATGCTCCAGGAATTCTAATCTTTTGGAATTAAATAGAATGTTAGAGTGAAAAATACTAAAAAGGACCAGGTCTTGGTGTAGTTTTTTATTTTTTTTATTTTAACCTCAATATAGCTATGACATTAATGTCTACATTGTTCTTCCCTACAAATACCGTCAACGATCGTTATTGTTGTTTAAAAAAAACTTTAAAAGTTAATAAAGTACAAACATTACACGAAAAATATTAATCAGAGGCATACCATAAATTATTTTGGGAAATGCAGAAATAGGTTGAGTTCCAGATGACAGGTGCCTGAAAAGGTAATCATCCCCCAGATGTTAAGATCCTTATTCACCTTTTAAAAAAAAAAAATTCTCCTAGTAAGAGAGAAAGAAACAGGTGAGTCTTTTATAAAGTAGAAACACGGTCCGGAAAAAAACAAGAAAAAAAAAAGAAAAGTTGAAGTGATTGTTGCTAGGTAATAAGAGAACGGTGAATTCTGTTTCTCATGTTAGTTCAAGAAATAACATGATAGACACAGCTTAGGGAGAGAGCAATCACTTACAGCTCAATGGTTTAACCATTAAAGTGCACAATGGTATCATGTTTGTCCTATGAAAAAGCTGGGTAGCTGAGGACCGGATACAATAGATGAGAACAAAATCAAAACTCTAATAGGATAAAAATTGGGCTATGGACCGTCTTCCTTGGATACGTTTGAAGTCATAAATCACTTTATTCATTACAAATTGGGTTCTTGGTTTCCTTGGGTTAGAATTGGATAGTAAAGAACTTTCCTTAGAAAAGAGCAGAGTCATTTACTTGTTTGGGAAATATACAATAAAACCCTTACCAAAGCTCTGTTATCCATTGCACTCAGCAGGACACAATAGGGCCAGCGATAAGGCAACACAAGTGCATAATACCGGTGCAGCTATCACTCTCAATCGGGCACAACATTGGGGACGTGATTGGTAGTATTTCATATGCACACTGATGAGGTTTCCATGTGGTGTCAGTCACACATGAGGGTATGATGCAGAGTGTCTGTATGTAGCCTATTGGTCACGTCCCTACTATTAGATCAGGCTGGCTACCCAGTACTACCGTGTTTCCCCGATAGTAAGACCCCCCGAAAGTAAGACAGGGTGGGGGGGGACGGGGGGTCTGCTAATGTAAGACCCCCCCGAATGTAAGGCAGGGTAGGGGGGAGGGAGTGGGTCTTACTATCGGGGAAACACGGGGGGAGGGGGATTACATACATACATACACACGTACAGACACAAGCATACACATATATACACACCATACACACCACACACACCACACACACACATAGCACCGCTTCTTACCGGGTCCGGTGTGGGTCCCCGATGGCCCTGTGCCGTCCTCTGTGCTCCGGTCCGGTCCCCGAGATGAGCCGCTGCCGTCCGCCGTGTTCCGGCGCCAGTACTAGGCTCCATGATCCCTGCTCTTCCGGAGTTCAGGCCTAGCTCCGCCCAGGTCATAGTGTGGGCCAATCAGCATAGCGGCACTCAAGCAAGCATCATCGGGCGCTTGCCTCTGACGTCAGCGCCGCTATGCTGATTGGCCCACACTATGACCTGGGTGGAGCTAGGCCTGAACTCCGGAAGAGCAGGGACCATGGAGCCTAGGACCGGCATCGGAACACGGCGGACAGCAGCGGATCATCTCGGGGACCGGACTGGAGCACAGAGGACGGCACAGGACCATCGGGGACCCCACACCGGACCCGGTAAGAAGCGGTGCTATGTGTGTGTGTGGTGTGTATGGTGTGTGTATATGTGTATATATGTGTATGCATGTGTCTGTCTGTATGTGTGGGAATGTGTGGATGGATGGCTGCAGTGTGTGGATGGATGGATGGATGGATGGATGGTGGGGCCTCCAATGTAAGGCCCCCCCTGAAAGTAAGACAGGGGGCCACTTTTGGCCACAAAAAGAATGTAAGACCCTGTCTTACTTTCGGGGAAACACGGTATATATATGCATCACACAGGACAGTAACCCCCAGGGGCCCCACTGTGTCCTGCAGAAGGATAAAAAATTGCAAAAAAGTGATGAATGATAATGTGAGTTATTGGTGGGTTTGGACAAAATACGTAAGCTCGAAACCCAATGTCAAGGGTCTTCATGCTTACGAGTCCTTGTTTACAAGTTCAATTCCCACCAAGGACACTAAGGACAACATCTGCAAAGAGTTTGTATGTTCTCCTCGTGTTTGCGTGGGTTTCCTCCGGGCACTCCGGTTTCCTCCCACATTGTAAAGACATACTGATAGGATGTTTAGATTGTGAGCTCCAAGAGAGACAGCATTTCTCATGTATGTAAAGTGCTATGGAATTAATAGCACTATATAAATGAATAAATATTATTATTACTATTTTGGCCAAAATATCCACCAATAAATCACATCATTCATTTGTTTTTAGCAATTTTTTATCTTTATGCAGGATGCAGTTGGGCTCCTAAGGAGGTCTATCCTGTGTTGTGCATATATATAGTTCTGGGCAGCCCGCCTGATGTAATAGTTTGGGCTTGACCAATAGGCTGCATACAAACACTCGGCATCATACTTGCATGTGTGACTGAAGCCCTATGGAAACCTCATCAGTGTGCATATAATAAAAATAATAATAATAAAACTTTATTTACCAATCACCTCCCCCATGTTGTGGCAGGTTGAGAGTGATCGCTGCATCAGTATTATGCACTTGTGTTGCCTTTATCACTGGGCTTACTGTGTCCTGCTGAGTGCAATGAATATCAGACTTTTTGGTAAGTTTTTTTTATATATTTTTTATATTTTTTTTTAATTTATGTCCTTGAAGTGTTTTCTTTTGGTTGGGAAATAGGCCACAATTCACTTTTTTGGATATGAATTGGGTCACAGTGGACTTTCCCTGGAGAAGAGATGTATCATGAAAGATTTTCCATGTAAGTGAACAAAGTCATGGAGGACTTTTAATGGATGAAAATTGAGTCTTTGAGGATTTCTCTCAAACAAGAAAATGAATCAACGAGAACTTTCCTTGGATAGGAATTGGATTGTAAAGGACTTTCCTTGGAAGAAAATGCAAGAGTACTTTCTTTAGATGAAAGTCAGGTCATTGAATAATTTCGTTGGAAGATAATTGAGCTAAGAAGGACATTCTATGAATGATAATTGAATCATGGAGGATATTCCTTGAAGGAGAATTGTGTTATAGTGGAATTTTCTTGGATAAAAATTGGTCACAGAGCTCTTTCTCACTGATGAGACGCAGGTCATGAATTACTTTCCTGGAAAAGAATTACTTTCCTTGGATAAGAATTGGGTAATAATTGACATTCCTGTAACACCCAAAGGGCGTGGAGGTGTTAAGTGAACTCACTGAGCCACTGGTGGAGTAGTGGCAGTTGAATACCCGATACAGCAAGAGACTGAAGTGTGACGGCAATCAACCAAGGATATTTATTAAGGAAAGTGTTAACAAAAGGAAAACCCTCTGGATCTCGACACCGAACTCTCCTGGAGGATCAACCGGCGAGGTAAACCCTATACAGGGATAAACCAGGCACAGCCCCAGGAGGTCTAAATGCCACAAACCCAGGACCAGAGGGGCGACTCATACAGACCAAACAGAAGAAATGGAAAGACAGCGGAACACTGGCTCTGTCAGAAAGTAGAATCCTGGGAGCTCCTTACAATCCTGGAAAGGCTGATCCAGCCGGTAGAGGAATCTGGAAGGTCCTGTGTAATTCAGGAGAGGATTGGACAGCCTGAGGTGGGATCTGGAATATCCAGAGAGATCCAGAATAATGAACTGTCAGCAGAAGATTCTGTGGAGACAGAGACGTTAGAATAATGCAGAGCACAATAAGCAACAGTTCTCTTAGTGCAAAGCATTGCAGGAGTGCGACTTGGACATTGGCAATGTTCCAAAGTAATGAGCACATTTCCCCGGAACCTCCCATAGGGTGAGGAAGCCTTTTATGCACAGAGCATCTCAGCACTCAGGCTGAGAGACCTAGTAGGGAACACGTGTACTGTCTCCTTAAATATTTGCAAGGAGCAGTGCACGCTGCCTAAGATCATTCCCAGGAGACCTGCCAAGAGGACACAGGTTCCCGGGAGAGAATGAAGCAGACGATCGAATAGAACCAAGGACAGGGTGAGCAGAACTAGCTCATCTGCGTGATGGGCACCGATCTCCCTGCCCAACAGAGACATGCCCCACAGTGCGGACAGAGTGGATGAGGCGCATTGAGCCATGTTACGGGCACTGGTCTCCCGGCCCATGAGAGACCGGCCCTGTGGATGAGGGCATGACAATTCAATGGAAGAGAATAGAGTCATAGGCCCTTTCCATTGGATGAGAGTAAGGTCATTTAGCACTTTCCCTTTAAGAGAACCGAGTCTCAGAAGATTTTGTTGGATAAAAATTGGGTCTTAGGGATTTTTCTAGGCCAAAAGTTGGGCCACATAGGATTTTCAATGGATAAGGATTGGATCATTAAGGACTTTAGTTATAAGAGAATTGAGTCATAGAGCACTTCCCTTGGATGAGTGCTAGGTCACAGAGCTTTTTGCTTTGAAAATATGAGTTTTACTTTGACTGATAATTAGGTTCTGAAGGACATTACTTCGATGGGAATTTTTCTGGACTTTCCTTACAAGAACACTGAGTCATGAAGGACTCTTCTAGAATAAGAATTGGGTCATGCAGCACTTTCATTGGATAATATTTGTATCATAGACCAATCGAATATAGGAATTAAGTCATTGTGTTATAGAGGAGTTTGGCTTTGAAAAAAATTGAATCCTAAAAGAGTTTTCTTGGAAAATATGAGCACTTTAGAGCACTTTCTTTTGTTGAGAGTCAAGTCATTCAGCAATTTCTTTAGAGGATAATTGTAAGACAAATTGAGTCAAAGATGTTTCTTGGTTGGTTGGTATTTGGGTTGTGGAATATATACCTTGCAGTAGAATTGACTTATTGAAAACTTCATAGAGTATTTTCGTAAGAGGTAATTGTCATCGTTTCCAACCATCACAAACCAACCTTTACCAAGCCTGACCTGAAAATATTATTGCCACATGTGTCTCCATACAGCAATTACTCTGAATAATTTGACTAGTTTAAATATCTTTCAATAACCTCAGGAACTTTGGAATATCATGGAAATCCAAAAGATGACTATCAAGGTGCCCGATTCAGCACTATCTATGTGGACCAACAATTCACCCACCTCCAATATACAAGATGTTTTATGAGTTAATGGGGATGATGGAGGAAAAGAGAAAAAATGAGGCATGAAATTCATAATAATCTTAACCTTTCGACTTCCCGCTGACATATGTCATGGTGCATTAGGTTTCATATTTAATGCCAGTTGTGAAAAATACAGACTTGATTCCCTCTTCCTTACCTTTTGTAGCATGTATGTCAAAAGTAACAGTCCCCATCACCATCGCCTCTGCATTAGACTCTGCATGGGAGCAATACCTAAGCTTTGGTATTGGTCTTTTACCCTAGAAGTGCTTGATAAATGGCTGATTTCAAGAATAAATATTGTTTTCATTTTTATTCAATAATTTAATAGTACATCTTATCAAAGAAATCTGCTTCCTTCTTCACGTGGATTGAGCCTTCACTCTCAATACATAGGTAAAATCATTTTTCAGTGAAGACATATATTTTCCAATTAATTGGGAAAGAAGTGTTAGAATATATGCAGCTGGTCCACTTAAATATCTATGGAGAGGGAAGGACCTAGATGACAGACGTATAAAAAAAGGGGGTAGACAAGGGCGCAATGGGTCTAATCTGTTTGATGTGCAATGAGTATGCCGTGTGAGAACTGCTCACCTTGATCAGTTGATGAAGAGGTCTAGATGACTTAGAAACGCGTTGGAATAACGGCTACCGGTTTGTAATTCTGAGGACGTTTGTTATTATACACAGCAGTGCAGATCGTATTATCGTTGTCCATTCTAGATGACAGACAGACATTCTGCTGCAAGTTCTCCTGAAATGACCATTATAGTTCTCCATAAAACTTGATCACCGACTGTGAATTATCTCAGACTGTATTTATTAAAGACAGATATCAAGTTAAGAATGAAGGGATTGAATTGATGAAGTCAGAAGTAGAGATGAGCGATGTTCGATTCTAAATGTTCGCCAATTTCAAATTCGAGCTGTTTTGGGCGGTGTTCGAGTCATTCGACGAATTAGAACAATTAACTTCAAATTCAGCAGTTCGAGTTTAACGTTCGATAACACTTCGTTCACCAAAAGCATAACTGGCTTTTCACAGTAATACTATTATTCAATGTTAATATACAGTTTCAGTGTATAGTGGGCGGGTTGGGGGGATAGATTTGTGCTGAAATAATGCCGATCTCCATTTTTCCTTCTTTCCCGCATTTACAGTGAGGCGGTGCAGTCGGTCAGCCTATCACACACACAGCAAAGTGCATTTTTTGAACACAAGCAAGGGCATGTGTGATTGGCTGTGTATGTCACATGTCCTTGCCCTATAAGACCCAACCATCTTCTCCGTCGCCACCATTTCCTTACTGCTGCAGCTCTGTGTCAGACTGCACCGCTGCTGCTGTGGGTGCTATACAGTATTACAGTGTTAGTTAGTCAGCCAGATAGTGAGCGAATTGCAAGTTAGATAGAGAGATAGGTTTAGGGAGTAGGGACAAGTTGTAATATCAGCCCTTTTGAGGCTAGTTCAGAGAAGTAGGGACTAGCTGTAATACCAGCCCTTTTGAGGGCTAGTTCAGAGAAGTAGGGACTAATTGTAATATCATCCCTTTTGAGGGCTAGGTTAGAGCAGTTCATAGCACTTTTTGCCAGGCAGGTCTGTGCCAGTGCTGTGCAAGTGTTTTTCACAGCATCTGGCCAAATCTAGCTCAGCCAATCCTTTTGGGCTAGTAGTGTAGCACTGCTATGACGAAAGCTACACCACCTGCCTTTAGTAGCCAATTTTTTACTGCATCTAGCCCAGGCAAACCTTTTGGGCTAGTAGCAGTGTCTGGTAGTCAGCGGTAAAGCCCACCTGTGAAGCAAGCTACACCGCCTGTCTATCTAACAACAATTTTTTACTGCATTTAGCCCAGGCAATCCTTTTGGGCTAGTAGCAGTGTCTGGTAGTCAGCGGTGTAGCCCACCTGTGACGCAAGCTAGACCCCCTGTCTATCTAATAACAATTTTTTACTACATCTAGCCCAGGAAATCCTTTGGGGCTAGTAGCAATGCTTGCTAGTCAGCGGAGATCCCAGCTGTGAAGCCAGCTACACCGCTTGTGTATCTAAAAACAATTTTTTACTGCATCTAGCCCAGGCAACCCTTTTTGGGCTAGTACCAAGATTTGGCCACTCAGGTCTGCTCAGTTTCCATCTATAGATTTTTTGTGCCAACAACTACAGAGTTGCCAATTAGTTAACCTCCAAAATGAGTGGCAAAAGGCCTGCTGCTGGTGGAAAGAGGAATAGGTGTATTGGAAAGGGAAAAAAGTTTGTGTCCATGGGGTAGGTGGTAAAGCAACAGTAACATCAGCAGGAGAAAGATCATCTTCCAGCCAAACTAAGATGTCTACTTCTTTTCGTGGACTATCTGATATGATCCCTTTCTTACAGACACGACCATCACTACCAATTGCAGATGAGGCACAAAAAGAGCAGGTGCTTGAATGGATATCAAGCGCTCCATCAAGTGGCCTTTCCTCCACCTCAACTTCAACATCACAAATACTCCAGTCCTCAGAGGTGTCACCCCAATCGCACTTGCTTCCTCACAGCTCCCAAGTCTCCAGCCGCCCGTCTGAGTATGGGGTAACACAGATGGTTGAGTCTACAGAGCTGTTCACTCATACTATAGCCTGGGATTCAGAGGTCTGCTCCAAAGTTTCTGTGAGTCCAGACGAGGAAATGATCTGCACTGATGCCCAGAACTTTGTGAGTCAGATCCAGGCCCAGATGAAGAAGGTTCTGAGCTTAATGTAGACCCTCATTCCCAAACTGTAACTCCTCTTGGTGGAGACAATGAGGAAGATGCTGATGAGACTGAGATACCTGATTGGAATGACAACATGACTTTTCGGTCAGGGCAGAAAGAGATTGGCTGTGAGGACGACGGGTGTGAGAGCACACAGGGTGATGATGAGGTTGGAGATTCCACTTACTCCCACGGTTAGCCTGTCGATGAGGTCAGCAGAGAAGGTGGAGGATGCTAGTGACAACGAGGTTAGGTTACGCCTTCCTGGACAGAGACTTGTCTGCCTACATTGTCACTGCACAGCCGCGTGCACTTATCTGTCAGCACACCACCAGCAGCGCTGAAGACACGTTCAGAGAGAACGCTGGCTGCGGGGCATGACAAGATCTCCAAGGTGTGAGTGGCGAGGTCAGGCCATTTTTCCAGATTGGAAGCCCAAAATGAGCAAAGGTCCAGTTCCACAGTCATGGCATCGATGTTAATTTGGAGATGCTCCTGTACCATCCTCTCTAGGTGTTGATTATGTGTTAGACTTCATGTCTCCTCTGGCCTTGCAAAGAATGGTCTAAAAAATTTGTGAAACGATTCCACAAAATTGCTGTTACCACCAGATATGATGTTACTGTTACGGTTTGAGTGATGACTCAACACTCCCACGGTTGGCAAGTTAGAACTGTGAGATTCACTATGTGCACCACTGGTGTTTTGTGGAAAATCAGATCTAAGATTCTGTAACAGCTTTTGCTGATACTCCTGCATGCGTGAATCCCTTTCTATAGCAGGAATTATTTCACCAAATTTACTCTTGTATCGGGGATCTAAGAGTGTGGCAACCCAGTAGTCGGCATTACTTTGAATTCTGACAATCCGAGGGTAATGTTGCAGGTAGTGCAGCAAGAAGGCACACATGTGTCTTGTGCATCCAGGAGGACCAAGTCCTTGTTGTGTTGGTGGCACAAGGTAAGAATCATGCTTCCTTCCTCTGCCCTCTCCCCCCAACCTCACACAACAGAAATGTGATCAAGGTCTCCCTCATCTGATGAGTCTTCCATGCCCATCGCCAGTTCATCCTCCATTTGTTCCTCGGCTCCTGCACCTTCCTCAACAGTTTGGCTGCTGCCATGCGCCCTCGTTAATCCCTCTCCCCCACCCTCCCATGCCTGCCACCTTGGTGCTGCCGACCATCTGGACCTTGGAGATTTTGTTATCCCTTCCGCATACGACTCCTCCTGTACTTCCTCCTTCTACTCTTGTCCCACCACCTGACTCCGAATACTGTTTAAAGTGTGCTCCAGCATGTAAATGACCAGAATAGCTATGCTGCTAATGGCATCGTCAGCACTAAACATCTTCGTCACCATTTCAAAACTGTGCAGAAGGGTGCATAGGTCCTTGATCTGAGACCAGCATCGTGATTTGCCCCACCTCTGGATCTCGTTAGCCCAGGCTATACGTCATAACGTATTGCACAAGGACTCCTCGGTGCTGCCACAGTCGCTGCAACATGTGCAGAGTTCAATTCCATCGTGTCGGCACATCACATTTCAGCCGGTGAACTGGCAGGCCGAACGACTTCTGTAGAGATGCAAGTCTTTGAGCTGCGGGATGCCCATCTAGGTCTAGGTTTACTGGACTAAAAATTGCTGGACAACCAGGTTCAAGACGTGAGCCATACAAGGCATGTGTGTCACATTGCCCCAGCAAAGGGCTGCACCCAGCTTTGCAGCATTGTTGCACACGGCCTTCCCTGGCTGCAGGTTCAGTGGAGACAACCATTGATGAAACTCGGCCTCCAAAGCTGACCACAACTCCTCAGCTGTGTGACTCACATTTCCCAGACATTTCAACGTAAACACCGCCTGATCCCGTTGAGCCCTGCTGCCAGCAAAGTAAGGAGGTGTGCAGGATTCCTTCTGCGCAGTTAGAACGCTGGTGGCATTACCAGACAGGCTTTGGGTGCAGGTGGAGGACCGAGAGGAGGTTGAGGAGGCAGAAGCAGTGGAGGAACTTCTACATACAGAGGATTGATGCTCAACTCGTGGGGACGGCAAGACTTGGACAGCAGACCCTTTTCCTGCTGTCACCATAGTTACCCAGTGCCCAGCCACCGACATGTAACGCCCCTGTCCATGCTTACTCATCCAAGTGTCTGTGGTGAAATGCACCCTGTCACACACAGAGGTCATCAAGGAAGCGGTGATGTTGTGTTGATGTTGGTGTAGCGCAGGCACAGCTTTCTTTGAGAAGTAGTGGTAACTGGGCATCTGGTACAGGGGCACTGCGACGGCCATAAGGTCTCGAAAATCCTCTGTGTCCACCACATGATTTTAGAAGGGCATGACATGTGAGTCGGTCGACAGGGAAGGGGTACTCGGATACCGGGACAGGGGTTACTTCATTGGGGATCACGGCTAGTCAGTTCCCGGTTCTGTACCCTGGACCTTCAGTGGCGAGGTGGGGGTGATGATGATGGGGGATATGTAACGTGACACCACCTGTGGTACCTGGTAATAGAGTTACAAGCACTGCGGCCGGCTGCTGAGGTGATGGGAATGCGGCTTTGGTAGTACAGCTCCCCACAGGTGGAGCTTTACCTCAGTGCAGTGGGGTGGATGAGGGGAGTAGTAGTAGCGGTTCTGCTGTGAACGCTGCAGGTGGCGGCGGTGAAGCAGGCACACACACACAATAGTTTCTGTTTCGGTACCTTTTTACTGATGTCCAGTAACAGACATGATCGAGGAAGGTAACCAGGTTATCGGTGCAGTTTGGGACATCCACCTTGGAGAGTTGCGAGACCTCCTCTATTAGTGTGTACGGTAACTGGGGTAAGTTCTGCCTGGAGCTGAATCTGCCGCTCTTTCTCCTTTTCCCTCTCAGGAGGCTACTCCACAACCGACAATGAGGAACTTTTTGTGGGGATCCCTATTCTCTTCTTGGGCCCCTGGTCCTATGCTTGGTCAGGTTTGGTGTCTTGCTTTCTCTTACTTCGGGGGACTAGATCCTCCTGGTCTGTCCGGGCTTTCTCTGCTACCACTAGATTAATAGCAGTTTCGGACTCCGGTGTCCGGGTGGGCTAGAGGGATCTCAGATATGTTCCCTTCTTCTGTCTTCCTACCTCTTCCACTGGCCTCCGTCCCTCTCACTAAAGCTGGGTCAGGTTTCCTGGTTCTGTGCCTGGCTTGGTCCCAGCAACCAGCTCCTTCCAGTCCTTTGACTGACTCCTCACTTACTAACTGGCTAACTTACTGACTGGCTTACTAGCTGACTCCTCCCCTCAGACCTGGATCTTTATAGGGGATCTGGCTTAAAGACAGCCAGTGGGGCTCCCCCTCCAGGTCTAGGGTGGAAGGTGTTGTATGTTGTGTGTGCCAAGGTGTACATACCTCCCTGCACGGGTGGGTCCTGTGGCAACCCCCGCAGGGATGCCACACATGCCTATATCTGTGTCTCCTACTCCTTTTACTCCTCCACCTCTTTTCTTTTCGCATGACTATATGTACTTGTCACTTTTCCATGTGTTTGTTGTGTCTTCTGAGTAGTTTGTAAGCTTTTGGACACCTTTGAAGGTGTTTTCTATGTGTTTTCTATGTGTTTGTATGTGTTTGTGTTTGCCTGCCATTGTTTTCAATGGTGTTCGATGAACATTCAACAAACATTTGACGAACACACCCCCAATTCGACTAATCAAATCGAATTTGAACACTAGGGTGGTGGCTCATTTCTAATGAGAAGGAGAAAGAAGAAAAAATTATCTAATAAATAATGCAGATTCTTAATTTCATCTATACTATTGATTTGTGGGTGATAAAAAGTAAAGCAACAGTTATGCTTTAAGAGCAATCTGTTACTCAGACTATATTTGCCCAATTATAGGCCACTGGATTATGGATTTTTATCAATTTTCACTATACTTAGCAGGGGGAGCATACAATACTTAAAATATGGAGTCTGAATGAGTTAGAGAAAACACAGTTAAGAGCGATAATAGAAAAAATATATGCTCTGTGAATTGCTTACCATACCATTGATTCAGTGTTTAGTCATTAAATAGAGAGAGGTATTTCTTGGAAAAATCAGCTGAAGTGACATCGTAAATTGGAGTGACCTTCTGTACATATCTCCAGAAGATTCCTACCATGAGTCATAATGCACATGACTCATAATCCTCCAGAATATATGTATGGTACATAAAATGTGTGTGTGCGTATAAAGTTGTTCCAGAAAACTGAATTAGTCCTTACCGGTAATTCCTTTTCTTGGAGCCTTCCACGACAGCATTGGAGGATGTCGTCCACGCCCTATTGGGGACAGGAACACAGAGAGGTTAAAAGCTCCTCCCCTTCCTCAGTACTCCAGTGTTTACCAAGATCACCCTTAGCCATGGATTACCTGATACAAACCAGAATCAAACACCAAAAAGGGGGGGAACTGATGCAGTCGTGGAAGGCTCCAAGAAAAGGAATTACCGGTAAGGACTAATTCAGTTTTCTCCATTCGCCTTCCACGACAGCATTGGAGGAATACCACCGATACTCCTCAGGGTGGGACTATTGCCTGTAGGACTTTCCTACCAAAGGACAGATCCCGACAGAAGGACAGATCTAACCTATAGAGGCGAGAAAAAGTGAGGAGAGACTACCACGTAGCCGCTCTGCAAATCAGCACTGATGAAGCTCCAGCCTGCTCCACCCAGGACGCAGAAGCAGCCCAAGTTGAAGGAGCCTTCAACCCCACCGGAGGAACAAGGACCGGAGCGACGTAGGCCTTACAGATCACCTTCGTGATCCAGGAAACGAAGGTAGCCTAGGAAGTCTTCTTCACTGTATGTCTCCCAAAATGCTGAACAAAACAGGTTCTGATCTAACCTCCAGGAAGCAGTCTCTCGGAGGTAGTGGAGGACAGTCCGACGAACATCGAAGGAGTGAAACACGGCCTCAGCCGCATTAGCAGGAGAGTGACCAAATGAAGGTAGAACCACAACCTGGGACCGATGGAAAGCTGCCACAACTTTCGGAAGAATAGATGAATGCAACCGAAGCGTAATGCGAACAAGAGATACCACGAGGCACGGAGCCCGGACAGAGAGCGCCTGCAGTTCTCCAACTCTGGAGCAGAAGTGATGGCCACCAAAAACGCCACCTTGTGAGAGAGACGTTAGGAATGCAGCCGACAAGGGTGCAAAGGGACTTCGAGAAAACCCATGTAGAACAATCTTCAGTTCCCAGGGAGGGATAGAAGGCCAAACCGGGGACGCCGCCCACAAGCAGAAGTAAAAAAACGCTTGAGCCATCAATGAGAAGCAAGATCCTGGGCAAAACTGCCCCAAGATCCAACACCTGGACTTAAAGAGTGCTCGACCGAAGCCCCAAATCAAAGCCACGCTGCAAAAATTCAAGAGTTGGGCCACATTAGGATGATGCATGGCCGGGATGGAAGGAGCACACCAGGACAGGAACCGATTCCAGCCCTCCTGTAAATAGCGTGCGACACAGGCTGCCTGCCCTGCCGAAGAATGCAGATCACTGCCTAGGAGAGACCCTTGGTCCTCAGGATCCCGGCCGCAACAGCCAGGCCGCCAGATAGAGCCACTGAAGGCCCGGGAGAAAGAGGACCCTGGAACAGTAGGTCGAGACAGTGGGGCAAACTAATCAGTCCCACCAGGCCCAGGTCTCGGATGGCGTCATACCACGCCTGTTTGGGCCACAGGGGAGCCACCAGGATAGTCGACACCCCCTCTGCCCGAATTGGGAAGTAGCGGGATTGGAGGAAATGCATACATCAAACGGAAGGCCCAGGGATGGGCAAAGGCATCCAGCCCCCGAGGATGGTCTGACCCAGTCAGGGAGAAAAAGGGTGGCACCTTTATTTTCGAGCCCGAAGCGAACAGGTCGATCGTAAGAGAGCGAAATACATCCGGATGGAGGCACCATTCTCCTGGGTGGACCTCTGTGCGGCTCAAGAAATCTGCCTGTACATTGGCCATTCCCTTCAGATGAACTGCCGAGGAGGAGAGAAGATGGCGTACTGCCCACGAAAAGATCAGTCTTGCCAGCACCTGCAAGTGTAAGCCTCGAGTACCGCCTTGGTGCCGCAAGAAGGCAACCGTAGTCACGTTGTCCAACAGGATCTTGACATGATGACCCCGGAGAATGTGAGCTGTGCATGAAGCGCGTCTTCCACAGCCAGAAGTTCCCGGAAGTTTGAAGACTGGCGACTGACCGACTCCAGTAATCCACTGGAACGGTGTGCGATCCACCATCGCGCCCCAACCGGAACCGCTGGCAGCAGTGGGAACGGAGGTCACAGGAGCCTGCAGCCAGGCCACCCTCGGCCGAAGGTGTCCGGGATTCATCCAGGAAAGCAAGGTGACCATCCGCCCCGGGTTCCGGACCCACGAGTTTTAGGAATCCTGACGTTTGACCCAGGAACTCAGTATGTGTTCCCAGAGCTGACTGGAAGGGGCCTGAGCCCATGCTACCGACTGAATGCAGGCCATCATGGCCTCTAACTGGGATATCCAAAGAATGGGCACCCACCCCAGGGACTGAAGAATCTCCAACGTTTTGGAGACCAGTGTGCGCAGAACCACTGCCGAAGGAGCAACCACCAACATGTCATCTAAATAGGGAAGCACACATATTCCCTGGGTCTGGATGAATGCGATCACTTTCCCCATGAGTTTGGTAAACTCTGGGGGCCTACGAAAACCCGAAGGGCAGCACATTAAACCGATAATGGACCGTCCTGCCTGCCCCGGAGATTGCGAATCGCAGAAAGCGCTTGTGGGACGGGTGAATGGGGCCTTGATAATACGCGTTCTGGAGGTCCACAAACCACTTGGAGTAACGCCCCTGGCCCTCCTCTCCAGGAGGAACCGGGGACCCCACACCCGAATCCAACAGGTCTCGCAGACCCGACAAGAAAAAATGGGTCCCCCTGAGGAAGCGAGGAGACTCTAAGACACGGAGGGGCTGACTCTCGAATTCCAAGTGCAGACCCTCCCAAATGGTCAAGAGGATCCAAGGGCACGAGGAGATTGCTTGCCACTGTGGCAGAAACCGCAGGAGCTGCCCCGCAATGGGGAAGGCGGCATTGTTAAGGGAGCGGCTGGTGATGCCGCTGCTGTGGGAGCAAGATATTACGGGTCTTGGCCCCTTTCTGGAATGCTCAGCGTCCAGACTTACCCTTCCCTTTAGACTGGGAGGGTCGGCTGCGCTCAGACCGAAAGGACTGCCTCCGAAAGGGCTTCTGTTCCGGGAGACACATTTTCCAGTCTGACACCTTTCCCAGGATGTCATCCAATGCCGGACCAAAGACAAAAGACCTTTGAAAGGGGAGGCCACACAGCTGGAGCTTAGACGTGACCTACCCTTCCACAAAGTAAGTCACACTGCCCTGTGAGCTGTGTTAGCCAACACTGCGCACCTGGCGCCAACGCAGATCGACTCAGCAGAGGCCCGGTCAGGAAGTCCGTAGCACGTCTCAGAAGTGGAATGGAGTCCAAAGCTCCTCCCTGGCAGTACCCTGCAGGAGGAATTCTTCCAGCTGGGTGATACACTTAAAGAGAGACTTGGTTAAAGGCCTCGCCCAACGGCTAGTGGCCCACAGTCGCCAGAGCATGGGACCTGCCAGGGGGATAGCCTGCAGCCATCATGTGTCACCTATACATAATTCCTTGGATGATGTACAGCTTGGGATTGAACCTACAGCCACGACTGGGTACATGAGGCATGGTGCAGGTGATTAACTGCTACATGGTTGCTGCCAGAGCAGCCCCGCACATGGAGAGGAAATGTTCACCTTTAAATTCATAGCTGCCGCCTCCCAGGAGTTTTTGAGGACACTCTCCATCTTACGATCAAGGGGGTCCTTCAACTGGGAGGAATCTTCAAAAGGCAACGCGGTCTTTTATGCTACCTTGGCCACCTGGATGTCCCCTTCGGGATCTCCCAGATAAAGTCATCACCCTCCAGTTCACTCAGATACGGTGAGCAGCCGATGTTTTGAAGACTCCCACTCCCGGCGGATGAGAACCCGGATGACCTCATGGACAGGGAAGGCCAACTGCCGCTTAGCCTTTAGGCCTCTGAACAGTTAGTCCTGCACAGAAGAAGGGGGTTCCACCACGTCTACTCCCATGGTACTGTGGACAGTGTCCACCAATTCACCCATGGACTGCGTGATAAAATAGTAGTGTCCTGATTCACGTGTCTGGACAGAGGCAACAGAGGCAATATCCTCGCCGTCCTCTGATGCTGAGCTCTGGTCAGCCTAAGAGATCCACAGAGTCACAATCCTGGAGCTTCCTCTCTTTCGGAGGGGAAGGCCTGGAAACTGCAGCAAAACCCGGCAGTGCCGAGATAGAAGCCTGCACCTCTTCCCTAATGGATTGGAGCTCCTCAAGCAGGGATGGGGAGTCCATCCTGACAACACTGTCAGTCATGGCCGACACCTTTTTGTAGGAAGAGGGAAGTTTGTGCCGCAGCCACATTTCCTGGACGGGTTTTTGCTCCGTTTCACAGGTGGCCCTTGTCTCCCTATACAAAATAAAGGGAAGAGAAGGGGGTCCCAGTGGGAGTGCAGGGCCTAAATAATTCTACCCCTTGTGACCACCCCCAGAAACACTTACATGAGCTGGGGGAACGCTGGGCTCTGCAGAAGCAGAGGTGGAAGCCTATCACCCTCCATGTTTCAGGGATCAGCCTTACCTGGGTGTAGCTTCCGGCGGGTACTTGTCCAGAAGTACCGTGCCCCCAACGAGGAACACCTGTTCCCTCCCTCCTCCTGGTCATTGGCCGCGGGCAGTAGCGCGCGATAGGCCTGCTGGGATCCCTGGAGCCGTGCCCAGTCTGTACAGGAGCCACTGCCCGAAACAGGAAGTGCCATCCAGGAACCTCTGAAGCATGCCCCAGGGACCGCAGCTGGAGGAGGGAGACGCCTGTAGAGCTGAACAGGCCTCCGGCGCTGCAATACATGGCCTGCTTTGCCCCGTAGGACGCAGGAAGGCTAGATGGTCCCACCACGGGAGCCCCGAGAAGGAGGAGGAGGCCGCCCCCGACGTCCATCCCTGGCCCGGCTGTAAGTACACCCCAATGCTGCCTCTGCCGGCCTGACAGCACTGGAACCTCTCCATGCCCCAAGGGGGACAGGAAGACACTGGAGTACTGAGGAAGGGGAGGGGCTTTTAACCTCTCTGTGTTCCTGTCCCCCAATAGGGCGTGGACGACATCCTCCAATGCTGTCGTGGAAGGCGAATGGAGAAAAGAATGATATAATTATACGCATTTTGTTATACACATTATTTCCTTCGTGTGTATTTGAAGTACACAAAAAACAGGGGAAAAGGCAAATTGGACATAATTTCACACAAACCCCAAAAATGGACAAACTTGAACTTAATATTCGTTTTCCCGCTTTGGAATAAATAACTTTAATCATTCGCTTCCTGTAACCGTTCAAAAGCTTCTTCTCACCTGGAGGTTTTGCCTCTTCTTTATAATCTGCTCCCAATCTCTCAAATTTGAGGCGCCTTCTCCCAACAGCAATTTTAGGATCTCTCCACAGGTGATCAATGGTGTTTAGATCCGGACTCATTGCTGCCACTTCAGAGCTCTCCAGCGCTTTGTTTCCACCCATTTCTGGGGCTTCTTGAAGTGTTTGGAGGTCATTATCCTGCTGGAAGACCCATGACCTAGAACACACACCCAGCTTTCTGACACTGGACCAAAATCCTTTGGTAATCTTCAGATTTCATGATGTCTTGCACACAGTCAAAGCACCCAGTGCCAAAGGCAGCAAATCAACCCAAAATATATTTGATCCTCCACTATATCTGACTGTAGGTCCGGTGTTCTTTTCTTTTCAGGCCTCATTCTATTTTTGGTAAACAGTAGAATGATGTGCTTTACCAAAAGCTCAATCTTGATCCCATTTGTCCAAAAGGTGCTTTCCCAGAAGGAAAGTGTACATTTTGGTAAACTGTATTCTAGCTTTTTTTATGTATCTGTGTGAGCAGTGACGTCCTCCTGGGTCTCCTCCATAGCATTTAATTTAGATGTGGATGGAGAGTTCGCGCTGACACTGATGCCCTCTGAGCCTGCAGGACAGCTTGAATTTCTTTGGAACTTGATTGTGGTTTATCCATCTCTTGGCTATCCTATGTTACAATCTTTCATCATTTGTTCTCTGCCATCTACATCCATGGAGATTAGCTACAGTGCCAAGGGTTGTAAACTTCTTGATTATGTTGGGCGCCATAGACAAAGGAACATTAAGATCTCAGAACATGAACTTGCAACCTTGAGATTGTTGATATTTTTCAACAATTTTAATTCTTAAGTCCTCAGACAGTTCTCTCCTCCTTTTTTGTTCTTAATGTGGCACACACAGACACACAATGCAAAGACTGAGTCAACTTCTCCCTTTTTTATCTGGTTTCAGGTGTGATTTTCATATTGCCCACACCTGTTACATTCCGAAGATGAGTGTGAAGGAGCATCACATGCTTGAAACAAAGTTATTTACCCATAATATTAAAAAGGTGCCAACAATATTGTCCAGCCTTTTTGGGAGTTTTGTGTTAAATTATGTCCAGTTTGCCTTTTTTTTGGTTTGTGCTGTTCCAATAATTATATAGCAAATTAACATGCGTATGACAAAACGTGTGTAGTTGCAATAATTTTCTGGGAGAAATTCTTCATTTTCTAGAACAATTTCAAGGATGCCAATACTTTCATCCATGACTGTATATATCAGATGTTTATTTATGGACTATTGCAGCTGAATGAATAGACTTAATATAAATGTAAGTCAAGGCAAAGTATCCAGCCCAGCAGGTTTCACGCATTGAGATCCTCATTTTATACACAGTCATCTGCATCTTAGATTTTTTGGATCAATAGCTTTTTTTTCTACATGTACTTATTTATTGCAGGCTCTCAGCGTGAAAAATATTGATGCGGTCCATCACGTAAAAGATGGTTGGTTGGGAAGGAAATAACATACAAAGAGATGGAATATATATTTCCATGGTGGATTAGCAAATAATGCATTTACATTGGGTTAGAGAACATACCGTAACATAAAAAAGTTGGAAAAAATAATTTAATTGCTGATTGGTATTAGATATTTGATATTGCAAATTAAATTGCAAGTGAAATCAAACATTGGAAGTCTCTAAAAAATAAAAAGTGGATTTCATTGATTTCGAAAGTGCTTGAGTGCACATAAGGGTTCCTTCAGATGAGAATATAATTGGTCCATGTGCTGTCCTCATGTACAACGGGCAGCAATCAGCAGATTGTCCAATGTAAGTCAATATGTTTGTTCACATGATCCCTGTTTCAAAAAAATTGTAGCAGCCACTACTTTGATCCATTTCGATTTGAATCGTCAATTGTAAGTCAATGGAGGGCAAAAAACAGGTGTACTATGTGAATGCAAAAGCGGATGGTACTCCCCATTAGAACATATGATCATAAAAGAGATGTGTGCTTACTGATGACCCCAATTGCTACGTTCAACCATCCCTTGCTCTGCTGGACCCAGCCTATCTGTCTTTTAAAAGGTCCCACCACAGGTTTGTATTCAGAAACCCCACTGATAGTGCTACTGTCATGGGGTGGCTATAACGGATGAAGGGATAAGGTAGCAGGATGGCAGTGAGGGGCAAAGGCAATCAGGGGTATGCAAGTTTCCGGCAACAACACGACTGGTGGGGGTGGCCTCGCTCAATACAAATGTATGGAGCGTGTGTGTCTTACAGGCATGGTTATCTAGGGGGCGTGACCTTGCTCCATACACTGGTACTGAGTGAGGCCATGCCCACTAGTTGGGTTCTGGTCAAGGACATGCATACCGCAGAACTGCAGTTTGTTGTTGGCTTAGAAATCGTAAATCCTCGCAGTGCACAGTGCAGGCACTGGGGGGATTAATAAGTCTGGAATCACACACTGCAGAATTATCATCTGACAACCCCATTAATTTGAATCTATGAAAGTGGTCATCGTATATAGGGTTTCACACCCTATATATAGGATGAGCTCTTTTATGGATTAAAATAAAGGAATTATTTTTATTGGAGATACCAGTATTTTTACGATCAGTAGCCATATACAAAACCAACACTGCACTTAGCAGGTTGCAGTCAGACCCCCTTATGTGGAGCAAGCCCAGGTGCAGGCAGATAAAATCACCTCTACCTACAACACATGTGGGAGGTGACTTGCCATTGGGCTTGCATAGGACACTATTCACATTGATACACGTGATGCGGAGTGTCTGATAGCTACCCATTGGCCCTGCCACCTGACCAAATGGGCCGACCCAGCATGATACATCCGCACCACTGGATGAACAGTGCCCCAAGAGGCCTAACCGCACCCCGCAAATGATAAAAAAGTGCAAAAAGTTTTTTTATGATGAACAAAAAACCTTTTATATGGGATATTGGTTCATGTATTGGCCAAGACACTTAAGCTCATGATCCACATCACGGATCCTCATACTCATGAGTTCTAACAAAATTTTTACAAAAACTACTCATAATGGTCAGCATCAGAAAAAAAAACTTACCTTCAGTAGCCATATACAAAACCAACACTGCACTTAGCAGGTTGCAGTCAGACCCCCTTATGTGGAGCAAGCCCAGGTGCAGGCAGATAACATCACCTCTACCTACAACACATGTGGGAGGTGACTTGCCATTGGGCTTGCATAGGACGCTATTCACACTGATACACTTGGCCAATACAAGAACCAATACCCCATATAAAAGGTTTTTTGTTCATCATAAAAAACATTTTGCACTTTTTTATCATTTGCAGGGTGCGGTTGGGCTCCTTGGGGTGCTGTTCATCCAGTGGTGCGGATGTATCGTGCTGGGCGGCCCATTTGGTCAGGTGGCAGGGCCAATGGGTAACTATCAGACACTCCGCATCATATGTGTCAGTATGAATAGCGTCCTATGCAAGCCCAATGGCAAGTCACCTCCCACATGTGTTGTAGGTAGAGGTGATTTTATCTGCCTGCACCTGGGCTTGCTCCACATAAGGGGGTCTGACTGCAACCTGCTAAGTGCAGTGTTGGTTTTGTATATGGCTACTGATGGTAAGTTTTTTTCTGATGCTGCCCATTATGAGTAGTTTTTGATACCAGTATTTTTCCTTTCTTTTGACCTTGATTTTTTTACCCATAGGTTAAATGGATCTTCTGTTATAGGTTTTTTGATGGCACTTCATGATTCAGTACTGAGTGTGTTCCTCTCCCTTTTTTTGGACATTATTACATTGGTGAGGCGTATGTGCCGGACGTTGGGTGCCATTATTGGTGTCAACAAGATGTCGCGACCATAAGGGCCGGGGTAGTCAACCATCCAAGGCAAACAGTTAAAGTAAGAGTGGTGGTCCCCAGAGGTTGTGGTCCTGACCGGACATGTTAAGGGGTTTATTTACATGGGATAAAAGAGTTTGTCTTGACGCCAGCTTAGGGATTAGGTCAGGGGTGACCATCGCTGCAGGTAATGGTCCCCAGGGAATAGATGATAGACCAGCTAGATGGAGCACTCTCCTCAGCAGGAGCGAACCCCTTGAGTGTAGATGGGATGGTAGAGAAGAGGATGTTGGAGGTTGTAGTGGTGAGTGGAGGTGCAGGGTAGCCGCAGAAAAGAAGCTAGGAAAAAATCTCTGTTCTTTAGCTTTTTACTTGTATTGCAACCTTAAGCAGATCTAGGGTACTGTTTCACCGGGCCGGGTGATCTTGTCAGCCTGAGAAGAACTAATCACTGATATGATGAACCTTCCCAGCTATCTTTCTCCTTTGGTTGAGGTTCTAGGCACTATCTACTTCCCCATGTGCCTTTCTTCCTCACAGCTACTAGCAGGCAGCCAGGCAACCACGGAATCTTGAGACCCCTCCCGGGTTCTTCTAGCTCTTTGATGGTCACTATGCCTCTGGTGGTCCCACAGTGTGACTACTAAGCTTACAACTCAGCTGTCTACAAATTGCTGCCAGGCATGAAGTCATGACAGCCTGAGATTCTGGCTCTCATCTACAGCTTGTGTCCTGCGCAGCCCATAGGCTGTCAGCAGACCCACACACCCATCCACTGCTCAACTCTCACTAGCTTCTGAGTTCTAACTCCTAATGCCACCCCTCCCTCCTACACCTCACTACAACTAACCCCTTCCCCAATCAGTGTCTAGCAGTCCTAGGGGTTGGGAATTGTGTGTGCATGTATGGGGATTACATCATAGAATACCTGAATTCTCCTCAGACGTGGTATTAGTGCCGATGGAGATAACTACCACTGTGGCAACCAGACTGTAGGGGAGCCACAAAGACACTTTACTTTGGCTAAGGTACTTAGATACTGAGATGGCGCAGCAAACCACATACTTGTCCCACTTTATAAATACTTAGCTAGGATTAGTTAACATATATTTCCCCCTGTTTAAGGAGTTGTGTAGGAATTAGGATTGGTCATCAATATCAGATCAGGTGGTACTCAACACCTAGCAGGGTTCACCCCTCACAGGGTGTACAAAATATGGTGAACCATGGCCGTAGTTGTTCGCAACTCAGTTAATTTCACTTCAATGGGATCTGCACTGTAATATTCCAGAGTGGCCATTGTGTTGAGTCCTGATAAGAGCTGATCTATGGGGGTACCTATTGTTGAACCCCCACCTATTAAATAGTGATGGATGAGGACACATTCCTTATAGCAGAACTTCAGTATATTAGTCCTGGAAAAAGCTTACAATATGACTTAAGAAAAAATAATTTTTATTTCCAAAATTTACCCTTGCTAGCACCTTATTCCTCACAAAGTGACTATTGTGGTACAGATCCATTACCAGCATGCTTCTGATCACATTACTGACTGTGTGTATTTTTTATATAAACCATTTACCGCTATTCATTAGTCCATCACATCAGATTCCTTTTCAAGAGATATGGACCAGGAGAAAGAAATTAAATAACAGCTAAAACACCCATTACACTTCAGCCTGTGGAAGTCATTAGCTTCACAAAACGCCATTACTTTAAAAAGCTGAAATTGGAAAATGGAAGTACCTGGACAACGCACAGCTTGGAATCCAGCTCATCCAAGCTCCATCGCTCCTAAAAGACAGAGCCCCCAGCTAGGTGGATAAAATGGTTAATACTAGTTTAAGGGTTTATTTCCAGAATTGCAATGTATCCAGTACCTATATGATTGGAAATACCTTGCTCTCGGTCAAACCACTGAGACCCCCTGAGGGTACATTTACAACTTTTCTAGGAATTTCACTTGCAACTTACTGGTTGCAGTGAAATCATGGAGACATTGTTCTATCTTGTTGCTGTGTACAAATGGAAAAATGTCTCCATGATTTCACTGCAATCAGCAAATTGCCTGTGAAATTCCTAGAAAAGTTGCCGCGTGTAAAGGTACCTTAAGATCCCCAAGACAGAAATCCAGAACAAGAAGACTGAGGCTTTGCACAACCCTGGTTTGTAGGAGGACTTGTTTTTTTTGCAATAGGAGATGTAGATATTATTATTAGAGATGAGCGAGTACTAAAATGCTCGGGTGCTCAATGCTCGGGCCGAGCATCCCAAGATACTCGTGTACTCGGCCAGAGCACCGAGCCCAATGTAAGTCAATTAGTGACAGGCTCCGCCCACAGACTTCCGGCTATAAAACGAGTGTTTCTGGGAAAGGGCGGGAGGGTGGGCTTTTTCAAATCGCCGCAGCATACAACACCTTGCTGTGGTCCCCAGAGGGACCCTAACAATTAATCTGCTCTCTGTGTGGTGCCAGCTCACTGTGTGCACTGAAGGGAGCTGTGTATTTGTTTCAGATCGATAATTATTAGCGAGGAGTCCGAGCTTTTCGGAGGTACTTGGTGCTCGCCAAGCATCCCGAGTACTGGGATGTACACACCATGAATTATACAGCAGTATCTATACATCCACTATGTATAATAGAGCAGAAATCCATGAGAAATCAGCCACGCAATACATGATATAACAGCATTATCTATATAATTTTGTATCTGGTATGTCAGGATCTGTAGTGTGTGAGATATGATATTATGTATTCTACAAAATATATATCCGTCCATTTTTATACAGCAGTACCAATTTATCGTCCATGCATTACCCAGCAGGATGTATTTGTATATATTACCCTTAAAACTAAGTATCTGTGCTCCATTTGCCAGGCATTATAAAAATGGAAACTACATATCTAACATACACCATGCAGCAATATCAAATCTTTGCTATGAATTATAGAGCAGTATCTATATATTCTCCATGAGTCATAAAGCTGTAAATATAGTTGCTACAGTTAGGGCCAGAAATATTTGGACAGTGACACAAGTTTTGTTATTTTAGCTGTTTACAAAAACATGTTCAGAAATACAATTATATATATAATATGGGCTGAAAGTGCACACTCCCAGCTGCAATATGAGAGTTTCCACATCCAAATCGGAGAAAGGGTTTAGGAATTATAGCTCTGTAATGCATAGCCTCCTCTTTTTCAAGGGACCAAAAGTAATTGGACAATGGACTCTAAGGGCTGCAATTAACTCTGAAGGCGTCTCCCTCGTTAACCTGTAATCAATGAAGTAGTTAAAAGGTCAGGGGTGGATTCCAGGTGTGTGGTTTTGCATTTGGAAGCTGTTGCTGTGACCAGACAACATGCGGTCAAAGGAACTCTCAATTGAGGTGAAGCAGAACATCCTGAGGCTGAAAAAAAAGAAAAAATCCATCAGAGAGATAGCAGACATGCTTGGAGTAGCAAAATCAACAGTTGGGTACATTCTGAGAAAAAGGAATTGACTGGTGAGCTTGGGAACTCTAAAAGGCCTGGGCGTCCACGGATGACAACAGTGGTGGATGATCGCCGCATACTTTATTTGGTGAAGAAGAACCCGTTCACAACATCAACTGAAGTCCAGAACACTCTCAGTGAAGTAGGTGTATCTGTCTCTAAGTCAACAGTAAAGAGAAGACTCCATGACAGTAAATACAAAGGGTTCACATTTAGATGCAAACCATTCATCAATTCCAAAAATAGACAGGCCAGAGTTAAATTTGCTGAAAAACACCTCAAGAAGCCAGCTCAGTTCTGGAAAAGTATTCTATGGACAGATGAGACAAAGATCAACCTGTACCAGAATGATGGGAAGAAAAAAGTTTGGAGAAGAAAGGGAACGGCACATGATCCAAGGCACACCACATCCTCTGTAAAACATGGTGGAGGCAACGTGATGGCATGGGCATGCATGGCTTTCAATGGCACTGGGTCACTTGTGTTTATTGATGACATAACAGCAGACAAGAGTAGCCGGATGAATTCTGAGGTGTACCGGGATATACTTTCAGCCCAGATTCAGCCAAATGCTGCAAAGTTGATTGGACGGCGCTTCATAGTACAGATGGACAATGACCCCAAGCATACAGCCAAAGCTACCCAGAAGTTCATGAGTGCAAAAAAGTGGAACATTCTGCAATGGCCAAGTCAATCACCAGATCTTAACCCAATTGAGCATGCATTTCACTTGCTCAAATCCAGACTTAAGACGGAAAGACCCACAAACAAGCAAGATCTGAAGGCTGCGGCTGTAAAGGCCTGGCAAAGCATTAAGAAGGAGGAAACCCAGCGTTTGGTGATGTCCATGGGTTCCAGACTTAAGGCAGTGATTGCCTCCAAAGGATTCGCAACAAACTATTGAAAATAAAAATATTTTGTTTGGGTTATGTTTATTTGTCCAATTACTTTTGACCTCCTAAAATGTGGAGTGTTTGTAAAGAAATGTATACAATTCCTACATTTTCTATCAGATATTTTTGTTCAACCCTTCAAATTAAACGTTACAATCTGTACTTGAATTCTGTTGTAGAGGTTTCATTTCAAATCCAATGTGGTGGCATGCAGAGCCCAACTCGCCAAAATTGTGCCACTGTCCAAATATTTCTGGCCCTAACTGTATGTATTATGCAACAGCAATCAATGACATATCAGCCATACCACACATGATATAAGAGCATTATCTATATTATTATATATCCCTATGTATGAAGACAAGTCACACAGTAGCAGAATCTGCCATGGGTGGGTTGAGATGCAGTAGATACATGAGCACTTGGTGGCTGAATTAATCCCTTAGCTAATAATGATCCCAATAAGCGATGCCGGATCAGACTACATCAGCACATGGTGCAGAAGTGCATTATGGGTCTTCCCCTCCCACAGTCATGGCCTTCTTTGCCTATGGCTCCTGGGGGCTTTACAGCTGGTATGTGTCGAGCCCCAGGCTTTGGGGTACTCGGGTATCAGGCTCCAAGGGGGGTAGCGTTGCTGTGTCACGGGGAGTGGTGGCCACTCCTGATCCCGTGTCCTGGGTGACACTTCAAAAAGGGAATTATTTACAGGGGAAATATATACAGTTCTCGTGATGCCACCTGTAGTTTATGGTGATAGGTCACCAGCGCCGCCACAGTCCGCTGGAGGTAGATGGTAGTGTGGCTGAGTTGGTAAAGCATTGATCTATACCCAGTAGCTCCGAGTAGGTAGTACCGGGAGTCCTCTTCCTCGTTGGTGAGGAAACAGGCAGACCGCTCCGATGGCAGGGTGCTGCAGCTGATAAAGGAGCCACAGCAGCCGGTTGCCGACTGGAAAGCTGAACTATGGCCGGTTCCTCAGGCCCGGCGTTCCCTTGGTGGACTGGAGTATCCCCTGGAGTATGGGCGCTCCACTCTGAGGATCTCCCTTTCTCTCTAGGGCCCGTACTTCTCTCGTCGGGCGCCCTCTTTCAGGACCTCCTCAAGGTCCCTTCTTCTTCCCTCCGGTGCGGCTTGAAACTGCTCCGGTTTGACCTTCTGCCTCGTTGCACTAAGCACAATCTTCCTAAAACCTTTCCTCTTCTTCCATCTCCTCCTGGCCCCTCAGCCGAGAGACCTCAGGCAAAAGACCTTCTTGATCCCCTAGAGGTGATTATATCCCCTCCCGGGTATCCTCTCACCCTAAACTAATGTGGGAGTGGTGGGAATGGGTCCCACCCACCATCCAAGGGTCCACCTGCAGCTGGAGCAATTGCACCTCTCTTATGGGTGCAATACCCCTCTGTGAAGCTTGCATATGCGAGTGCCACATATGGTAAATAATTTGTTTAACATAAGGATCATTACTTTTACTAATGAGTATTGTGGCTGTCATGGGACAAAGTAGTTGCATGTAGGCTTTGTAGTTGTCATATTAACAATGTGGTGTGGATATTGGTACCAAGGGCATTGCAATTATAATGGGGGCATTGTGGTTGGGCACTAATCGCTTACCGGTGGGGGTATTATTTTTGCTGGCGTACAGCATTATAACTCTATTGTTTCTTTAATAATGACCTTGGGGCTTTGTTGTCATGGGCCATTCAAGTTGGTTGAGAGATCATTGTGACATCCATGGACACAATGTGGTCAGCATATGACACTTTGTGTCACGATTTCCACACTGCCCTTGTCTGCTATGTTATTATTGAGTGGAAGCTGTCAGTCTGTTTTGGATGTGCTGGGTCTGTGCTGCAATCATCTGTGTTCACTTCCCTTGATTAGTCCACTACTTAAGCATGCTAGCTCCTTCATCCAGTGTCAATCGTACACTTGCTGCTGCCTGTGTAAGACTAATCCCTCTGTGCTCTGTTCCTGACCCAGCCTGACTTTATTCCCTTACCTGAACTTTGACCCTCTACTTGTGACCTGACTACTCTTTTGCCTGCTCCCTGTAACCTGTCTTCTCTTTCTGGTTTTCCAGACCCCGGCTCGTGAATTGGATGTCGTCTCTGACTACCCCTTGTTGTACTGCTCCATTTCCTGGACCTGACCTCCGATCGTTTATCCTCCCTTTACTTATCCAATAACTAGTATTATCATTATAATTACTATCTCTTATTGTAGTCTTTCTCTCCACTTCTGGGACTAGTTATTACTGTAGTGACTCATGTCACACTTTGATCTCATTTTGACTGCAGTGTGGATTATTATATCTGAGATAGCGGTCAATGCTTTTGCCATTTGGTATTTGTTTGCCAATGGACATTCTAGATGGTATGAATGTTTTGTAAAGAGCACAGAGGACACTGCATTTGTCAAGGGGCATTTAAATTTGTTCAAAGGCTATTGCAGTTGTCAATGACTGTTGAATTTGGTTCAGATTGCATTGTGACTTGCATGGAGGCATTGTCGTTATCATATGGGGTATTGGTGGCATTATGACTGGCCTTGAAGTTTCTAGTGGCATAGACGTTCATTGCTTTTACCATGATGCATTGTGGCTTTCATGTGGCATTGTAGCGGGCAAAACTGGCATTGATGGCATAGTGACTGTCCTAAGTCTTAGCCACAAAGCTGAATGACAATGGGGCTGTCATGGAGGCTTTGGGATAATTTGAAATAATTAGGTTTTTGGGGGGTTGTTTGGTTTTGGGGGCATTATTGACATTTTTATTGGCATAGCAAAATTTGTGTCTGGTATTGGTGCATTTTGGCTTGCATATGAGACATTGACAGCAATGTGTTTTTTTGGTTTAGGCATTGGAGGCTTTCTGGTTGCTGTGGGGTATTGATTTTGGTCCAGAGGGCATTGTGATGTGGCTCATTGATTGCATTACTATAGGCATGGTGATAATGATGACTGTTATGAGACATTATGATAAAGTATATGGGGCATGGAGAACACTGTGTTTTCCATAATGGCACAGGAAGCATTGTGGTGATAATCGACCATTGAATTTGGTTCAAATGACATTGTGATTTTTCATGTAGACGTGGTTAGAATAATGACTGACAAAGGGATACTGTGGTTGGTATTAGTGACAATGTGCCTTTCATGTTGGCATTGGGGACATTGTGTATGGTGTGGGGTGTTGATGTTGGTTTAAAAACATGTATGGGGTCATTGTGGTTGGCATTTATGGCATTGGTGAAATAAATAGAATAGTGTTCATTCCAGCAGGCACTTTATGGATAACATATGGGGCATTAATAGGATTTTCTTTCATAGTGGCAATGTAATTATTATAGGCTCTTGGAATAGGTTTAGATTGTATTTTGGCTTACATGGTAGCATTGTGGGTGTCATATGGACCATCAATGTAATTATTGTGGCTAACATTGTGACTTCCATGTGAGACATTGTAGCTGGCATAGAGGAATTGAAGGTTGTGCTGTTGTCATGGGTCGTTGAATTTGGTCAGATGGCATTTTGACTTGCATGGAAGCATCGGGGTTGGTATGTTGCATTGACTGTTATGGTGAATATTGTTATGGAGGAATTATCTCTGGAACTCACACACCTCCATACATTCACTCATACACACTCTGACATACAGGTAATAAAGAAAATAGTATTCGCCTCACCGTGTCCTTATCATAGATTAAGCCGTCCAGCCATATATGGGACTCCAGCCATCCACCTTGACTTTTAAGGCTTTGAGCATTAAGAAATTCACTGGCGAATCCCTGTTAACAAGCGGCACATCAGGCAGACTCCACAAGGAGCTGAGTGCTCCTCAGCTCCCAGTGCACATGGCTAATTTGCATGCGATACAGATTAGCCATGTGCAGGCTATGGGGAGCAGTGGAGCTTCCTCCTTTGCCTACTGTAGCAGAGTGATGAATGATCACCCTGCCACCTCATCACACTGCTGCAGGAAGAGGGAAGCTCCACAGCCCGGGAGCCTGCTGCTATATGGATGTGTCGGGGAAGCATCTGAGGAGGACACAGCCCAGGGGGAGCGGATGGAAGGTGAGTATGATCAGTTTGGTTTTTTTTAACTGTGAGCAGCAGGATGGGGGATTATATGTACCATGGAGGCTGTGCTGACTGTATATAGAGGTTGTGCTGACTGTATGTAGAAGCTGTGCTGACTGTATATAGAGGCTGTGTTGGGGTATATAGAGGCTGTGCTGACTGTATATAGAGGCTGTGCTGACTGTATACAGAGGCTGTGCTGGGGTATACGGAGGATGCTGCTGAGGTATATGGAGACTGCTGTTGTGCTGTATATATAATACGGAAGCTGTGTTGGACTATATATACTATTTGGAGGCTGTGCTGGGCTATATATACTATTTGGAAGCTGCGCTGGGCTGTATATATAATATGGAAGCTGTGCTGGACTATACAGTTGTGGCCAAAAGTATTGACACCCCTGCAATTCTGTCAGATAATTCTCAGTTTCTTCCTGGAAATGATTGCAATCACAAATTCTTTGGTATTATCATCTTCATTTAATTTGTGTTCAATGAAAAAACACAAAAAGAATTGTCCTAAAGCCAAATTGGATCTAATTCCACACCAAAAATAAAAAAGGGGGTGGACAAAAGTATTGGCACTTTTAGAAAAATTATGTGATGCTTCTCTAATTAGTGTAATTAACAGCCCCTGTAACTTACCTGTGGCACCTGTCAGGTATTGGCAATAACTAAATCACACTTGCAGCTAGTTGACATAGATTAAAGTTGACTCAACCTCTGTCCTGTGTCCTTGTGAGTACCACATTGAGCATGTAGAAAAGAAAGAAGATCAAAGAACTGTCTGAGGACTTGAGAAACTAAATTGTGAGGAAGCATGAGCAATCTCAAGGCTACAAGTCCATCTCCAAAGACCTGAATGTTCCTGTGTCTACCGTGCGCAGTGTCATCAAGAAGTTTAAAGCCCATGGCACTATGGCTAACCTCCCTAGATGTGGACGGAAAAGAAAAATTGACGAGAGATTTCAACGCAAGATTGTGCGGATGGTGGATAAAGAACCTCGACTAACATCCCAACAAGTTCAAGCTGCCCTGCAGTCCAAGGGTACAACAGTGTCAACCTGTACTATCTATCAGCGTCTGAATGAAAAGGGACTGTATGGTAGGATACCTAGGAAAACCTCACTTCTTACCCCGAGACATAAAAAAGCCAGGCTGGAGTTTGCCAAAACTTACGTGAGAAAGCCTACAACGTTTTGGAAGAGTGTTCTCTGGTCAGATGAGACAAAAGTAGAGCTTTTTGGGCAAAGGCATCAACATAGAGTTTACAGGAGAAAAAAAAGAGGCATTCAAAGAAAAGAACATGGTCCCTACAGTCAAACATGGCGGAGGTTCCCTGATGTTTTGGGGTTGCTTTGCTGCCTCTGGCACTGGACTGCTTGACCGTGTGCATGGCATTATGAAGTCTGAAGACTACCAAGAAATTTTGCAGCATAATGTAAGGCCCAGTGTGAGAAAGCTGGGTCTCCCTTAGAGGTCATGGGTCTTCCAGCAGGACAATGACACAAAACGCACTTCAAAAAGCACTAGAAAATGGTTTGAGAGAAAGCACTGGAGACTTCAAAGGTGGCCAGCAATGAGTCCAGACCTGAATCCCATAGAACACCTGTAGAGAGATCTAAAAATGGCAGTTTGGAGAAGGCACCCTTCAAATATCAGGGACCTGGAGCAGTTTGCCAAAGAAGAATGGTCTAAAATTCCAGCAGAGCATTGTAAGAAACTCATTGATGGTTACCGGAAGCGGTTGATCGCAGTTATTTTGGCTAAAGGTTGTGCAACCAAGTATTAGGCTGAGGGTGCCAATACTTTTGTCTGGCCCATTTTTGGAGTTTTGTGTGAAATGATCAATGTATTGCTTTTTGCTTCATTCTCTTTTGTGTTTTTTCATTGAAGACAAATTAAATGAAGATAATATGTGGAGCCCACTGGGACGGGGCACTCGGTGCCGGACCGGGGTGCTGCTGGGGGATGTCACGGCGGTCCTGGTCCGGACCGTGTCCCGGGCCCGCACAATAAAATGGGGGGGTTATTTACAGGGGATTTGTCACTCGTGACGCCACCCACTATATGCGGCCAGTAATGGGGCCGCCGCTGCTGCAGAACCTCCGGGGATGATGGGTTAGCAGCTTGGATGGAATAGTTCCTGTGGGCAGAACTGGGTTCCCCGGGGCAGTTGTAGAGGTAGTTAAAGTCTGTGAGGATGTTATTGATGCTGCAGGAGAGTAGGGGTAGCAGTAGAGATGATAAGAGTAGAGGCAATGGCAGTCTATGAGGGCAAGTGGGGCTTCAGCATAAGGATGACACACACTCACGGTTTCTGTTGTTCTTCAAGTCTTTACTGGCAGATGGTATTACACAGTATTGTCCACGGAGTCTGTACCAGGTTGCTCTCACCCTGACCGGGTCCTTGGCTTCCTACTTAAACGCTGTGTGTGGCCCTGCTGCTGCCTGTAGCTATACTGCTGGCCCTGTCTCTGCTCACGTGTACCAATATGCTGGGCAACTTAAGTCCTCCGTGTCACTGACTCCTTCGTGTTGCTTTGCTATGGTGTGGTGAAGATGGTGGACCTTCACTATGCCGGTTTTACTGTCCTGTCTGTCTCAGGCACAGCCTCGGATCCGGTATCCGTCTTAAGCGTCTCCCCGGGATCAAGCTTTTGGGGTAACTCTTTATCCCGGGTATGTTCCTCTGTTAGTCTGTCTCCTCTCCTCAGACCTCTCAGGACCTCCACTGACACTTGGCTCTGCTCCTGCTCCAGACTCAACTCTGACTCTGAACTGAACTAACTGTCACTTCTGCTCTGAGGTAAACAACTTAGCTCCTCCCACTAGTGCAGGTGCCAGCTAAGCTCCTCCCACTTTCTAGTGTAGTGTTGTGTGGGGATTAAACCTGTGTTGTTTCTGTGGCATATTAACCCTTGGGGTGCCACATTCCCCCTTAGTTAAATACAGTACTCCGGGACTGTGGAACAATAAAGAATAAACAATTAATACAATTAATATTTACAAAGACTTAAAAGTAAAATCACAAAAATCACTAAAGTTCAAAAACAGTCCAAAAATTCAAAAAAGCAGTCCTTCCGGGGGTTTAGTCTTTTGCCTCCGGGCTGATGAATATTTATACAAGAATGTTTATACCACAACCAGTCCGTGGTAGTATGGTCCATAAAAAATAAAATAAAAGGGAAAAGTTTGAAGAATATGCAAGAAGTTCATACAGGTTAGTCTCTGTAGGTACTGGGCTTTTTAACGTTGCATTAACTATGTACATTTGTTTACCGAGTTCAATTTATATTAACACAAACATATTTACATCTTACAGTTAATTTGACCTTTTAATCCCTGTACCTAGCTGGTAACTGCCCTCTGGTACTACGCTCGGATCTGCGTAAAACAGGTGTACTACTTGCATGTAGCCTATTGGTGCTGGTAGGCATGTACCTATTTGTAGTGTTTGGTACTATGTTAGATGAAGATCTGACTGTAGGACTGGCAAGCTCACTGGGACCAGGAATTTGTTCTTCCTCTAATGGTTCTACTTCCAGTTCTTCAGGTCTTGGGACTTCTTCAGGTAACACGGGTTCTGGTGTTGGTTCCACCATTGAAGGGAATGCAATCATTGGTACGACAACTGCTCCATGGTAATTTGGCCATGTTTTAGGAAAATCTCCTAGTACCGTGTGGAATACTTCTTCTTTTTCTTTAATAGGTTGGACCTGTTCTCTTACTTCAGGTGTCTTCAGTGTTTCAGGACACAATTTTAGTTGATCACGAGATACGACTTGTGACGTTTTTCCTTCATCTTTGCTTATCAAACAGGTTTTAACATTGTCTAGGTTAGATGGTAAAACTGTGTATGGGACGGTTTCCCACTGATTATCCAGTTTGTTAGTGCGTCTCTTTCTCTTGAGAACTTGATAACCTTCTTGTAATGGCACTGCTTGAGCATGTTTGTTAAAAGTTTTCTCGTCTTGCTCTTGCTTGTTGTAGGTTTCTCTCTACACATTCTTGCACTTGTTGATACTGCTTCTGACGTTTGGTATCCCAATCTGCTCCTGCTCCAGACTCAACTCTGACTCTGAACTGAACTAACTGTCACTTCTGCTCTGAGGTAAACAACTTAGCTCCTCCCACTAGTGCAGGTGCCAGCTAAGCTCCTCCCACTTTCTAGTGTAGTGTTGTGTGGGGATTAAACCTGTGTTGTCTCTGTGGCATATTAACCCTTGGGGTGCTACAAATAATACCAAAGAATTTGTGATTGCAATCATTTTCAGGAAGAAACGGAGTATTATCTGACAGAATTGCAAGGGTGTCAATACTTTTGGCCACAACTGTATATATTATTTGGAGGCTGTGCTGGGCTGGATATATTATTTGGAGGCTGCTGCTGAGCTGAGCTGCCACAACGCATATAGGTATCATGCGTTAACGCATATATGTACCATGTAGGGTGTTTTGCAGTCTAGCTGACAGACCCAAGCAGAACTGACTCCTGAGGGATGGTTAGTTCCACTGGGTGTCAGTCAGCCACCTCCGAAACTGACCAGTACTCCTCCACTGCTCGTGATCCCTGCTTGAGCTTACAGAGGTTTGACTCAGCAAGACACACCCTATCTGGTTCACCATACACCTGAGCCAAGGCAGCGAAACACCCATCCACCTTTCAATATGACTTAGGATTTGTGCCAGATCAGAACCCCGAATTGCAGATGCTGCGTTTCGGGATGATTGCCCCTCAAGCAGAATAGCTGTTCCCCCAGACCTCGTCTTAGCGCCTCTCATACAGCCGGATCAGAATTCCCACACACTGCACTGATGAGGGGCAATCACCAATGCTACCTTTATTGGGTGGCACTAGAGTTCGTCTAATTCCTCTCTGAAGTGACAATTTGTATCTCAATTTATAACAAACAAAGATATTTAACACCACAAGAAGTTGATGCATTAAATATACTGGAAAATAATCAATGGAGGAGATTATGATCTCACATCGGTTTATTGCCAGGATTGGTAATATATTCCAGTACCAAATGAATGCAAATGGTATGTTTGTCTTTATTCCAAAAGCACATTGATATTTCTACAAAATGATAGCTTTATAATAAGATGCTTATCAGGTCTATATTAGGAACTCAGAATGTTTGTCTGTCGCGTTCTCTGCTGGCGGAGCTTGGTCCTTCTCCAGTGTCTCCTCTTGTAGTAGTACCTGATCTTATTGCAGGTATTCATTCTGATCCACTGTGGGATTGGTCTGTTCTGTTTCTGCTATTTAGCAAGAAACCTCCTAATTCTACAGGTCTTGAGAGACAACATAGCGAATATCTATGACCTTGTCTCTACAATGGCGGGTGAGAGATTATCTACGCTAGTATTTCCTGAAATTCCAAAGTCATGAAGGAGTTAGTGACACGCCCGCCCAAGGGATGGGGTACTTGGGAACAGATGGGGGCCGAGACCTAGTCCTGTGACCCTGGCGGTGTCATTTAAAAGAGGGGGATTCTGATGGGGATGACAAGGAAAAGGGGTATTCGTGACGCCACCTGTCATGTGTGGCTATATGTGGTCGCCGCTGCTTCAGAACCTATGGGGACGTTGACCGGCAGCGTACGTGGTTTTGTTCCCTGCAGGCAGAGCGGTTCCCCAGGGCAGTGAGTAGACAGGTCATTTCAGGGTCTTTAGCCGCTGTTCATTGAGTCATTGGCACCTCTGGATGTCATAAGGCCTCTGCAGCCGGTGGTCACCGCTAATGAAAGTCTCACACACGTCTGTTGGAGTTCTGTAGCTTTACTATAACGTTTCAACCAGGCCGCCAGGTGCTTCCCGCTGACAATCTCCGGTTTCATCGGTTTCTCCAGAACCAGGACAGTGTCGTCGAGACCCCCTTAGGTGTTCCTTGTTCCTACAGTATTTTCTCCTCTCTAGTGGGACTCTCAGCGCTCCTAGTTCATTTCCCCTCGCCTCTCCTCTGCACACAGCCACTGGTGCTCAGTTGTACTGCTTCCTGGTACTGCTCCCTAGTTCGGCCGCCTTCTCTAACTTGTGTCGGGTGTTCGGCCGCAGCTCCCATTGGGAACTTGGGGACTCTGGTTTCAACAGTCCGGGACTACAGCTGCAGCACCATGTTCAGGGCTGGTTCCCTGTGTCATCCACCAGCCCCTCTGTTCTCTCACCAGATATGAGCGTACGGGGATCTACGTCTCGTTTTGTACCCCGAGGGCTCTGTTCTTCCTCCACACCCGTTGGTCGTTCTCTCCCGCGGCGAGCGTGACCGTGATCCAGCCCACGGGAGCTAACACCTCTGACCTCCTACTCCTTTGCTGTTCTCCTCCCGACTCTAACTCTACACTTCCTTGTTCCCTCTGGCTGAGACTGGGTCCTTTCCCCGGGGTCCATCCACCATCCCCTCCCAGGGTCCTAAGTGTGTGTGTGTGTGGTGCGGGTCTCAACTTCACCATCTAGGTACCTAGAGAACAGGAGCACCACACTCCCGCTAAGGGAGGAGTGCAGTACCCCCGGTGGCGGTCTGACCGGTGGGGCGCCACATTACCAACTTCCAGACTACAGTGTAAACTATTTTTCTGTTATTTTCTTTACACAAATTGATGGATTAAGTTCAGAATATAATATTTGTAGAGAAAAAATGCTTGTTCTTGTAGATTTCACAGATCATTATTCCAGAAGCGTTGTACAAACCACATAGGTCTGTAACCCTGAACTTCTGTTCACTTCATGTTTACAGACCTAGAAGATATTACATAAAAGCTAAGGAAAATCACTCTTCTGCCTGTACTAGTGATAGGGAACTTCCAGAAATAATAATAGTTTACCTGAAAAGTCAACTAAAGATCATGAATGCTACCAATTCTTCTTGTTTTAAGAAACTGTCCAGAATAAATGTTCACATTTTAACTCAATTTTGGAGTAATTTTACAAATTAATATGTATCTCACAGCCCCGCCTGACATGACTAATACATTGGGGTCATGCAGTATGATTTTCCCACTTTCACCAATGTGATGTCCATTATACAATATCAGCTTGGCATTGTTTGACACAGACACCCTGTCCACACAGGCACAGGGATTCATAGAGGGTGGTCCATGCAGCCTCTGGGATAGCACAACACCGCACACAACCCTGATAAGCTGAGACCTCTTTTTTGAGCACCAGTGAAACAGAGCCTTGACAGCCCTGTAGGACTGCCACTAGTTACTCATTTGATATGAACCCAGTCTTTTATCAGGATTTTATCAGGCCAAAAAACAGCCCCGGTTTTTTGCATGTAACATTAAACCGAGAACTCAGATGTATGAATTTGTAGATTGAGATAAAAGAGCAACCAAAGGTTAAATGTAATATTTAATCGCCTTAAGAGCACACTAGACAAAACGCCATATACAGAGTGGATATACAGATACGATGATCGGATATGCAAATGAAGGTGGCAGTACCGTCAGTAAAGGCAGAGGGTGTACAAATCAGTTACCAGATGTAAGTTGTCCTTGTTGCTGTACAGCCACATGGAAGGCGTGTGGTGTCTGTGGTTCCAGTTTCTTTCAACACAATATGAAGGCATAACCTCCTTAGAAGAGAACACTGGGTCACTGCCTTGCATGAGCAATTAATCCCTTGGTCAGTCACTGACTTTCCTGCTCCTAGGTTGGTCCTAGTTTCCTCTATGTGGGTCTGGTAGCTGAAGGTCCAAAACATATGATGGATCATGACTGCTCAATGGAAGTTCATAGGGAGGTTTCTTTGGTGCCAACAGATCCATCCAGGCCCCTGTTATACATGGAGACCAAACTCGGCTTTGCTACATGGCTTCTACTAGTGGTTCTACATATCTCCCCACCATGGGATTCTGGAATGGACGGTGACCCAGGTGGCATTCCAATAACTCATTGCTGCTGTTAGAGTTGGATGTTGGCTGCATAATACAGCCGACAACTGCAAAGTGCTAAGCAAAGTCAGTTCCTTAACACACTCCCTACACCCATGACAGACATGTGATGTACATGTCTATTGGAAGTAAAGAAGGGATTTAAAACATGCTCTGATTAAAAGTTTTGTTAACCCTTGAAATATGCAAGCTTCACTTGTCACTTTATCTGGATATTTGTACTTTGGATTTACTCCACATTGGAATTAAAGTAAGAAAGTTCTTATACCTGTGCTGAACCACGGTGCTTTTTGGAATTGTTAAGAAAAAACACAGTTGGGCAACTCTCAAAAACCAACACCGCTGGAGTGGAGCTTTAGTCCCCTACACACTGTCATATACTCATCTTCTGGTGGCTTCATCTCTTACTGAGGCCTCACCGGTTCTGTGGCGCCATCTTGTGACTGCAACTTCTGACTGGTCAGAAGTTACATCACAAGCACTCAATACAAGATTATGAGAGCCAGAATGAGGTCAGAAAAAGACCAGAATGATGCTAGAATGAAGCCGGAATGAGGCTCCTGTAGACTTTAGTGATGGGCGAACCCACCAATGTTCGGGTTCAACAAAGTCGGCCAGACTTTTTTTTAAAGTTCGGGTTCGGAGTCAAAAGTGGCTCGAACTTGAGTCCGAACCCCAAACTCAGACTGTAAAGTTATGGGATGGGAGCTAGGAGGCTGAAAAAAAACAAAGAAGATAGTTATTAAATAGCATTATAGTTACCGGCTTCCATCTGCTTGTACTTCCGGGGCCGCTCATTAACTTCCTGAATATTCACTGCAGAGGGACCCAACAGCCAATCACAGATGCTGTCACAGTGAATTGGCGCACCAAAACCACAATGCAGTTTTTGTCACAAATTTCATGCTCTTTCGGTGCAAACATACTGGCTTCCCCCTACCCCCAGCTGCCTATTTTTACCTGGCTGGAAGCCAAAAATATAGGGAATATAGGGAAACCTTTTTTTAATTACTTCATGAATTTCATGAAATAATAACCAAAAAATTACATGGGGCTTCGCCGTATTTTTGGTTTCCAGACAAGTACAATTAGGCAGCTGGGGACTGGAATCCTCAGCATTGGGTGGCCCAATCTTTCTGGGCTATCCCTCCGGCTGTGAATTGCAGTCAGCATCTGTTCCAGAAAATGGCACATTCACAGAAACGCCATTTTCTTGCACTGTACCCCGACTTTTCCAGTGGCCCTGGTGGCAGGGGCACACTGCATAATAAAGGGGTTAATGCCAGCTTTGAATTGGTAGATGACACTAAGCCTGAAATTCATAGTGTCAGGCCAATATTTGACCCATCCACTATGAATTTCTAGTAAGCAGTAAAAAAACACAACACCAAAAAAAAATATTTACAAATAAAACACAATACAGCCCTGTTTCCCATCTTGAATTAACAAAATAAAGCCCTCCATTTGACATAATCCACAGGGAACATCTTCAGCTTTGCTGCATATCTCTGTGAGCAGACGCCCATTCTCTGATAAAGTGCCTGTGATTGGCTGTTGGACCCCTCTGCAGTGAATATCTAGGAAGTTAATGAGCAGCACCGGAAGTAGATACAGCAGGGCAGTGGAACACAGTAAGTATAATGCTGTTTAATAACTATTTTGTTTATTTTTACAACTCTCCCACCCCCGAACCCAAACCCGAACTGTAATACGGACTTGCCAGGAAAGTTCGTGCATGGGATCTGTGTCTGAACACGAGGTGTTCGGTACAGATCCCGAACTTTACAGTTCGGGTTCGCCCATCACTAGTAGACTTACAATACATTGAGTTGTGACCTCCAGTGCCCCCAGGACACAAATCACCAGACGCCAACTGTAATAGAAGAAGATGCTACCGGAAGGTGAGTATTAGACAGGGGGAGGGGGGTTTAGATTTAAAGCTCCACTACAGCAAAGCAATAAAAAAAAATGCTAAAGTGATGCTTTCACAAACTGTCTAAGAGTACCGTCACATAGTGTGACGTCACTGCCGATTTCTTAGGTGATGCAGGGGCGTGGCCTATCAACACCGATATCGCCCCTGCATCACTTTTAGTGGTCGCCTGGTTTCAGAGCCGTGCTCTGAAAACCAGGTGGCCGAACTGGGGCGATGTGTACACATCGCCCCATGTAAACGGCCGACAGCGATCTGCCAGTCGATGGGAGCCATGGGCTCCCATGTTAAGTCATCTCCGCTGGGGTTTTAAGAAACCCCAGCGGCAATGACGTCTGTCAGATCGCCGGGACGTCGCCGGAGGTAAAAAATATGCGCACTCCCGCCCGTCGCCGCCGACATCTCACAGTGTGATGGTACCCTAAAAGTTGACGTCATTGCCATAACCAATCATAGTGCAGCCCTCATTTTACCAGAGCAGTCTACAAAATGAAAGCTGAGCTCTGATTGGTTTCTGATTGGTTGCAATGAGCTAAGGCTACTATGGAAAAATATAAAATTTTAATAGGTTTGACAAATGAAGCCAAATAAGTAGCATATGTTATATTATCATTTTATTTTAAGTAATTTTCTATATTTTTCTATTTTATAACATTTAGAAAGCTCAAGGTAAGGCTTGTCAAATATTAGAAAAAGATGGCTGCTTTTTTACACAAACCGTTCCATACCCATTTGCGTCTGTGAGCATAGAACTGAGACAGTCATGGTCGACAGAGTTGGCACGCTTGAAATTGTTCCAGTATATGAAGTATTTCTCCCAGAAAATATTGTAAGCACACGTTTTGTCAAACACATGTTAATTTCCTTTGTGTCTTTTGAAACAACAACAAAAAAAATTGAGGAAAAAAAGGGAAATAGGACATAATCTTACACAAAACCCCACAAATAGGCCAGACAAAATTGTTGGTACATTTCCAAAATTGTTTGTAAACAACATAGTTTCAATCCTGTGAAGCTTGTTAACACTCACCTGCGGAACAGGTGTGGGCAATATGAAAATCACACCTGAAACCTGATAAAAAGGGGAGAAGTTGATTCAATCTTTGCATTGTGTCTGTGTGTGCCACACTAAGCTCATAGAGCAGAAATAGGTGAAGAGAACTGTCTGAGGACTTGAGAACCAAAATTGTTGGAAAATATCAACAATCTCAAGGTTACAAGTCCATCTCCAGAGATCTTGATGTTCCATTATCCATGGTGCGCAACATAATCAAGATGTTTACAACCAGTGGCAATGTAGCTAATCTCTCTGGATGTGGATGGCAGAGAAAAATTGATGAAGGGTTGCAAAAAGGCATAGTCCAGATGGTGGATAACCCACCTTTTTTAAGTTCCAAAGAATTCATGCCGTCCTGCAGGCTCAGAGGGCATCAGTGTCAGCACGAACTATTTGTCCACATTTGAATAAAATTAAATGCTATGAGACCCAGGAGGACCCCACTGCTGACACAGAGACATAACATTTTTTACTGCAGTTTGCCAAAATGTATGTCAACAAATAAAATCCTTCTGGGAAAGTATCTTGTAGACAGATGAGATCAAAATAGAGCTTTTTGGTAAAACACATTATTCTACTGTTTACCGAAAACAGGACCTACCGTCACATAAGGAGGAGGTCAGAGATATTAAAGTTGTTTTGCTCTGGCACTGGGGGTCTTCACTGTGTGCAAGACATCAAAATATCAGAAGATTACCAAAGGATCTTAGGTGGCAGTGTAGTACCTAGTGCCAGAAAGCTGGGTGTGTGTCCTAGCTCATTGGTCTTCCAGCAGGACAATGTCCCCAAATATTCTTCAAGAAGCCCCCTGAAATGGATGGAGACAAAGCTCTGGAGAGTTCTGAATTGGCAGCAATAAGTCCGGATCTAAATCCTATTGATTACCTGTGGAGAGATCTGAAAATTGTTGTTGGGAGAAGACACCTCCGAGAGACCTGGAGCAGATTATAAAGAGTCCAGGTTTCCAGGTGAGAAAAAGCTTGTGGAGGTTATAGGAAGCAACTGACTGCACTTATTTATTGCAATGGGTGTGCAACCAAATATTAGGATGGGGGTGCTAATAATTTGTCAGGGTCATTTTGGGGTTTTGTGTTAGATCATGTCCAATTTTCAGTTTTTTTGTGTTGACCCAATACATACAGAGGAAATAAACATGTGTATTAGGGTACCTTTACATGCCGCAATTTTTGGTGGCGACATGAGGCGATCTAACGTGCGCGTGCATGTTTTTGATGGTCGCCTCAGATCGCCAATGGCGCTTTTAAACGCCACAATTTAGCCCTCAACCTAAGGCGATGTGTCGCCACGTAAATCACCTCACCCACAGCGGAATCAATCCGGTGGACTTCCCTCGCCGCTTCACATGCCGCAATCCCAAAGGCAATGTGGGTCGGTACCCTAAGTGACATTTTAGCAATACCAGAATTTTTTGCTCAATCTAGTAAAGTACAAATTATGATCTTCTTGTAGTAGTGTCCCCAACCTGGTCTCCATCTTATAGTAATGTCCCCATACTGGTCCCCATTGTATATTAATGTCCCCCAAACTGATCCTCATCATGTAGTAATGTCCCCATCCTGATCACCTTCTTGTAGTAATGTCCCCCAAACTGATCCTCATCATGTAGTAATGTCCCCATCCTGGTCCTCTTGTAGTAATGTCCCCACCCTGGTCTCCATCTTGTAGTAATGTCCCATCCTGGTCCCCATCCTATATTAATGTCCCCCATCCTGGTCCTCCTCTTGTAGTAATGTCCCCATCTTTTAGTAATGTTCCCTCCCTTGTCATCTTGTAGTAATGTCCTCTGTTCTTTTTGTTCTCTCGCTCACACACACACTCACATAGGGCTTGTCCACACACCTGCGCTTTCAGTATTTAGCGCTTCTGCGCTAAATACTTAGGCTTTGACAGAGAAGCGCAGGTGCGTGTATGCGGCCGCTTTCAGCAGACGCTGTCCCTGGTTACCTGATGTGTATCGTGGTAACCAGTTTATACAGCAGCCTGCATAGTGTGCGCTTATCCAGAGCGCACAGGGAAACACTGCAATCAGCGTTTCCCTGTGCGCCGGGGATAAGCGCACACTATGCAGCCTGCTGTATAAACTGGTTACCACGATACACATCGGGTAACCAGGGACAGCGTCTGCTGAAAGCGGCCGCATACACGCACCTGCGCTTCTCTGTCAAAGCCTAAGTATTTAGCGCAGAAGCGCTAAATACTGAGAGCACAGGTGTGTGGACAAGCCCATATATACACACCCGCACATTCACACACACTCACATACATCCACACATACATCCTCAGACATATTCACACAAACACATACACACTCACACATTGACACACTTACATAGGGCCATATCTGGAGTTCCTGCCGCCCTAGGCACTTTCAGCGGTCACGTTCCCCTTCCCCCCCCAGGCTGCTATCTTCGGCTGTAACAGCGCCTTACCTGACTCCACTCTTCTCATTCCGGCAGCTTCTTCCCCTGTGGCTCCCAGTCTTCCGCTTACTGGCAGCAGCCGGCACCACCCTGCACCCGGCAGCCGGCACCAGCCAGCACGTTGCACCAGCCTGCACCCGGCAGCCGGCACCAGCCAGCACATGGCACCAGCCTGCACCCGGCAGCCGGCACCAGCCAGCACATGGCACCAGCCTGCACCCGGCAGCCGGCACCAGCCAGCACGTGGCACCAGCCTGCACCCGGCACCAGCCACCGGCGATGTGCCGCTCAGGCGGCGCAGGAATACACTCACACATATACATACACTCACACACATATACACACTCACATACAAATATACACGCACACACATATACACACTCACACATACACACTCACTCACATATACACACAAATACTCACACATATACACACAAATACACTCACACATATACACATACACACTCACTCACATGTACACACAAATACACTCACTATTATACACATACACACTCACATATACACACAAATACACTCACTATTATACGTATACACACTCACATATACACACAAATACACTCACTATTATACACATACACACTCACATATACACACAAATACACTCACTATTATACACATACACACTCACATATACACACAAATACACTCACTATTATACACATACACACTATTATACACACAAATACACTCACTATTATACACATACACACTATTATACACACAAATACACTCACTATTATACACATACACACTCACTCACATATACACACAAATACTCACACATATACACACAAATACACTCACTATTATACACAATCACACTCACTCACATATACACACAAATACACTCACTATTATACACATTCACACTCACTCACATATACACACAAATACTCACACATATACACACAAATACACTCACTATTGTACACATACACACTATTATACACACAAATACACTCACTATTATACACATACACACTATTATACACACAAATACACTCACTATTATACACATACACACTATTATACACACACAAATACACTCACTATTATACACATACACACTATTATACACACAAATACTCTCACTATTATACACATACACACTATCATACACACAAATACACTCACTATTATACACATACACACTCACTCACATATACACACAAATACTCACACATATACACACAAATACACTCACTATTATACACTCACTCATATATACACACAAATACACTCACTATTATACACATACACACTATTATACACACAAATACACTCACTATTATACACATACACACTATTATACACACACAAATACACTCACTATTATACACATACACACTATTATACAAACAAATACACTCACTATTATACACATACACACTATCATACACACAAATACACTCACTATTATACACATACACACTCACTCACATATACACACAAATACTCACACATATACACACAAATACACTCACTATTATACACTCACTCATATATACACACAAATACACTCACTATTATACACATACACACTATTATACACACAAATACACTCACTATTATACACATACACACTCACATATACACACAAATACACTCACTATTATACACATACACACTATTATACACACAAATACACTCACTATTATACACATACACACTCACTCACATATACACACAAATACTCACACATATACACACAAATACACGCACACATATACACATACACACTCACTCACATATACACACAAATACACTCACTATTATACACTCACTCACATATACACACAAATACACTCACTATTATACACATACACACTATTATACACAAAAATACACTCACTATTATACACATACACACTCACTCACATATACACTCACACATACTCACACTCTCTCTCTAACACTCACTCATACACACCTGATGCCCCGGGCCATTATATATGCAGCCGCCGCGGTACCGCTTTACTGTGACTACTGTGACAGGTACCGCCGGCTCAGCTCACACAAGCGCCTTCGCGCCTGTACATTCACGGAAGCAGGCGGCCGGCGGACCAATCAGAAGCCTCCTGTGACGTCACAGGCGGCTTGGTCCGCCGGCCGCCTGCTTCCGTGAATGTACAGGCGCGAAGGCGCTTGTGTGAGCTGAGCCGGCGGTACCTGTCACAGTAAAGCGGTACCGCGGCGGCTGCATATATAATGGCCCGGGGCATGCATTTTTCTTTCATGGTGCCCCGGGCCGCAGGAAGGAGCGTGGCGGGCCGCTTGCGGCCCGGGGGCCGCGAGTTTGAGACCCCTGCTATAGACGATAGAATCAAAGCACACGTATAAGGGTTTCTTTTGCTTCAAAGTGAGAAGTTTATTGAGACACAGTCAGTACTAAGGAAAGCTCTGCTGTATGTGGGGGACTCTGCTGTATGTAGGGCTGGGGTACTGTATATGGGGGGGTCTGCTGTACATGGAGCTGCAGTGCTGTATATAGGGGAACTCTGCTATATATAGGGCTCTGCTGTATATGGGGAGCTCTGCTGTATCTGGCGGGGGTCTGCTGTATGTGGAGGTGCTGAATATTGGGCTGGGGTGCTGTATGTGGGGGGGCTCTGCTGTATATCGGGGTGCTGTACTGTATATTGGGCTTCTGTGCTGTATATGGGAGTACTGCGCAGTTTATGGGGGTGCTGTTCTGTATATGGGGGTACTGTGCTGTTTATGGGGGTGCTGTTTACAGCATAGCCTCGTATAACATAATTAGCCCAAGACAGCCTCAAGGAGGATATATATATACTAGATGAGTGCCTGATGCTATCACATCGGAGGGCGAGGATCGGTGCGGCGGCGGGATGCGGGATGCCGGGGGGCAGCTAATTGGACACACACACACCTACACACACAGATCTACACACAAAGACACACACCTACACACCCCCTTCCGGTCTCCCCCGGTCTCACCCATCGTTGATGGAAGCTTGAACCGGGAATGAGGTGGTCAGCGCAGCATGGAGGCTCGGTGGTCAGCGCAGGATGGAGGGGGTTAATGGTGGAGGTCACTGCGAAAGACGCTGAGGGTGAAGGTGCTGGACTGGCCGAGCATCTTCAGACCTGAACCCTATGGAGCATCTATGCTGCCTTCTCAAAAAGAAGGTGGAAGAGCGCGAGGTCTCTACAGTACATCAACCATCTTCGTCATTATGAAGGATGAAGAGGATCCAGCGAATCCTGTGAAGATCTAGTGACCTCCAGGTCCAAGAGAGTTAAGGTCGTGCTGGTAAATAATGGTGGCCACACAAAATATTTTAGCAAAATTTGGCCTTTTTCCCTTAGGGTACCTTTACACGCCGCCACAGGAAGGCAGAAACTGCCAGGCACTGGGGACAATTGTGCCTGTTGCCATGAAATTACTACGAAATGGCGGCATGTAAATAGGGAAATTCCTCCCGGTGTCCTACAGTACCTTCGAATACCTGTGTCTGAGCCGTGCTCAAAAACAGGAAGGCACAATACCTATGGTGGTGGCGTGTAATCGGGGCACAGGCAAGGTATTTGCGTGGCCTAGCGAATTCCCAGGGGCGTGCCACGGCGTCATGGATACCGCGCCCCATCAGCGATCATTGGTGGAGGCTCCTGCGTTACGATTGGCTGTCCCTTCACAGGACGCCATATTTAAAGAGCTATCCATTCACAGTCCACAATTGCAATGGCGTCATGTATTAGGCAGCCTTCCTGCGCAGGCTGGCCAATCATGACACTATTGCATTGTCCAATCAATGCTTGTGCATCACGGAATACACAACTCTGTTACGCCTATGTACTTACGGCGCGAAATATGTACGCCCATATTCCTTTGTGGTAGCGGCGTGTGAAGTAGCGAAGGTATTCTACAGGGAATAAGCCGCGGCACCCGTCGGCATTTCCGGGGAACAAAGATGCCTTCAGTGGAGCAAGTTGTGGCAGCGTGTATATGCGGCATCGGCGATCGGTATCCACCGTTAAAAGCGTGCACGTGCGGTGGATACCTGTTGCTAGCTGCTGTGGCGGTATGTAAAGGTACCCTTAGGGGTGTACTCATTTTTATTTCCAGTGGTTTAGACATTAATGGCTGTGTTGAGTTATGTAGGCGACACCACAAGCTTCACACTGACTACTGTACATTGTATCAAAGGGTCAGATCTTCAGAAAAGATAGAATAAATTATTTACAAAAATGTGAGGGGTGTACTCACTTTTGTGAGATACTGTATATGTATATATTATGATATAACATATTACTCTGTTACTGGACTTGTAACATAGTATAGATGTGTATAGACACTACAAGTCCCAGCATATCTGTTGGGGGAATTCAGCCTGAATAGAAGTTAGAAAACGCCGCGTCATGAAATCACGGGAACCAAGTTCTGTTGCATTTGTCATTTATTATCTCCGGCCGCTTAACGATGATTAATGATTATTTTTATTCTGATACATTGATCACAGGTGGATGATTTGTTCGGAGCCATCGCTGGCGGGAGACGTCCCCTTCTCACTTCTCAGCCGGCGATTCCTGCGTCTGTGAACGGCAAACAGAAAAATACATCAGATTCTGCCTCTAGATCATTCCTGCTCAAAATCTAGAAATATCCCAAAATGATAAATATTCTGTTGTTCCCTGAAAGGAGCGCACCGCACAGGACACAGTCAGTCACCGGGCTGATTTAGGATAACTTTGTTGCCTGTAGCAACCAATCACAGCTCAGGTTTTTCTCCTAATGCAGCTCGGAATGTTACATTGTTGATGGTTGCTATGGGCAACAAGACCAGTTCTGCTGCTAAATCTGACAATGAGGTATGGCATGATCATGTCAAAGATAGCCAAAAAGAGAATCCCTGTGTCCTCCTCCACCCTCCTTAGCCTATTTACTAACAGTCACCTTTTGTCAGGACAGATGGAGCAAACCCAAAGTGTGTTTTGGGGGTTAGTCCTTAACCATCAAGATTGTTGGCTTTAAAATATTGCTTATTTTTCATTTGGCAATAAACCCCTGGCTTTGCATGGACTACTGCATTGGTTGATGTGGGCAACAAGTTTGTTGTTTTGACAAATGAGGCTTCGAGGGGGTGGAGCCATGAGAGAAGCAGCCAATGAACACCTAAACGGTAATGCTAGTGTCATACTCCACCCAATAGGATCATATACTATCCTAATATGGATGTTCCACAGTGGTTTTAGACAAAAATAAGATAACCATCAACAGGACTGCCTTTCTAGATAAAGAGCTCACTTCTAGCCTTCCCCAAAGTCTCCCAAGTTAGCAGCTGAGTGGAATGGAGAGGATCGGTGTTTATCAGCAGCCATATTGGTTATCCCTCAGATCCATTCTGTCTAAACATTTTTCCTCCTATTTTGTGTCGTTTTATTTCTTTACCTATTCTATGGGTCACGTGGTGACGACGGTGACCCCTCCCCCTGATCCTCAGGCGCGCTTCTATAACTCCTTCTAGACACCATGTTGATATTGTAATGTTGTTTTTCTTAGGAGCTGGAGCTGAATGAGGCTGATGAATGCAGGATTCCAAATAGAATGTTCAGAAGTGCGATGACATCACAGCTTCATGAAAAGTTTACAGATCGCTTAGGTCATCCAGCCACACCCGCTTGCTCTGTCATTGCTTTATGAGGTCACAACAGTCTGTGGCTATAAAACTCTCTCCAGAGCCCAGCAGCCATCATTCATCATCTGCCTCCTGGTCTGTCAAGAAAAGAAACAACTGTGCCTTCAAGAATGAGGGAAGAACATAGCGGACCCAGGAGACGACGCAGAACCTGGAGGAGCCCCCAAAAATGCCGTGCCCGTAGAACAGGCAAATATATATGCCACATCTAGCATCTCTATGTATAGTTTGTTGGCAGAATATTAACTCATGTTTTCTCATTGCAGTTCATAGACGCAGACGCTGCCACGTCAGACAATAGAGATGAACAACGGACGGCATGAAGAGAGGTCTCCCCACAGTGAATATTGAGAAAAAAGAAAAAGAAAAAAAAAAAAAGCCCCCACAGTGAATATGTGAATATTGAGAGAAAAAGAAAAAAGAAAAAAGAAAAAAAAAAGAAAAAAAAAAAAAAAAAAAAAGCCCCCACAGTGAATATGTGAATATTGAGAGAAAAAAAAAAAAAAAAAAAAAAAAAAAAAAAAAAAAAGAAGCACCCCAAGGCTAAGTCCCACCTAGCCAGAATCATACTCCACACTGATGAGGGGCAAAACCCCGAAACAGCTACCGAGCTGAATACCTGATTTTGGTATTCCAGCTGTCTGTGGATTGATACCTGGTTTTGGTGTTGGTTGGTCCCATGTTTGAGACTCCTAAATGAGGCTCTACAGACTCTATCTGCATATTTGTATTTCCCAGGGGGATTGTCCCCTGGGAAATACATATATGTAAATAGAGTTCGTGGAGCCTCGTTTAGGCGTCTCAAACATGGATTTCACTGTGTTTGAGCGCTTTAGCCGGCTGCCCGCAGTGTTTCCTTGACTGGTCTCCCTGAGATCAGTGATTGTTTCATGATGTTAATGAAGTCACGTCTCAAGTATTGTACTTTCTCATCAACCCTCATGAATGAACCGAAAAAATCTGAGGGGGCAAAACTCAAATCTCTGTGTCCAGTGATGATTTTATAGTAACTGTATCACTTAATATTGAGCAGAATTAAAGGGAACCTGTCAGGTTTTCTGTTTCCATTGAACCATGAGTAGTCCTATGCACATAACTATATTCCCTGCCTAACTGATGGAGATGTCTCCCCTTAATAAAGTCAGATCTCAAGCCCTGAACTTCCTCATCAACCCTCATGAATGTACAATAGACATAAATGAATAAATCTGAAGGGGGCAAATCTCAAAACTGTGTCCAGTGATGATTTTATATTAATTGTATCACTAAATATTAAGCAGAATTAAAGGGAACCTGTCAGATCCTCTGTTCCCCGAGATCTGTAAGTAGTTCTGTGCACATACTATAATCCCTGCCTAACAGTCCCTCTATGTAGGAACACACATAACCAGATCTATAGAAAAAGTATTTCCAAAGACCACTCATGAGATGCAAATTTGGACTTTGACTAGTCAAGGGTGCGTTCGTTCCCCGACTAGTCGGCCCAATTAGCAGGTTATCACACACCTGTGGGCATAATAACATGCTTTAGGAAAGCCAGTGTATTTGCCAGCGCTATGCAAAGTTGCACATGCAAGGTATGATAACTAGAGATGAGCGAATCTTTTGAAGTTCAGGTTCGGTTCTCTGAATGAGCATATGATCATAGAATTGTTTAACAAACTGTTCATAGAACTTCCAAATCCCATTAAAATCAATGGAAGGCAAAATCAAAAACTCCCTCAAAGTGGCCCAAAAGTTGCAAAAACAGCTCAAATTAGGGACAGACATCAGGAAAAGTGATATTTCTCACAGTTAAAATATTCATCATTGAGCATTATGGATGCATAGGACAAGGCCTAGCCCAGTATTTCAAGCATTGATCAAGAACAGTGATATGAGTAACAGGTGTAGGCATAGTGCTCAGAGAGCCCTGTTGAATTCACAAAACTCACAAAGACACCACAAGAAGAGTCTCCGCATTAGAAAAAGATTAGGCCAGACACTATGAAAGTGGCATCAATTTACTAAGGCTAAAAATTGTAGGACTGTTGGGCTGGGAGATCTCATACCTCATGAAACCACTCCAATTAGTTTTATGCTCTGCTGCACTCAGGTGGCACAAGTATTAGCTTCAAGGACTACTACCGAAATAATTAGTCAGGTGGGTCAGTAACATATATAGGCTTAGTGGGCAGTGAGCCCTCATCCCTCATGCAAACCGCTCCAATACATTTTTCGTTCCACCACACTCAGATGGCGCAAGTATTAGCTTCATGGACTACTGCCGAAAGAATGATTCAGATGGGTCAGTAACATGTATAGGCCTAGCAGGCAGGGGCCCCTCATCCCTCATGCCACCGCTCTGTTACTCGCCCTTACACTCCCAAATCGTCAGGTCAACGCCTCATATCTTATGCAAGTTCAAAAATGGATGGCTAGAACTCAACCATATTGTTTCAGTGCTGGTGAATGGATCCTTGGACCCCGTATACTATAGACCAGGGGTCTCAAACTCGGTTGGGTTGGTGGGCCGCACGTAGAAAAAAATTGATATCGGGGGGCCGCATTGCTTGTAGGACTAAAGGTACCCTTACACGTCGCAACACTGCATGCAATTTCACAGGCAATTTGCTGGTTGCAGTGAAATCATGGACACATTGTTCCATTTGTACACAGCAAGAAAATAGAACAATGTGTCCATGATTTCACTGCAACCAGCAAATTGCATGCAATGTTGCGACGTGTAACGGTACGGTGTACATGGTCTGCGCTGTGAGGAGATAGGTGTGCTACAGTGGTTTACACAGCGCCCCAAACACGCTCATTGGACAACACAACAGCGTTATGATTGGTCAGCCTGCTCTGGAAGGCTGCCTAATACATGACGCCATTGTAGATGTGTGTGTTGCTGAACGGACAGCTCTTCAAATATGGCGCCCTGTGAACTGACAGCCAATAGGAACACAATACCCACCACCAATCATCACAGACAGGGCGCGGACTACAGCACGCTGTGGCACGCCTACGGGAAATCAATAGGCGATGCTGAATCCATCACAATCGCACGTTCATACGCCAAAAACCGGGAATCTCGCCTTCATGATTGCCTCTGGTTTTGGAGCAGTGCTCTGAAATCAGAACCAGGCGACAGGCGATTTATCGCCGCCAAATTCCCCAATTACACGCCGCAACTGGGAGGCAATTTGACGGCGATAGTTTCAGGGCGACATATCGCCGTCAGGATTCCCACAAAATATTGCGGCGTGTAAAGGTACCCTAACAAAATATTGTAATTTAATACTTCATTTTCTGGAACAATTTCAGGGGTGCCAAGACTTTTGGCCATGACTGTATAGGAGTACACACATATAAATACATACACACAAACTATAGTAGCATATTATAGTATAATATCATATTTATCTAAAAACGATCAAATAAAATCATTCTGAGAATTGTAATAAAAATGTTCATTTTTTTTTATGTAGTGTTTAAAGCAAGAAAGGGAAAAATGAAAGAAAAAGAATCAAGAAAAGAAGGCAACAAAGGAGTTAAATTCTCCCCTTTCAGCCTCTACCATCATTTATAAATGCTGGAGATCTTAAGTCATAGGAGACCCGTTGGCAAAAGAAGCGAACATGTAACATTACAGGATTTTACTGTGCGTGAGCACAGTGGAGATGCCCCGGCTACTCCGGCCACCAGTTGTGACTCATCCCCGGGCCTTATTTGATTGATCACTTAGACCCTAAATGCTTTTCAGAGGGATCAGCAGGATGTGAAGCCTATTACTGGACAGCCCGGGCACCGGACGGCCAGAGGTGGTGGATACCTGCGATGTAGCACAGGCCTCTGCTACCAGTGACACGAACATAAATCAAAAAAAGAAGAAAAATGAAAACTAAGCGAAAATGATAGATAATTTGAAAATTCATTTTTAGTCAACCGTGAGAGGCTCCACTACTGTTATAAATATCTGGAGGGAATGATGTGTTTTTGTTCACAGTAATATGAAGTCCTACTGTGCTGTTACTGTGTCCAAGAGCGGGAACCGCAAACCCACTGGTGAAACTATTATGGGGTCAAGAGGTAGCGGTTGAATCCCTTACCAAACATACACACCATAAAACTCTGATGAGGGTTATCCATTGTTTTAATGGATAGAACACGTCGCCATGTTATTCAATTTGGCCATACACTTGACTGATTTTTCCCATAATTATGTCCATTCCCCATGACCAAATCAGTCAGAGTAAAAAAATCACAGAGTGCACGATTTGCTACAAGCATTGGATGGTGCTTAGGCTGGCTTCAGACTTGCGGATCCCCCGCAGAGTCCTGCGGAGGAGATCTGCAAGCTGACTGCAGCCACATGTTTATAATAAGAACGCACGGTCATGCGCAGGTCTGCTCATGACCGTGCGCTCCCATTCACTGCAATATGTGATTTGTACGCAGGCGGATGCCCGCGCACAAATCACACACAATAACACTCTCGCCCGCACCAGGAACGCGACCATGTCGCATTCCTGGTGTGGACGAGAGTGTGTGATTTGTGGGCGGGCATCCGCCTGCGTACAAATCATTCAACTATATGGGTGCTCATTCAACTATATGGGTGCACGGAATAAAATTGGACCACACTCGGATGTCACCCAAATGCAGCCCAATTTTTCCAAACTGACAACATAGAGAAGGTGGACAATTGCTTTTTTTTTTGTTCTCCACCTCCAAAATAATTTGATTATATTCTGCGAGTGTGAATTAGCATAATCGGACTGATTTTCTCAGATGAGAGAAAACTTTCAAGTGACCCCAGCTTTATAGTGGGAATGACTTAAGACATCAGGGCAAAAGGAAAAAGGTTAAGCTAATGTTCCCACAGAGTTTTCTGTGAAGTCTTTTAAGGTACCTTTACACGCCGCTACAGAAGGTTAGAAACAACCGGGTGTCGGAGACAATTGTATCTTGCGCCGTCAAAACACCGCACCTGTTTTTCAGCAGTGCTCAAAATCAGGTAGGCTTCAACCCGATGGTAGCGGCGTGTAATCGAGGAACAGGAAGGTTTTGTCGACACCTAGTGAACTCCCTGGGGCGTGACACAGCCTCCGGGATACCGCGCCCCATCAGCGATCATTGGTGGAAGCTCCTGCGTTACGATTGGTTGTCCCTGCATATTTAAGGAGCTGACCAGTCACATTACACAATTGCAATAGCATCATGTATTAGTCAGCCTTCCTGCGCTGGCTGGCCAATCATGATGTTAGTGCTTTGTCCAATCACCGTACGAGCGTCTCGTAATCCACAACTCTGGCACGCCTATGTGTTGTCCCTGCTGCCCCAGGTCCGCCCATATTGCCTTGTGGTAGTGGCGTGTAAATGAGGGACGGTGCTCTACAGAAGGTAACCTGCGGCACCCATCGGTGCGTCCAGGGATCAAAAAAACCTTCTGTGGAGCACCTTGTAGCGGAGTGTAAATGCGGTATCAGGTACCGTTAGGAACCGTTGAAACGTGCTCGTGCACGTGAGACACCCGGTTGTTTCTAACCTTCTGTAGCGGCGTGTAAAGGTACCTTTAGAGAGAAGATGAGATTGTAAAGCAAGGATGGCACTCACCAGATCTTCAATTTCATGTGCAAAGTTCTTTATTCCATTCACAAGAATGCGGGGTTACAAGTGCAGGGAGGGAAGGGGTGCAGGGAGGACTATGAGCACTCCATTTATCGTGTTAACGCTTTAATGGGTCCATAATCAAGCGTTAACATGCGAAACTTAGCGCCCGTAGTCCACCCTGCACCCCTTCCCTCCCTGCACTCCTTGTAACCCCGCATTCCTGTGAATGGAATACTGTAAAGAACTTTGCACATGAAATTGAAGATCTGGTGAGTGCCATCCTTTCTTTACAATCTCGTCTGATAGGGCTGCATGACTATTGGATTGAGCAACGCCAGAATATAACCCACATCTGGTGATCTGTCTTTAAAGCAATGCCTGTTTGGTTGCTAGTGTCTGGAAATCTTCACCCTGTTCTTTTAAGGTACTGTCACACCGCCATATGGCTTCCATATCGCTGGCGATTTGACGTGAGCGCGCACGTTTCCGACACTTTTTTCTGATTGCTGTGGAGTTGTCACACGTAGTGATCTCGTGTGCGATTTTCAGTGACCCTGCGTCCCGGAAATCGCCTGTAAAAGACCGGTAGCGATCTTCCCTTCACACATCTCCGCGTCACACGTCACATCGTAGCAGCGATGTTGTTTTGATAGGGGCGTGCTAGAGTGTGCTTCACCGCACCCCTATCACTGCGATTGGTAGACGGAACTGCGTTCCCATTGGTCAGCCTTGCATGAACGCACGGGTCATCAAATAAGGCGCCTTGGACACGGCCAGCTAATCAGAACGCAGTATCACCCACCAATCGCCGTAGATGCGGCGCAAAAAAACAACATCCAAGCACGCCTACGGGATTGCCCTGTCACACGGCACGATCCGCTGAAATCGCCTGGTGGATATCGCCTGATTTCACTGCAGTGCAAGGCGATCAGGCGACACTCCACCACCAATTTCTTGCCGTAGAATCACCCAGTCACACACCACTACGCACAGGCGATGTGGTTTCCACATCTCTGAATTCGGGAGTTGCCAGTGATCTCGCCGGTGATATGGCGGAGTGTGACGGTACCTTCAGAGATAATCCATTAAAAAATTTTCAATCATGACTTAAAAAAATGCTTGGATAAATCATCCACTTTGTTCTTCATTTGGCCTTTTTTTTTACTGGAAAGGTTTTGAGTAACACTTGAGTTTTTTGTCACATCTTTGAAGTAGACCCTGATAGAATCCGCTGCACACTTGGCACTGTGCTATCAAAAGGCTGCAAAAAGAAACAATACTTTGCATGGTTAGGCAGATGTGGACCCATGGTTTGTTCCAAGAGAGCTAGCCTTGCTGTCTACTTCTCTATTCATTCAGTCCACTAGAGCTGGGAGTTTAGGACAGGGGAGGAAAATCACACTTATGGCCAGGGTCACATTTGCGTTATGACCCTAGCCTGCCGGATTCCGGTTTTATCTTAGAACTTTTTCCAGCGCCGCATAGCGTTCCAGCGCCGCACAGGAAACCGTTGCAGACAGCGTTTCCTGTGCGGCGCTGTAAAGCGCACTCCAAGCCGCTGCCTGTGTGACAGGTCGTTAAGGTAAACAGCGGGTAACTAAGGGCAGCGTTTTCCAGCACCGCATAGCGGTAACGCTATGCGGCGCTGGAAAAAGTTCTAAGATAAAACCGGAATCCGGCAGGCTAGGGTCATAACGCAAATGTGACCCTGGCCTATGTGGGACTCTTGTACACAGCTACAGAAGCACACCCTAATTACAGTGGGTATTGTGGGCACCTCAGCAGGTATCAATTCTCTTAAGGTACCTTTACACGCGGCAACTTTTCTAGGAATTTCACTGGCAACTTACTGGTTGCAGTGAAATCATGGACACATTGTTCCATTTGTACACAGCAACAAGATAGAACAATGTGTCCATGATTTCACTGCAACCAGTAAGTTGCCAGTGAAATTCCTAGAAAAGTTGCCGCGTATAAAGGTACCCTTACTGAGTAAAAATCACAATCCAAAGACCAAATCAATATTACTGCCATACAATGACATAGGTTCTGCAGAACATATATGAGTACAGTTAAATATAGTGACTCACAGGGGGTGTACTTTTTAAATGGGGTTGTCCCGTTTTCCCATCTTTTCCATTTGGCCCAGACCTGCATGACGATTTCTTCCAGCCACGACTCATCCATAGCGTTTACAGCAAAAACACATTTCCAGTACCATCCTTACCTATTCCCACGCTGCACAAACTGCCCGTCTTGCTGCTACCCCAATTCTGAGTCTACTGCTGCCATATTTGCCCTCATTACTGCACCTGGTGTTGTGGTAAAGTAGCCTTACCCCTCTTAGTGCTCCGCATAATAGTTCCCATCCTCATAACGCCCTAAAATAGTAATACCACCCCTTGTGTGTACTCTAGATGGTGAGATTGCTCCCTAGAAGGCATAAATGTCCTCCATTAGGGCCCAAGAAAACAGTATTGCCCCTCTCATATGTATTCATAGTGTCCCAGAGTTCCCCCCATATAAAGTAATAAAAACAATGAGTTTGGCAGGGGTGTATGTTTTAGGGGGAGGTTTAAGCACCCAAAGTATATTGGGTAAGTGTTTAAAAGTAGTGAATGGCCCCTTTAATTCCTCTTGGAAAAATTAAACAAGGGAATTGTAGACAGGTGGGATGTAGGAGCGATAGAAAGTTAACTTCAGTCCAGTGAGCGGTGCAGCGCGATGTCATCATTGTGTCTCAGCAGCGCAGAAGTCAAATATACACAGCACGCACCCTCACATAACAGCCATAAATAAGAGAAAACAATGGCGCTCACGCACCCGCAGGAGGAGATTCATTTTATCTCTCTTCTTCCAATATGCATTATATCAAACTTAAAGCTGTCAGAAATCTGTGCTTGTCTGGACTAATAACTCAAAAGATGGCATTCTCTTTAACAGACCTGCGCTTTTGTGACAAAATCACCGAAACGGGGAAAATATTGTTTTTCTTGTAAATAAGCAGAAAAAAGAGACAAATATCTTTTTACCAAGAGAGAGAAATTTCCGCCATTTTTTCTCCGAAACCGATACTGTATCATGAAAAGCATGAATATAGTGAAATCTCTCTGAAAGACCACCTCTTTGAGAAGACCATTCTCTTATCCAAAACAGATTTTCTGAATACGGTATATTTTCGGATCCACGTATAATGGCTATTGTTGAATTGACACTCCCTAGAAGACCACAATTCAACATAACTTGGGGTAATCAGGTATTGGAAAAGGCAAAATTTAGAGTTCCAGTCCCCATCAGTCTCCCTATTAGTTCAGGAGTGTATGAACTCAGAAGTGGACACAGAGGAAAAAGATTCCTGTGCAAGAACAATATTTGGGGCCTTTGAAGTCTAATAGCTCATAATAATGCACAATGTCTTCTTATTTGGCGATAGACGGGACCCCTTCATTCTCAGGCCCCTGTACAGTTGTACAGGTTGGACCTTTGGAATGTCCGCACCTACACTGGCTCCACCAATCCTTCAACTCTATATTAAAGACAAGATCTCTATAACATTTTGTTGATCCAAAGTCATGGTTAGTCACCTGATGGGAGTCGGAAAGAAGATTATCATAATTTTTTTGCCCTCAAAGAACTATAATGCTGGCTATAGCTGACATCTTAAAGGAGATATCATTTAAGGAAGTGGTATTGCAGATGGAACAACTCAATATTGAGTTCTTCAGGTGGCCAGAAACCATCTCTGAGCTGCATTGCCAAATCTATCAAAGTATAAAGGATCATGGGACCGAATTAAGAGTCCAGACAAAAAGGTGTTAATGTTACATTGGTAGGTGCCCAGTCCAGCATCACTTCAAACAGGAGCATGAAAAGAGGTGGAACAGCCAGCTCCATCTCAGAGATATTAGAGATTGTATTTATTCTAATTCTAAGTCCTTGAAAAAATATGTTATTATTCATCATGTCAATTGAATTAAGCAAAATGTTCATAGGTGGTCAAATACAATGATGTAACTGCTACGATGACCTTGGTAAGCATTATGAAATCAAATCCAAAAACTGATGAAGATCAGGAATCCTTGGATAAAAAAATAGATCAGCGAAGTATATATATTGTAACAGTAGTGTACATTTTTGAGTAAGTCATTTTCTTCCATTTAAATTGGCATCTTTAACGGATAGTGTTTTCTTGTAGTAGTTATGAATGTTAATGAGGTCTCATGGTGTCAAGGTGCGCTAGTCAGACAAGTCAATGTCAAGGGTTGACCAGGTTTATTAAATCTGGCTGAAATCCACAATATGTGATATAGGTGTAATAGCGTCACTGCCCCTTCATTCTGAGGATTCAGGGAGTCTAGAAGTTGGACCCCTCCAGATCATCACTAGGATTCCAGGGAGTCTAGAAGTTGGACCCCTCCAGATCATCACTAGGATTCCAGGGAGTCTAGAAGTTGGACCCCTACTGATCATCACTTTATACTGTAGGAAAACCCATTTCTATAGAGCATCGCACAACAAACATTTTTTACTATTTACTATTTAATAGGTCTTGAGGCTTGTCATAAATATTTTATAGATTGGATTAAGAACTCTGTGACCTACTGAGTTACCAGGAATGAAATGCCCAGAATTAGTTGACCTCATTTGAGCATTCACTTTACATAGCATCTGGTGTGCTGTTTCTCCTCAAGGAGATATCAGCTGGTGTAGAGGGTCTTACTAATTTGCATTCACTCTCCTGCTCATCGTGTATCTGTTCCAGACAGTCCAATTCATTTTTAGAGTAATTTGCTGTTTTTTTCTTAGTTAAAAATGAGGGCCCCAGGGTTTCTCTTTTTAGGAACTGCGGTTGTCACACTACATTCAAGAACACTGAATTAATTTGTTTCTATTATCTTTCTATCACACTATCTGTGCCAAATCTAAGGGTTTTAAGATCCACCTTCTGGAGAAATCTCATTGGTCTACGACAACAACCACCTTCAAGAGGACCTTAATTTATCTACCTCAGCAGTGTCCCCAACTCCAGTCCTCAAGAGCCACCAACAGTGCATGTTTATAAGATTTCCTTGGTATTGCACGGGTGATGGGATTTTCAGCTAGGTAATGTTAAAGAAATCTTGAAAACATGATCTGTTGATGACTCTTAAGTACTGGACTTGTGGAACACCTCTGTATCCACCTTCTGGAGAACCAACACTTATCTACCACAGTATCTGACTTCTGTAGAACCTTCATTGATCTTGCATAGTATCCCCCTTCTGGAGAACCTTCATTGATACCCCACAGTATCCACTTTCTAGAGACTCTTCATGGATCTACCACAGTATCCACTTTCTGTAGAATATTTATTGAGCTTTTACAGTGTTCACCTTTTGGAGAACCTTCATTGATACTCCATAGTATCCACCTTCTAGAGAACCTTTATTAATACTCCACAGTATTCACCTTTTGGAGAGCCTTCAATGATATGCTACATTATCCACTTTCTAGAGAATCTCCATTGATCTACCAGTGTCCATCTTCTGGAGAATCTTCATTGAACTATCCACCTTCTGGAGAACTTTTATTGATCTTCCTTAGCATCCACCTTCTGGAGAATCTCCCTTAGTATCCATCTTCTGGAGAATCTTCCTTAGTATCCACCTTCTGGAGAACTTTCATTGATCTTCCTTAGTATCTACCTTCTGGAGAACTTTCATTGATCTTCCTTAGTATCCACCTTCCACAGTATTCACCTTCTGACATTTCAATCGGGTATTTCTCATTGAGTCCCATTGGTGATGGTGTATACGCTTGGATGATCTTAAAAACGTGCTGCTTGTGGCTGCCAAGGAACATGTCGAGGAACACTTCACTTAGATGACATAAGCAAAGGTAATATTTGAAATTAGGAATAAGAACAAAACAAAATTAAATCCAATGTCAGCCAAGTTTCTTGAAATCATAAAGAAACTTCCCAGATACTTTTATTGCAGAAAGCAGATGGATAGGGAGAGCATGAATGCACATGTATGCAGCTCACAATTAAAAACGTGACAACAGGAAATTAAAGCCTATCTCAGATAATAGAAATAATTGTGTTTTTTACGTAAAGGCAGTTGAACAACAAGACATTAAACCAGCAAAGAATGGCAGTCTGGTTAACTATTCCGAAAATGAAGCAAGTGAGTCGAATTGTAATAAAAGAACTCAACTGCTAGAACAAACCCTGTACAGCTGTGCATGTGATTAACCCCCGCCCCAGAAATTAAAACTTTTAAATGTGTTCTAGAGAAAATCTGTTTTATTACATATGCAAATGAGGGAGTTTTGTTGTATCACCATGTGGCCAGGTTCTTGGGGTACCTTTCTGCCCCCTCAATTAGAATTCCCCAGCCTCCCCTTATGGTGACTGCACTCACTTTGGAGCACTGCCGGATTTAAAAGGAAATTGTGAACAGGTTTTTTTCCCATATAAACTGCTGCCACCACCAGTAAAGGTCCCTTTACACGCCGCTACAGAAGGTTGGAAACAACCGGGTGTTGGAGACAAATGTATCTTGCACCGTCAAATCAACCCGAGGTAGCGGCGTGTAAACTAGCTTGTTGCCACCCGTCACTGTCGGCACCTGTTTCAGAGCAGTGCTCTAAAACAGGTTGGTTTCAACCCGATGGTAGCAGCGTCTAAATAAGGTACGGTAAGGTTTTTTCGCCACCTAGTTAACTCCCTGGGGCATGACACAGCCTCCGGGATACCGCCCCCCTTCAGCGATCATTGGTGGAAGCTTCTGCGTTACGATTGGTTGTCACTGCATAGGGCGGCATATTTAAGGAGCTGACCAGTCACACTACACAATTGCAATAGCGTCATGTATTAGCCTGCCTCCCTGCGCTGGCTGGCCAATCATGATGCTATTGCATTGTCCAATCATCGTACGAGCGTCTCGTAATCCACAATTCTGGCATGCCTATGTGTTGTCCCTGCTGCCCCAGGTCCTCCCATATTCCCTTCTGTAGCGGCGTGTAAATGAGGTAAGGTGCTTTACAGAAGTTAACTTGAGCACCCGGCGGTGCCTCCAGAGATAGATTAAACCTTCTGTAGAGCACCTTGTAGCGGCGTGTAAAGGCGGTATCGGGTACCGTTTGCAACTGTTCAATGTGCTCGTGCACGTGAGACACCCGGTTGTTTCCAACCTTCTGTAGTGGCGTGTAAAGGTACCTTAAGGCATTATGTACAGAATTCTACAATGGTACAGGTGAATGGTTCAATGAATTAGAATATCATCAAAAAGTTCATTTATTTCAGTAATCCAATACATAAAGTAAAACACATACATTACATAGAGTCATCATCACACAATGATCTATTTCAAGTGTTTATTTCTGCTAATGTTGATGAATGTGGCTTATAGCCAATGAAAACCCAAAGGTCATTGTGGCGCCCCTCTGGCTAGGCGTCACAGAGAGGTATTGCACTCAGACAATAAATGTGTTATCTCTGTAAGTTGTCAGTTCAGGGTTTAACCTGTGGAGTCTCAAGTTACACATAACACTCAGGACTAGGCCAGCTTATAATATGGGGGGACAGATTATTTAGTAGGTCCCAAAAGGGGGTGGAGCCTAGGCTAGAGTGAGAAAACCAGGAAGTTAGGAGAGTTTTACCTCAGACAGTGCTGGGAAGGCATTAAAGTAAAAAAAGAGACAGCGTCACAGACCTTCGATGGTGTAAATTCTTAGTGCCGTTTATTCCATGGTCAACAGAAGCGACGTTTCGACCACTGCTGTGGTCTTTATCAGGTCTGTGACGCTGTCTCTTTTTTTACTTTAATAATTGATAATCACCGGATGTGAACTCTCCGGGGTGGACGTGCGTCCAGGTGCGGACTGGAAGCTTGAAGGTCCTGCAAATACTTCAGGTGCTGTGACCAACTACCCCTTTTTGTAAGTGCTGGGAAGGCAGTCAAGGAAGACGAGCCTGACAGTACCGCTGACAGGAGGGATCCCCATCTTTAAGTGGGGGCCCAGGACAGAAGGCAACGGACCAGGACTGGTTGGAGCCGGCTGCTCACATTGGGGGTATACCGGCAGCACAGGAAGCCGAGGCGGTCAGAAGTTCATCTCTGACCGCAAACCCACGGGCTGCGGGCTCAGAGTAATCGGGTTGCCGTTAGCGCCACAAGGGCATCTCACCCCTCAGGACTGAAAGCGGTTCAGGACACTAGAGGTAACGGGCCGAATTCCGGTGGCGGGAGAAATAGTGCGCTCCTGCTGCTCCTGTCCGTACCGGCATGGAAACAACCTTACCTACTAGATACAGATCGTAGGACTGGCGGGAGAGCTCTGCGAAGGTGGTAAAGACAGAGAAGAGTATAGTAGACCCCGAAAGACTAAGAGGGAACATCTGGAGACTCCATAAGGGGGACCCTGAACCGGCAACAGACACCCAGTAAACCGAACTGTATAATTTCTGCCAGTAGCCAGTAAACAGGAGTTTGAGTTGAATTGGTCTTTGTGATTCTTCTCGCCTGTGCCCGGAGGGCTCAGCACCATCAGCAGCATCTCACCGGAGGTATAAGAACAGCAACAACTAATCTCCTCATCTTCCTCCCCCTCACCATCCTCCATCACCGCTGCCTTGAGATAAAAGCTCCACCTGTGGGGAGCTGTACCACACTCTGCTGCACCCATCATCACCTCAGCGGCCAGCTTGCAGCGCCGATACCTATATTACCAGGAACTACAGGTGGCGTCACGTTCCCTTGTAAATATTCCCTCCCCACCATCTAAGAAATGATAACCAGAGCACAGAACCGGGAACCCGACCACCCGTGATCCCCCATCCAAGAAGCCATCAGTCCCGGTATCCGAGTACCGCTAGCCCTGGGCTCATCATCATTATCTTAGAAAATTCAAGTAGGGAGGATGAAGGGTTAAAAACCACGCAGCTGTATTCCACAAGACCTCAAAGGGTGAATATAATATTTATTTATTAGTCAATGCGGTTAAGGATTCCCTGATATTGATTTGTCCTGAGGAAGAGGCCATGGAGCCCTGAAATGTGTTGACTAATAAATCAATATTATATTCACCCTTTGATGTCGCATGGAATACGGCAGCACAGTTTTAACCCTTCATCATCCCTACTCTATATGCACCATGCTGGGGACTGACTGCAGCAACTGTGATATGCTTTTATAGAGGTTGTGACTCTCACATCCACACAAGGTGGAGCCTTTGATATAAATTTAGGTCATATTTTATCTCTCAGACCCTTCATCCTCCCTACTTTAATTTTCTGAGAAAATTACCTTTGGGTTTTCATTGTCTGTAAGCCATTATCATCAACATATATGGAGATAAGCACTACAAATAGATCACTCTGTATGTAATGACTCTGCATAATATAAGCGTTTCACTGAAATAAATTAACTTTTTGATGATATTCTAATTCATTGAGATGCACCTGTATATGTAAGTTTCCAAGCCAATCTGTATAATGTAAAAAGTAACTTTAATTATATTCACCTGTGAGTGGTCCGGTCTGATGGGCGGCACTGATCTCGATCTGACACCTCCTCTCTGTTTGCGATCACAATCCTCCTTCCCTGCTTAATGTGGATGACGCTTCCTACGTCAGCCACACTGTGTTTTCCATCATGCTCAAGTACACGCACACGTCTCTCTGCTGTGGGCTGAGCAAAGTACTGTAATGAAGAGGTCCCCAACTCCAGTTCTCAAGTCCCACCAACAGTGCGTGTTGTCAGGATAACCTTAGTATTGTGCTGATGGTAATTTAATCATCTGTACTGGTGATGATTCCAACCCCTGTGCAATACTAAGGAAATCCTGAAAACCTGCACTGTTGGTGGGCCTTGAGGACTAGAGTTGGGGAGCAGTGCTGTAAGGCACAGGTGCAGGAAAGGTCAAAGAATACCGGTACATGTGCACTACAATACTTTGCTATGCCCCCAGCAGTGGAGAGAGAATGCATGTTAGCAAATGCGCAATGGAGGAGACTGTATGAATAACGTAGGATGTGTCATCCACATGAAGCAGGGAAAGAGGACAGTGGTCACAAACAGAGTGGAGGTGCCGGATCAAGACCAGCAGCGGCCATAGGTGAGTATAATAAAAGGCATTTTTGTTTGTTATGCAGATCGGTTTGGGGAATTATATTCAGTATTCTAGATATTTGTATACAATGCCTTACTGGTGGTTGTCGTGTTCTACTTGGGAAAAACCTGACGACAGGTTCACTTTAATTCAATGCACATACAGAGTGTCAGTGTGTGCAGGAGTAGAGTTCTCATCTCCCTCCTCTGTACATTAGCCGATTGCTAAACAACAAGATCACAAATCAGAGGTGGCTGATGACAGAAGAGAATGCGCACAATGTCATTATATGCATGCTCTGGTCTCCAGTTCCTGTGAATTGCATCCACCTGCTGATGCGTGATCCTCTGTGCAGCAAATGGCCAATGCACACAGAAGAGGGAGACAAGAGTGCATGCTCATTGATATTGTGTGCAAACACTCACCCCCTGCATGACAGTGCACGTGCGCTGAGGTTTCATACTTCTGTGTATAGCAACTGCTTGCTACAAACAGGACCTGAACCTATCACAAGGATGTCATGCCCTGCTGAGAGTTCTGGGTTATCAGAGGTCAGAAGATCACAACGTTTTGTTGATTTCAGGTACTCTTTAGAGCCTGCTCAGCAATTATCATGAGTCAAGCAGAATTATTTCCTTTCAGTGCTGATGGGGTTAAGAGTTCCTTTCTTTTTCCAATGATATTCCTTAAAGCTTTAATCTTAGCTGTTGCACGTTATGACCACTCTCTTTCTCTATATAAACTCACTCCTAGCTCTCTCTTATGCCGGTTATAGATCTTCTATGCTGACCACTCTGGTGAAGTTATTCCTGTGGAAACTGAGGCGTTCTCTCCAGTAGAAGCTATGAAGTTACTTTGTTTGTGTTATTCCCACTTGTTTGTCTCTTCCCCTGTGTTTCTTATTACAGTTATAAGACTAGTATCTTGCTGCCCTGTGCATTAATCAGGGCTAGCACAGAGTGACCCAGGGCCTAGGCATGTGATCGCTTTTAGGGAGAAAGACCCATCTAGGGATGATAGGGAGCTCAGGGTTCAGATTAACCCCTTCCCAACCTATGATGTTGTACAACGTCATGGGCCGGTAAAGGGGGTTTGATGTGAGCTCCGGCGCGGCGCTCACATCAAAGCCCTGACATGTCAGCTGAACTCATCAGCTGAGATGTCAGGGTAACAGCACCGATCGGATCCGGGATCCGATCGGCGCTGTTAACCCCTTGGATCCCACTGTCAATCCCGCGGCGGGGAACGAGCTGTTCCCTGTCTGCTCCGGAGATCCTGTGATATTATCGCAGGATCTCCGGTGCTCACATGACAGCCCGGGGTCCTGGCTAGACCCCGGATGCTGTCACTGAGCAGTTCCGTGTTGTGGTTGGCAGGCGCTGCCAACCACAACAGGTCCGCGATGCTGAGAGATACAGATGAGCTGCAGCTCATCTGTATCTCCCAGAAACGATCGGACTGTGCAGCAGGGTGCCTCTTAAAGAGGCAGTGTAAAAATAAGAATCAATCAAAAAATAAAGTTTTTAAAAACCTGTAAAATAAAAAAAAATATATATAAAAGTTCAAATCACCCCCTTTTTCCCCAATCACAACAAAAGTATTAAAAATAAATAAATACACATGTTTGTTATCGCCGCGTTCAGAATCGCCCGATCTATCATCGTATTAAATCCGTTAATGAGAGCCATAAACTCTGTAACAGAAAAAATGGTCCAAACACCAAAATTCAGTTTTTTGCTCGCCGCAACATTGCTATAAAATGCAATAACGGGCGATCAAAACTGCGGATCCCCCCCAAAAAGGTATCATTAGAAACATTAGCTCAAAATGCAAAAAATAAGCCATCATACATCCCCAGATCCTGAAAAATGAGGGTGCTATGGTTCGCAGAACAAAGCGAAAAAGTCTGTTTTTTTGTTTGTTTGTTTTTTAAACATGTGAATTTTTTTTTTTTGCAATTTCACTGCATTTAGAATTTTGTTGCAATTTCCCTGTACACTATATGGTAAAATAAATTATTGCATATGAAAGTACAAGTCGTCCCGCAAAAAACAAGCTGTCATATGTCTATATTGACAGAAAAATAAAAAAGTTATGGCTCTCGGAAGCAGCGAAGCAAAAATCGAAAATGAAAAATGAAAAATTCCAAGGTCATGAAGGGGTTAAGGTGAGTTTTAAGGGATGACCCCTCTTCACTCTCTCTATTGCCAAGGTCTCCTTTTTACCTTGTTCCCATCATGTAGCACCAGACGTCAAGTGTTTCATCATTGCGGCATGACAGGACCACATAGCAGATCCTGTCTTCATGCATAAGAGAAGGGCACGAACATTTTTGCTCCTGCACACACCAACACCGTGTGTATTAGTGTTCAGCCACTTCAGAGTCTGTGTGTGCAGTGCTGAGGAGTTATACCAGACAGCACTCCCAAGCGAGCCCTAACAATCACCATGAGAGGTGGAGTTTTGTAACTGAGCGGGTGCAAAGGTGCACCAAGCCCTTGGCCACACCAAGAGTGCACCGAATCCCCTTTTTTTACCTACATAATAAAATTGTCTCCAAAATACATTTGCTAAAATTGATAGAAACAAACTAATTTTAAGAAGGACAAAGTTCCCTATAACATGAAGGTATATTTGGGTCTACTTCACTTTGGAGGGTCACAGACTACCTTTTAATTGTATATATAACCTATAAAAAGGGGTATGGACCTTTTGATTGTGTCTAAAATGGTTTTCTTTGGTTCTTTGAAACTTTTGCACAAGGAAAGCTATAAAGAGAAACAGGACTCTATTAATCCGGTATGTACAAGAGTCGGGTAAATTATGTATAGCTGATACTATTTTGATGGATTCAAAGTACTTTGCGCCCTTCCAGTTGGTCTACGTCGCTAAATAATTTATTAATTTTGCTTTCTTTTACGTCATTTTTTTTGCACATTGTTACATGTGTCAAGAATAGATGTTCAAATTTTAAAAGACTTTATTGGAAAAGCGACGGTAAAACTAACAGTAGAGTAGCTGGGCTGCAATACCAGACACAGCCCGTGAGTGCTAATGTCTCTGGAAAGAAAAGCTACGGTATCTTATATTGCAAATCCACTTAATTCCCATAATTATATTACAATTGACAAAAAATGTCCCGTTTGTGGATTTTAATGACATTCGAGATAAATTGACCTATTGTGTGTAAGACAAATAATACAAAAGAGCGATATTACCGGAGACTGAAAGATGATAGAAGTAGGCGGAATTACTCTACACATTAGTGATCATGAAAATATTTTCTTATTACTTTTATAAATTAAATACATTTGGTAAGGCAGATCAATAAAATGGAATCAGTCAGCAGGATCAACCCTCCAAAGGTGTGTATATGGCCATGTAGGTCATAGAAGGTTGAGTAAACCGACACCTTGATATCTGTGATTTGATATTCTATTTCAAAGAAATCCAGTTTTTCCTTAATATATAAATGAGCTGTTAAGATCTATGTTCTGGACATAGATCTCCCCGAGAATCTGCCTCAAGGGCTTATTGTACATCACAGGGGGCGTTACTAGCGTGAGACATGTAATGACTGACAGTCTGCTCTCCTGATCTATATGTCTCACATGGGTTACCCCCACTATCATTTAAAAGAAGCTCTAAAGGCACATTCTCGGGGAGATCTATGTACATCCCATAGATCTTAAGAGCTCATTTACATACTAAGAAAAATATGAATCTCTCTGAAATAAGTTATTGGATTGTAGATATCAAGGCTTCAATTTATTCAACTTTCTTCACGCCCATCTAGAAAGTTTTGGAGGGTCGATCTACTGACAGATTCCCTTCAATATACTATATATTTCTGGCTGTATGAAGTGATCTAGAGGAGGCTTTCTATTCTCTGTACGATAGGCTGAGCAGAGCACCTGATTCGCCCAAGGGCCTATGGGAACTCGGTACCCGGGCGTGAAGTTGCAGGGATGTCACTGGTGGCCCGCCTGCAGCCGTGGCCCTAGTGGTCAGCTTAAAAATTGGGGGAGTTGTAGAAAAGGGAATAAAGTTTATCGTGACTCCACCTGCAGATTCTGGTGATGGTCACCAGCGCCACTTCAGACCTCTGGAGACGATGGTATTGCAGCTTGGATGTTGCAGCTCCCTGCAGGTGGACCTGAGTCCCCGGGACAGATCAGCACTTGTGGTGGTGGTGCTGGATATAGTCTGTGGAGGAGTGCAGCGGTTTACGATGAACGGAGACACTGAGGCTGTATGACTCTGTACGGGTACTTTACTGGAACCGGTTCAGATGGCAGTTTAGGTTACAGCTTTTACAGTTTTTAGACGGGTAGCTGACCGGGGTAGTCACAGAAGAGGGTAAAGTCTTTTTGAGGTTCCCGCAGTATACCTTCTTTTGTCAGTCCCGCGTCCTGCTGTTCTGTCCTGCGCCTCCTCACTTTCATTGCGCTGCCCTGCCTGTTCTGAACAGGGATGTCGGGGCTGCTGAACAAGCCCACGACGGCCGGGGTCGATGGCTCAGGGGGTGAACTCGCCTGTTCCTTTCCTCAGAGCCGACACTCCGTTGGTGGACTAGGATTCCCCCGGACTATGGACGGTCTGATATGGGGTTTCCTCGTTCTTTTCCTGGGCTGCCTTTTTCTCTCAGGCCCCCTCCCTGGGAGACCCTTCTCTCTCTCGGGCTCCCACCTTGCTTCCTTCCTCAAACCAAACTAGAACTATCTGTGTGATTTCCCACTTCACCTAACTACTCCCCTCTGGGACTGGGTCTCTGTCCTAAGATTTAACCCCATCATCCCTGGCTAGTGTGCATGAGGGCTAGGGTGGGAACCTCATGTTGACTTTACACTCCCCTGTGACAGGAACACTGCACACTCTATTGTGGGTGCAGTACCCCTACTGTGGCGCACTGACCAGTGGGGCGCCACACCCTTACTACCATAAACCTTATTTTTCCTCTCCTTCCAAGAGCCATAGCTTTTTTATTTTGCTATCAACATATATGACAGCTTTTTTTGTCGTAGGACAAGTTTCTAGTTTTGAATGACACCAATTATTTTAAAATATACATTACATTGCAAACGTTTGGGCACCCCATGTCAAAATTACTGTTATTGTGAACAGTTAAGCAAGTTGAAGATGAAACAATCTCTAAAAGGAATAAAGTTGAAGAATGGCACATTTCCTTTGTGTTTTAAGCAATAAAGAAAACAATATTTTCGTTTAGATTTTAAAAATTACAAAAAGGAAAATTGATTGATGCAAAAGTTTGTGCACCTTGCAGGGTTAGTACCTGGTAGCACCCTTTTATGCAAGCATCACATCTTGTAATCACTTCTTGTATCAGCAAAGAGTCTTTCAGGGATAGTCATCAATTTTTCCTTGGAAAAGTCTTCCAGTTCTGTGAGATACCTGAGTCGTTTTGCATGCTCTGCTATTTTGAGTGAGATTCACACAAAGCATCTGACAAATAAGGTTATGAGATAAAATACAGTTAGGTCAATATATATTTGGACACTGACACATATTCAAAGTATAGTTATATAATGGACATGAACTTAAAGTCAAGACTTTTCGCTTCCATTTGAGGGTATCCACATTAAAATTGGATGAAGGGTTTAGGAGTTTTAGTTCCTTTACATGTGCCACCTTGTTTTTAAAGGGACCAAAAGTTATTGGATAATTGACGCAAAGGCTGTTTCATGGAAAGGTGTGGACAATTCCTTTGTTATTTCATTCTCAGTTAAGCACATAAAAGGTCTGGAGTTGATTTGAGGTGTGGTGCTTGCATTTTGAAGATTTTGCTGAAAAGTAAACATGCGGTTAAAGGAGCTCTCCGTGCAGGTGAAACAAACAAGCCATAATTCACCTGCAAAAGCAGAAAAAAGCCATCCAAGGAATTTGTACAATGTTAGTAGTGCTAAAATCGACAGTTTGGTACCTTCTGAGGAAGAACGAAAGCACTGGTGACCTCAACAATGCAAAAAGACCTGGAAGCCCTTGGAAGACAGCAGTGGTGAATGATCGCAGAATAATTACCATGGTGAAGAGAAATCCCTTCACAACCAAGTGAACATCAATCTCCAGGATGTAGGTGTATCAATATCCATATCTACCATAAAGAGAAGACTATATGAAAGTAAATACAAAGGGTTCAATGCACGGTGCATTTGCATCGCTCACCTGGGCTGTGGCTCATCTTCAGCTCTTTTACAGATGGTGTAAAGTTTGCATCAAGAATTTGTTAAAATTTTATTGAATCTGTTTTTTATTCTACACATGAAATGTTCCCCGTGTCATTGACTGCAACACAATCCCAAAGCATGAATGATCCACCCCCATACTTAATGGTTAACGAGATGTTCCTTTCCTGAAACTCTGTGGTCCTTTTTCTCTACACATACCTTTGATCGTTGCGGCCAGAGAATTGTATTCTAACCTGATTGGTCCACAGGACTTGTATCTAAAATACATCAGGCTTTTTTAGATGTTCTTTTGCATACTTCTGACCAGGGGTGAACATATCATTGATTCAACCTGTGCAGCCACACAGGGGCTAGAGAGGTTAGGGGGCCCATTTCTACTTCCAAAGTAGGAGGAATTGTGCATTATGATGAGATTTTAGCCTGCAAAGGGAAGGGCCCATATTTCATTTTTTCCACAGGGGCCCTTTCCTGTCTTTGTCAGCCAGTGTTTCTGACTCCGACATTTATGGTGAAGACTCAAGAGAGGTTTTCTTCTGATGACTCTTCCATGAACGCCATATTTGTACAGGCATCTATGAACAGTAGAACAATGTACCACAACTCCAGAGTCTGCTATATCTTACTGAAGGTCTTTTGTAGTCAAGCAGGGATTCTGATTTGCCTCTTTACCAATCCTAAGACCAGCTCTCAGAAATTTAGCTTGGTCTTCCAGACCTTATCTTTGCCTCCACTGTTCTTGTTAACGGCATTTCTTATTTACATTTCGAACAGGAGGAAAAGGAAACTTGAAAATGCTTTTTCTCTTCTAAGGTCGGGTTCACATCACAGCAAGATCAGGCCAGGGCTGTCCAGCGTAAACCTGACAGCCCCGGACCCGACTTTGCACTAATGCAGCCCTATGGGGCCGGAAGGAGCCAAATGGCAGCTACCGTGTTTCCCCGAAAGTAAGCCCCCCCCGATTGTAAGGCCGCCTAGGGGTAAAGGGGGGGCCTGCTAATGTAAGGCCTCCCCCAAATATAAGGCCTTACAACCGGGGGGGCTAATGTAAGGCCCCTAGCGGGGGGGGAGAGCGGGAGCGGGTCGCACGTCACGTGCGCCCGCTCATTAGATATGCACTGCATCCCCCTGTCAATCAGCGACAGGGGGAGCAGTGCATTATATATATGGGCCCCCTCCTGCTGGCACGCTACCCCCCCAGTTGGTGTTCTGAGGCCCCCCTGCTGCTGTTGCTCACATCTTACCCTCCAGGGTCTTCTTGCAGCAGCCAGCGCGTCGGTCCTCCGTCCTCGGCTGTCTCCCGGATCATGTGACCGGCCGGTCGCAGTCGCGATGACGTCATGCGCTGCGACGGGTCACATGATGCGGGAGACAGCCGAGGACGGAGGACCGACGCGCTGGCTGCTGCAAGAAGACCCTGGAGGGTAAGATGTGAGCAGCAGCAGCAGCAGGGGGGGCCTCAGAACACCAACTGGGTGGGTAGTGTGCCAGCAGGAGGGGGGCCCATATATGTAATGCACTGCTCCCCCTGTCGCTGATTGACAGGGGGATGCAGTGCATATCTAATGAGCGGGCGCACGTGACGTGCGACCCGCTCCTGCAGTGTGCCAGCAGGAGGGGGCCTGTAGGCCACACTGCTGGGGCACCCAATATAAGACCCCCCCGAAAGTAAGACCGGGGGCCACTTTTAGCCCCCAAAAAAATGTAAGACAGGGTCTTACTTTTGGGGAAACACGGTATTTGCCATCCAGTTTCCATCTTTCCGGGAGAAATCAGATTTTTCTCCTGGACACAAAAACGTTGCTTGCACCATTTTTGTGTCTGGGGAAAAAAACAGACAAAATCGGATCTGCCCTCTGGTTCTGTTTCAATATCAGGTCCGGGGCTGTCCGGTTTACACTGGACAACCTTGGACCTGATCTTGCCATGGTGTGAAATCGGCCTTATAGCCTTCTCCTGCTTTGTGGGCCTCCACCATTTTCATTTTCAGAGTTCTGGCAGCTGCTTAGAAGAACCCATGGCTGCTGTTTTTTGACACAAGGTTAGAGGAGGCTGGGTTTTTATACAGCTGTGAAATTTTCATCACCTGACCTCTCCTAATGATCAAAGTGAACAATAACTTTACCAGGCTAATTAAGGTCTGAAACCTTGGTTATCTGTGCTCACAAATCTACAACCTTTGGATCGTCCTATTTTCCTTTTTGTAATTTTTAACATTTTAAAAATGAAAATACTTTTTTTTTGTTTCCAATGCAAAGAAAAAGTGTCATCTTGAATGTTATGCTCTTTAGAGATTATTTCATCTTGAACTTGCTTAACTGGTCACAATAACAGTGATTTGGACTGGGGGGTGCCCAAACCTTTACATGCCACTGTAATCAACTGTAAATAATTGGGGGGAAAAATGGGGGGACCCACAGTTCTAACAATGTTTTTTTAGGTTTTACTTTACTGAGTTGATTGTAAATTGACAATTACGGTATCTGGTAGCATGATTCTTTAGATCAGTACAATTAGGTACCAACCTTGTATAATGGGTTTTTTTTAGCAGTAAAAAAATCTGAATTTGGTATACCGAAAAAACTGCAATTTGGCATAATTATTTTTTTTTCACATTATTTACCTAATGGATGAAATAATTTCATATTTTGATAAATTGGGCATTTGCAGATGTGGCAAAACCAAATATATTTATTTTCTAATTTCTTTATTCTCATATAGGGAAACAGCGGAGGGATGATTCAAAATTTTATGTTTTCATTAATATTTTAATTTATTTTTTTTCATATTTCTTTTTATACATTTTTTTTAGTCCCTCCAGGAAAATTGAAGCTGCAATCATTTGATCACTTAGACAAATACGCTAAAATACTTGTAAAGGAACTCAACCTTCTTCATAATGTTATCTAGCTTGGAAAGTGGTGAAATATGGCAATTCACTTTAATTAGGAATTTGTCTTCTTTCTGCCATCAAAAACCATTGCTTTTCCTAGTCTTTTTGCCTGCCTCTAACTGCACTGATATCTGAATGGAGTACAGATACTTGCAGTGAAATACCGTAGTCTCCTCCCCTGACTGCTGTGAGCAATCTCCTGCTGCAGTTTATCATCAGAGTTAGTGAGACACAGGTGATGACTGACCCATCACTGCCATCATCTGTACTCCGAATGAGTAAACTATGATATCAATGCAGCTGAAGACAGGAAAATAGACAGTCAAAATTAAGTCTGGAAGTCACTTATATGTATATTTTTTTATTTACAAGAACAAATCCTTTAATAAAGTTACTTGCAAAGTTACAAAACTTTCCATTCTGGACAAAATTATGAAAAACTAGTTTAGCTACACTTTCAATATGTAGTCAACTATTTCTGGCATTCTTATAGGGAATATCTTTTGTAAAGTCTACCATGACTGGTGCCGCACAGCACCTATATCAATATCTGCACTGAAGAAAGAAAGAACCTGTTAGGACTTTGGATCTTCTATTGACATTCTGTGCATCTCACCCCTTTTCAAGATGGTATCCACTGCTTTGCACTTGTTCATATGATCCTCCTCTCTGCGTTTATAAACCTCAGTCTACCATCTAGCCATGCTCGAGTATTCAGTGTGAAATCCTGGCTTCCTGTGCTTTACCAGTTTGATCCACCACCTGCTAATCCATTCATGCTTCTTCAGAAGATGCCATTGGACTCCAGCAATTTCACCTGCCTCCAGCTTCTCTCCTGATTTCTGCTGCCTGTGTTTATTTCCCTGACTCTGTTTCTGTTTCACCAAGCCCAGTGTCACATAAGCCTCGTGTGCCCTGTTAGAACTTACTGAACTATTGTTTATTATGCAGATGCAGCTCTCTGGACATTCAGGACTCTTTTAAATCTGCACTGCACTAACAAGTATTGGACTTGTTTTTCTGTGGATTCCCACTCCCAGACCTCTGGATGTTTATTATTGGACTGTGTTTTTCTCCATCATTTTGTTCCCTGTGAGAATTATTATTAAAGACTTTCTTATTTACGTTATCGTGCTAGAACTATTTCAAAAGACTTTCAGTTGTTACGTCTTTGAACTTACTTATTTGCTTCACTTCAACTTAAAGGTGCCTTGTGTGATAAATATAGACTTGTTCACCTTTAAATTTGGTTTCAGCCTTTTTGCGCTCCCATCTGCTAATAGATTCCTGAGTAATCCTACAGTACATTACAGAACCATAAGTTTGTCATTCGAGATGGAGGTGGAAATCCAAAAGAAGGAAGAACCCCAAGCACATTGTGTCCAACTAAGGTGTATAACAGAAAATGAAATGGGCACAAGAAATGGGGATGTGTCAGTCCTTGTTCTTATCTCTGTCCATATCTATGCATTTCAGATTGTTCTAGCATTTTTCTGTGTGAATATTAATGCACCATTTTTTACATTTTGTGCTATAACATTTAAACATTTCTCTAAAAGCTGTAAATATCTCCCAAATATTTGTAATTGTGTTGAATATCTCGGCTCGTAGATGTTCTTTAATTATCTTAAACTTCTAATTAGAAGCAGCGGAGAAGTTTTAAAAACATTTTTTTAGCTAATTAAATTGAAGCTCATTAGGTCCATGAAGACCTCGCCGTGTCCTCTTGAAGGACTTTCCCGCTGACTTTTAATGATGTCGCCATCGGTTATTGTCGGGGAATTATTTCTTGTCACGTTTTTCACATTGAGCTCTATAGATAACACAAAGTACACTTGACTAATAAGAAAAGTATATTTCGATTTGGTAGTCGAGGGCTACATGAGAAATATTAAACTTTAGTTTAGTTTTATTCATTTTTTTATTCTTTTTTTTCATGTTGATTTTATTTCTATAGGTGACTGTTTTATATACAGGTTTAGACGTTACCAACGGGAAACTATAAAGATTCTATTATGCTAGTATAGCATATATTTCAATAGTCGCCTCTCACCAGGAGCGTAATGCTCGCAGTCACAGGGGTGGCGACCGTGACTTGGCCCAGGGATACAGGGGCCCGCCGACCCCATCGCCTGCTTCATCTGGATGTGTGATCCCAAGTAAAAACATCTAGCTCAGCAGTGGCAAACCAGGCAACCACTTTGGAGCCCATGAGTCATGGGGACTCTATGACAGAGCTAGCATCTGGCCCCCCCTTGCCCTTCATCACACATAATAATGATAACAGAGGAAGCGCTCCACTGTCCACTCCGTCCTTCATCATTTTTACGCTGTATCTGCTCTCTGACATCTCAGCACAACGGAGTGCGGTGACGTCCTTTGTGAGTGCCTACTGTACAGAGCGCAAGATGCTAGCACGGAGACTGGAACAGTGGGCGAACCGAGGAGAGGGGAGTACTTATTTATATTTTTAATCAGTCTGTAAACAGTGGCCTAAGGAATATGGAGGGTGCATTAAGCAATATAGGGGTACATTATAATATATGGAAGGATATGAGGCTGCATTTTAATATATGGAAGGATATGAGCCTGCATATATGTGGGCTGCATTATAATATATGGAGTTATATGAGGCTACAATATAATAATTGGAGGACTATGGGGATGCATTATAATATAATGGGGACAATGGGACTGCATTATAATATATGGAGGACAATGGGAGTGCATTATAATAATTGGAGGACTATGGGGGTGCATTATAATATATAGAGGACTATGGGGGTGCATTATAATACATATGAGGGCAAATTATAATGTTTGGAGGAATACATAGGTGCATTATTATTGGAGGACTATTGTGGTGGGAGGATGACCATATATACCAGGATGAGGAGCATATATACCATGAGGAGGACCATATAGTGTATACCAGGAGCAGGACCAGGATAAGGGTCATATTCCAGGCGGTGGATCATACAGTGGGTACGGAAAGTATTCAGACCCCTTTAAATGTTTCACTCTTTGTTTCATTGCATCCATTTGGTAAATTCAAAAATAGAATAAAACCCTTATATACCAAGATGTAGACCATATGTAGCAGGATGGACCCATATATAGCAGGATGGGGATAAATATACCAGGATGAGGGACATTAATACAATGAAGCTGGGTAATTCGTAAGTCTTTATAGGATTTTGAACACTCCACATCTGCCCAATGTGCACGGGGGGGCAGGTCTAAATTTTGCACAGGGGCCCATTTGACTCCACTGTTTCTCACTATTCTATGTGTCTATCATGTTTAAGGTTAATTGACTTCCAACCATTTAACGTTATGGGTCCTATATATTCCAAACTGCTTTTATTGCACATAGCAATCCAATATGTCCAGAATCCGTACCAATTTTCATGCTCTAACTTGAAATCTTTTTGAGACAGCTCTAAGAGCGCCATAAAATAGCAACACAGTAGCACTAATAGCAACTTGTTTCAATTTGCATACAATATTATATCAAGGAAATGCTGCCATCTCATACCCCAATAATACCGCCATTAAATATTCATAATACACAATAGCTAACAAAATGCTTAAAGAATATTACCCTATGGTGCCCAAATGATAATGCCATAACATACCCAAATAATACCTTCAAAGAGATTATAACAATTACTACCATTGCCAGATCCATTTTCCTCCATTAGGTTGCATCTTATGGGATGGATCTCTAAAACGTTTGGTTGATGTGATCAGTTCTTATGCAGCACGGAAAGGTGGCGCCGATGTAGACACAACCACTTAGAACTACGGTGTTGAATGTCGCATAGTTGGTACTTCAGCAACTGGAGTAGCACAACTGGAACAATGCATGTGATGTAGCTGAGCTAGAAAGTGATACTCATGCAGCAGAGCTGAATGGCAGATGTAGCAGGGCTGGTTAATTGATGTAGCAGACAAGAGTAGCTGATGTAGCAGAGCTGGATGACTGATGTAGCAAAGATGTGTAGCCAATATAGCAGAGCTGGATAACTGATGCAGCAGGTGAGTGGCCAATAAGGCAAATCTGGTTAACTGAAGTGGCAGAGATGAGTAGCCCATGTAGCAAAGCTGGACTGCATGCAGTAGAGCGGAGTTACCAATATAGGATAGCTAAAAAACTGATGTAGCAACGCTAAGTGGCCAATGAAGCCAAGATAAATGATGTAGCAATGATGAATGACAGATACAGCAGAGACAGATCATTAACATATCAGAGCTCAATTAATAAGGAGGTAGAACTCAATATCTGATTTAGCAGAAACAGTATGTAAACTTCCTGAATACTCTGGCAGTTTCTTGCTGCCTGATCTAAGGTTGGCTTCACACCACGGCAGAGTCCGGTCCGGGGCTGTCTGGTTTACACCGGACAGTCCCGGACCAGATTTTGACCCCATAGTATCCTATGGGGCCGGATGGAGCCGGATGGCAACTCTCTGCCATCTGGTTTCCATCTCTCCGGCAGAATCTGGGAGAAATTGGATCTTTCTCACCGTACACAAAAACGTTGCTTGCAACGTTTTTGTGTCCAGGGAGAAAAATCTCCCCAATTTGCCATATCCCGGATTCCCCCAGATCCGGTGCAATCCGGCACTCCCTAACATGGGAGCCTATGAGGCCGGAATGCGCCGGTCCGGGAGGATCCAGGAACTGGACACCTACGGCTGCACGCCGCTGTTGTTTCAGGACCGCGGCTAGATCCCAGTGAGCCGTGGTCCTGAGTAATCAGCGGTGGCAGCTGCGTCCGGCGGCACACCGGACCGTAGGGCATATTAGCCGTCCGGTTCTGTGTGCTGATCCAGTCCGGGGCTGTCAGGTTCATCCTGACAGCCCCGGACCGGACTCTACCATGGGGTGAAACCACCCTAAGATGAATGACCCGAGAGAATGAAGTCACAGGGATGCAGCAACCCAACATGTCAAAAAGACTGACTCATTCAACAAACAGTGAATACACAGTGACAACTGCTGGAGAAAGGAAAGCTGGCTTACAATATCGCCAACATTAAAGGGAATCTTTCATCAGGTTTTTGCTATGTAATCTGAAGACCGTATTATATAAGGGTCAACACAGAAATTTTACCCATGTCTCTTATTGTACTTTGTGTTGTTTACCTGCTATGTTTGTTTTAGCAAAAGTAGCTTATCATTGTCTGGCATGCCTCATGTGGTGATTAGCAGCTCACTGTCTATGGACATTGTATACAGAGAGCCTAGTGTGGGCGGAAGCAGCTTTCTCAGTTCTGCTGCATTGCTAAATCTAAAAACTTTGATAGTGTCAGAACCTCTGCTCCCAGTAATCTAATTGATACATAGTTGGATTGGGGGTTTCTTTGCCTATGCCCCACCACAAGGCCATGGGGTGCTCGGAACCTGGGCATTTGCAGTGGGGATGTCATGGATGGCTTGCCTGAGCCCGTGGCCCTGGTGGTCGTTAAAAATGTGTAAAAATAAAAAGGGGAGAAATAAAATAAAGTCTCGTGACGCCACCTACAGTGGCCGGTGATGGCACCGGCGGTGCTGCAGATCCCTGGGGATGATGGATGGGCAAGTTGGGCAGGGTCCTCGTGGCAGTGTGGTAGGATTGGGATTTAACACAGGGAGGTGGCTCTGCAGGTATAATCTCTGGGTTGGACAGGGTCAGGGGCTGGAAGAACTGACACACACACACACACTGGATCTGTTTCCGTACCTTTTACTGGTGATAAAGCAGGCACCGTCCAGGGTACACTCCGGGTAGTCGGGAAGCACTTCAGGATCTCACCATCTGATAAATTTTGAGGCCTTCTCATCCCTGTTAGTGTGTCCAGGTCCTGACCTGTATGAAACCCTGGCCTGACCTCTCCTGTGCTCTTCACTTATCTGGCAAGCGTTGAAAACATTTTGTTGGGCACCGCTTCTCTCCTGCAGCCCCTGGCTCTCTTCAGTGCTGTGCCACAAGTGTTCCCAGAAGACTAAAGTCTCCTGGTTCCCGGTGCTTTCCTTGCTGGGCTGTCTGACCCTTGCAGACTCGAACTCGAGTGTCCGGGTTGCGTCCTGGGGTGAACCGGTATGGCTCCGCTACCTCCACTCTGCTCCTCTCCTTGCCTCCGACCCTCATGTGGAGCCCCAAGGGACGTGGGGTACTCGGTACCGGACCGATCTGCTGCTGGGGATGTCACTGGTGGCCTGGTCCGGACCGTGTCCCTGGCTCAGCACAATAAAAGGGGATTATTTACAAGGGATATGTCACGGGTGACGCCACCCACTTGGTGCGGCCAGTAATAGGGGCCGCCGCTGCTGCAGAACCTCCGGGGGTGATGGAATGGCAGCGGGGATGGTATAGTTCCAGTGGGGAGAACTGTATCCCCCGGGGCAGTAAGGAGTTAAAGTCTGTTGGTCTGTGTGAGTACACTTACTTTGCAGCTGCAGGGATCTCTCCTCAGCGTTGGTGCTGACAGGCTGTAGCTCTGCAGGTTGAGATCTTTCCAGTGCAAGCCTGTATGGGAGGAATGGTCTGCAGATGGAAGCAGGCAGGAGACAATGCAGGGTTTCCAAGGCTTTACTTAAGGTCTTTCAAGCAAGTTACAGGTTATCTGCAGTTCTTTACACAGCTCTTAACATTCAGTTGCATTCTCCCTCTCCGGGTTCCCTTTCCTCCTGCAGCCAGGCTCCTCTCTCCTTGTGACCCCTCACACAGTCTTTAAGTGTGCCTTTCCGGGCTATTACTCTCTCTCTCCGTCTTACACGGGTGTATGCGGACGCTGAACAGTATAGCGGTGACTCGGGCTTCTGTGAGTCCTAGTGTGTCACTGTGCTGCCTGTTCTTTGGGTTAGGAACTCCAGCTTGAAACTAAAGCTCCCCGTCGGTGAATCTGGGGATACCGGGTGAATCGTCGGTCCCCTTCAGAGCCGACACTCTGCTCTAGCCCAGCCTGCAACAGTCCTCCAGCATGAGGCTCTGCCAGGCTCCTTCCTCTGTTTCCTTCGGTATCTAGGAGGGCTTCTCCACCTGCTGTTAGTAGCTTCTGCTGCTGTCCAGGGCACGGGTTACACCGTCCCTTCTCTGTCTGTCACACTCCTGGTGGTTTCAGCATCTTGGACGGGCTTTCCCCCCCATCTGGCTCGCATTGGCTCAGTACGGGTCTGCGCTCCTCAGCTTAGGCTCTTCCAGGACGTGCAATCTCTTTCAACCTTTACATCTCAGCTACTTCAGCCTACTAACTTCCTTCACTCCTCCCCCTCTCTATATACAGTCAGTCACCTGACCTTCTGGTGTGCCCAACCCACTCCTCGTCCACCACTCCTCCGGTCTCATATAGTGTCCGACCTCAGAGCTGGATGTGAACCCTCTCTATGCGTGGGGATGTGGGCTGTGAGGGTGTAGTGTTTACTATGTCCTAACTGCCTGGCTGCAGTACCCTTCTGTGGCCACCTGGACGCAGGGGCGCCACACTCACTCTCGGGTTCCTGCACTGGCTAGGCTTCCTCTGGTACGGGCCTAGCGCTGCTCCACTCACCAGGTGTCTTCACAATCCTCCTTGGAACTGCACTGCCTAACTCCTCCCCCCGGGCCTGAATTTATAGGGGACCTTGCCTGAAGGTGGCAAGTAGAGCTCCCCCTTCAGGTCTGGGGTGGAAGGTGTTGCATGTGTAGGCTACCTGATGTGGAAATCCCTCTGTGCACCAGGTGGTTCTGTGGCAACCTATGCCGCAGGGTGCCACACCTACATCATGTTGCTCTCAGAGGAAGTAGCAAAACTCTGCTGACAGATTCCCTTTAACCCAAGAGGTTGTGAATCCTAGAAGTGTTTTTCAGAGGTACAACCTAGCCATGATCATATCATTACATAACTTTATTTAAAAAAAAGTTTTTTTTTCTCTTTTTAAGCAAGCTTTATTGCAAACACGCAATAATAAAAATGTATTATAATGCACTCTAGGAAGAATAACAGGTTCTTTTATATTCCTAGACCCATAATTGCTGCAGCCCACTTTCAACACTAAGTTTTTTTCCCATGCTCAACTTCTAAGCCGTATAATTTCCTACAATTTCTGGCAGCAATCACGTTATTCACTTTTAGGCATTTCAATGTCCTTGTCATATGGAAATAGCCGAGCTCAGTGTAACAATGTCAAGTCGAGTCTACCTGCGATTATACAACGTGGCTCTTTTGTTTGCTGGTTAATAATTCACTCTCGGCTTGCAAACATAAATCCTTTGTTATGGTGGCAGTGCTAATTGAGAGCAGCACAATGGCAAGAATTCAAGTATCGCCCCATAGAAAACACAATTGCTTCTTTTTCCAACTTCAAAGATCATTTCTCCTCTGAAAATCCGTCTCATGCTTTTAAATCAGATCCATTTTTGTCCCTGTCTTCTATCATCTATTAACTTCAAACACCTGACTAAGAGATGAGGGGAAAACGCAGAAAAGAAAACATCTATTTTAGGCAGTGGAGCAAATGGCATCAGAAACGCTTTTAGTCATTGAACATGTAACAATACATCCATTATGAATTATTATCAAAGCATGAGCCCCTGTGTTGATTGATGGCAGCGGTGAACATGAATTACTTGGCTTCTATATTGAAAGGAGGGGGATGGAGGCTGAGATTAACATTATTATGTAGCACCTTTAACCACAAGGCTGCATAAAATGCTACACGAGCAATAGCGGATAATAGTAAAAACAAGGGAGAGGTTTTTATTTTTCATTGAGGTGAAGAATAATGGTACCGTCACACGTTTCAACATCGCCGGCGATATCACCCGGAAGTGACGTAACATCGCTGTTGCCACTGATGTCGCTCGTGCGTTGATACGTGTAACGTGATGAGTCAACGCCGATAAGTTGCCTCAGTCGACTCGCCAAGTTCCAGTGCATGTAGTGAAACCTGGCGATGTTGCTTAGGCGATCTGTTGTGATTAGGGATGAGCGAATACCTTAATATTCGGACTCGCTATACTCGCAACGAGTAGGTACCGGTACTTGCAACGAGTAGGTACCGGTACTCGCTACTCGTTGCGAGTATAGCGAGTACGAATACTTTCACAGTGTATCTATAGATACACTGAGAAAGTAGCCTACAAGTGATTAAAAGTTGTTAAAAAACAATAAAATTACATACTCACATGTCCGACGCCTGCACCGGGACCGGCAGAGAAGACATTGGATAGCTGGACAAGGACCTGTCACTACCAGCCAATCAGATGGCCGGTAGCGATTTGGCCAGATGGCACCACGTCACAACTATGTCATTGCTACCGGCCACCTGATTGGCCAATTTGCAAGGTCCTGACAGTACATTTAGGACCTTGCAAATTGGCCAATCAGGTGGCCGCTAGCGATCACGTGGTTGTGACGTGGTGCCATCTGATTGGCCAAATCACTACCGGCCATCTGATTGGCTAGTAGTGACAGGTCCTTGTCCAGCGATCGGATGGCTTCTCTGCCAGTCCCGGTGCAGCCGTCGGAAGGTGACTATGTAATTTTATTATTTTTTAACAACTTTTATTCACTTTTAGTCTACTTTCACAGTGTATCTATAGATACACTGCAAAAGTATTAGGACTACTCGCTACTCCCGAGTACACATAAGATACTCGGAGAGTAGCGACTAGCCGAATACTGCTACTATTCGGCAAATACCGAATAGTAGCGAGTATACTCGCTCATCCCTAGTTGTGATCGCTCTGTGTGACATGACGATAGTGATGATAAAAGCAACTTCAGACCGCCAAAGCAATCCGTAGGCGAGTCTGGACATAGTTTCAACCTGGGCCGGTGTGCAGGGATTGGTGGCAGCTCGTGCGTTCTGATTGGTAGTCCTTGTCCAAGGCGCCATATTTGATGATCTGTGCATCCATCAGCAGACTCATCTTCTTCTCAAATAGTGCAGAAAGGGCTTGTAACAAGGAGAGTCAATACAAGTCTGCAGGCCATTGATGTGGGCTGTATATGTTATGTGCACATCCTCTGCATATTAATATCGACACAAACATGGACAATACCATTGCATGGGAACACTATATATGTGACACATCACTGACCAGAAACAAATATATCTGCACACACAGTTAATCCAGGCTCCAACAGTATCCATACACAGATCTCAAGAGTGTTGTGAGTACGAGGCATAGCTGAACCAAGCACATACTCATAACCATAATTGGCTTAATACAGACAGCACCACACCAGCGCTCCTATATTACACTTTGGCGAAGCAACAGTGTCTACCAACAAGCCGCCACACATCACACGAGAGTTGAATGAGAAGCCAACCAAACCGCACATGTATTGGTTAAAATCCATATTTGACACACACAAAAGAGCTAGGCTTCAAATGCAGTTGTAGCGACCAATCACAGTGTTATGGGCATCATAAAACACACTGTGGCACGCCTACCTAGCCGCGCCCAAAAAAAAAAACCCACATTGCTCATGTGGTTGCCCTGTGTGACGCAGCAACGAAAGAGAAAGAGACATTGCTACGTGTAGCAACGCCAAAGTGATCTTGGCAACATTCCCAAAACGTGCGCGTGCCCATGAGTTACCGGCGATGTTGAAACGTGTGACGGTACTGACTCACCGTAGCCGGGGGTACACGTAGCGGGCGTTGTCTCTCCTCCAGTCACGGAACCGCGCCTGCGGTGGTGTAGGCCCGGTGGTCCAGATCAATAGGGGAATGGCGGAACAGTGGGGTGATTTGTCTTCGTGACGCCACCTGCGGGTGTTCTGGTAACTTTACCAGCGCTGTTCGGGTCTCCGGGGGATGTTATACAGCGAGATGGAACGCTCCCCACAGGACGAGCGGGAGTCCCCGGAGCCAGGAGCTGCGCAAGATGTTGTGAGGCAGCTGCGGTAATGCTGCTATTAGGCCAGGATTCAGACACAGACACGCCAAAGTCTTTTAAGTACCTTTTACTGGTGATATTCAGGTACGCCAGACCGGGTTCGCGAAGTTTAGCAATCCTGGAGGTTCACAGCAAGCAGTTTGTATAGGCTTCCTTCTCTTTACATCTGGTGCTAAGGTTGGGTGGATGTGGAATCCAGCCGGACCAGGCAGTGTGTTCAATAGAACGAATTTCACCTGGTTGTCAGCACTGAGGGCACTGTAAAAGGGTGATGATAATTCTACCTTCTTCCCTGGGCTCTCGTTGGTAGGTGCGACAGGTGGAACAGGGGGCTAGACTCCCTGTGAAGTATGCTGGTTCTCTGCAGTGGCTATGTAGCTTCCACAGCTTCGGTTCCAGTAACCGGTTATTAAGGGAAAGAGTTATGATCACTCTGGTGTCCCTGAGAGGTGCTTCTCCTTGTCCTCTAACCCCAATTGCAAGGGTTTCCTCACTGGCTGGATGACTGGTTGGGCCTAGTGTGTGTCTCATAGAGTGGAGATCACACACACCCTGCAGCTCTCCTAGCGTCTGCACACTCTAGTGTTTCTCCCTCCAAGACTCTATTTATAGTAGGAACTGGTTCAAAGTGACCAGTGGAGCTCCCCCTAGAGGCTCGGGGTGAAACCAGGTGTTCTAAGTGTTGTTGTGGTGTTTGGTGAGTTTTGCTTTGCTGTTAATACTCCATTCATGCCCTAAGGATTTCTGTGGTGCCCAACAGGTGCCAGGGTGCCACATTCCCCCTTAGTTAAACTCAGTTCTCCCAGCTGAGCAAAAAGTTCTTTTTACAACTTAACACTAAGCATTTTATAACGTTCATTGTCCAGAATCTTAAAGAAAACACAAAAATCACTGAAAAGGAAGTGAAAAATGTGAAAAAGGTGAAAAGCAGTCCGTACGGCACTAGTCCATCTGCCGCAGGCTGGAAAAGGTAAAGTTAGTGGTCACACAAGTCCTGTGACAATTGTCCAAAGTTTATGAAAAGGGGAAAAGGTAAAGTCCAGGGATACACGGTAAACTTTATACATTCCCTACGGGTTTCTCTGCTTGGGAGGCCGGTACTAACCTACTATACCTTACCAGGTACTTTCTGTCCCCAACTTAGTATACTTGGGACAGAGCCCAGTTCCTCCACCCTTCTGTACACTACTTTTTACAGGTTTTTGAAAACTGGTTACTATTTACAACACTTACAGGTTACATTTTCCACTACATTTTAAACCCATTCACCAAGTTTGTGTGGGGGTTGTCCTAATGTACTACGTGTGGATCTGCGTAGTGTGGGTGTTTCCAAAGCTGTTGGTGTAGTGTACGAAGTGGTTCTTGATTCTCTATGTCTGCTTTGTGGTAGACCATAGTAAGTGCGGAGTCTATCAACTGGACTAACCTCTGTAGGTAGTTGAATAGGAATGGCTTTTCTTACTGTGGGACTAGCAGGTTGACCGATTACAGGAATCTCAGGTTCCAATATAACAGGCTGCAATTCTTGCACTTGGACTTCTTCTTGTTGGACTTGTGGAATTGGATTTGGTTTTGGCTGATCTTCTACAGGCTGGTAGAAATGCATAACTGGTATGAGGAATGCTTCACCTATTTGTGGCCAGTCAGCTGGTAAATATCCAATGTCTGTAAGGACTAGATTTTCTTTTGTTTCTTCATCTTTAGTTACTGCAGGGTAACTGGTTGCTTGTGGGATTAACTGTGGCGGACATTTCTTCAAATGATCCCTTGAGACAGTTGCAATAGTATTCCCATTGTCTTTACTGATAACACAAGTTTTTGAGTTGTCATAGTGTGACGGCATAACGGTGTAGGGTATAGATTCCCAACTGTTATCCAATTTGTTGGTTTTTGCTTTCTTTTTAGCACTACATCACCTATAGCTAGCGGTTCAGCTGAGGCGTGCTTGTTGAAGTCTTTTTCTTGTTTTGTTCTACTGATTTCTAGGTTTCTTTCAACACTCTCTTGTACTTTCCTGTACTTTTCTTGGCGTTGGCTGACCCAATCTTCATTAGAAGAGTCTTCTGTGGGTTCAATTGTTCCCATCTGTAAATCAATAGGCAGTTTACCTGGTCTTGCTCTCATTAAGTAAGCAGGTGTGTAGTTTGTCGAACTGACAGGTATGTGGTTGTAGATGTCCACGAGATCTGGAAGTTTCTCTGGCCATTGATTTCTCTCTTCAACTGGTAAGGTTTTGAGCATGTCAATGACTATGTGGTTCATCTTCTCACATAAACCGTTCGTCTGGGGATGATAAGGTGTTGTGCGGATTTTCTTACACCCATACAGCCCTAAGAATTCTTGGAACAGAGCTGATTCGAAGGCTGGCCCTTGGTCAGTTAAGACTTGGTCTGGATACCCATGGGGGCGACAGAAGTAACTCTGGAACGCTTTGGCTGCTACCTCAGCAGTTAAATCCTTAACTGGAACGACTACCAGGAATCTTGAGTAGTGATCGACGATGGTGAGAGCGTAAGTGTACCCGGTTCGACTTGGAGTAAGCTTCACGTGGTCGAGAGCAACTATTTCAAGAGGTTTGGTGGTAACAATTGGCTGCAGTGGAGCTTTCTGAGTTAGATGGTCTTTTCTTTGAAGGTGACACGGTCCACAGTTTTTACACCATTTGTCAATCGAACCTCGCATACCGACCCAGTAGAACCGATCCTTCAGGAGTCTCTCCAGCTTCTTCCATCCAAAGTGTCCGGCATCATCATGGTATGCTTCAAGGATCATTTGGACTTCAGTCTTGGGAACTACAATCTGCCAGATGAGTTCATGGGTTCTCGGATTGAGGTATCTTCTGCATAGTTTACCTTGGTAGACGAACAACCTCCCTTTCTCCTTCCACAGGCGTTTAGCATTTGATGAGGCATCAGAGTCCATGTTGGCATGTTCTTGAGTGATCAGATCCCTTACCAGGCTGACATCTGGGTCGTTGGCTTGAGCCTCCTTCCAGTCATGGTGAGGTAACGGGTTCACGGTCCTCTCTACACGTGTCTGGTTTCTCTGATGACATGTTGCTGTACCCGAACGGTGGAAAGCAGGTAGTTCAATCTCTTCCAGGTCATCTATGTCTTCTCCCTCTTCAGGAAGGTGGGGCATTCGGGACAGGGCATCAGCATTGCCGTTCTTGTGACCTGCCCGGTACTTTACAGTGAAGTCGTAGTTAGCGAGTCTTGCTACCCAACGTTGTTCTAGGGCTCCCAGCTTTGCCGTCTCTAAATGTGTTAGAGGGTTGTTGTCTGTGAAAGCTGTGAACGGGGCGGATGCCAGGTAATGCTTGAAGCGCTCTGTGATCGCCCAGACCAGGGCCAGGAACTCCAGCTTGAAGGAGCTGTAATTCTCCGGGTTCCTTTCGGTGGGACGGAGCTTTCTGCTGGCGTAGGCTATCACCTTCTCCTTGCCCTGCTGACGTTGAGATAGGACTGCTCCTAAACCTTCATTGCTTGCATCGGTGTACAATAAAAACGGTAGATTGTAGTCAGGGTAGGCCAGGATCTCTTCTCCGGTTAAAGCATCTTTTAACGTTTGGAAGGATTGTTCCTGTTCTGGGCCCCAGTGGAACGGGGGTCCCCTGATCTTGCCGTTTTTGGATTGACCTACTAAGAGATCTTGCATAGGGGCGGCTATCTTGGTATAGCCTTCGATGAAGCGCCGGTAGTACCCGACCAGTCCTAGGAATTGACGTACCTCTTTGTGGTTGGTTGGTGCTGGCCAGTCCTTGATTACGGTGACTTTGTCCGGATCCGGTGCTACGCCTTCGGCGCTGACCACATGTCCTAGGTATTGGACCTTGGGTTTCAGCAGGTGGCACTTGGACGGTTTCAGTTTCATCCCGTACTTGGACAGTGACTCGAACACTTCACTCAGGTGCTGGAGGTGATCTTCATAGGTCTGGGAGTAGACAATGTGCAAATAGAGTCTGTGGAGCCTCTGTTAGGAGTCTCAAACACAGAACTAGCCATATATCCCTCCAGGGAAGGACCCAGCCAAGGGGTGGCTCCTTGGCTGGGTCCTTCCCTGGAGGGATATATGGCTAGTTCTGTGTTTGAGACTCCTAACAGAGGCTCCACAGACTCTATTTGCACATTCATATTTCCCAGGGGGCAATGTGCCTAGGAATTCACTGTGTTTGAGCGCTTTAGCCAGCTGCCCGCAGTGTTTTCTTGGACTGGTCTCCCTGAGATCAGTGAATACTTTGCAATCTGGGAGTAGACAATGACATCATCAAGGTATAACAAGACAGTCTCAAAGTTCTTGTGGCCCAAACAACACTCCATAAGTCTCTGAAATGTTCCTGGGGCATTGCACAAACCGAATGGCATACTGTTGAATTCGCATAAGCCCATAGGAGTAGTGAAGGCTGTCTTCTCACGATCCTCCTCTGCAACGGCAACCTGCCAGTACCCACTAGTAAGATCTAATGTGGAGAAGTAGTTGGCAGATTTGAGTGCAGCTAGTGACTCTTCTATGCGTGGTAACGGGTATGCATCCTTGTGTGTGACTTTGTTGATTTGCCTATAGTCTACGCACATCCTCATACTACCATCTTTCTTTTTAACCAGCACTAGTGGTGCAGCCCAGGGACTACAGCTATCCCTAATGACTCCTGCATTTTTCATGTCCTGAAGCATCTCTTTTGCTTTCTGGTAGTGAGTGGGCGGTATAGGCCTGTACCTTTCTTTGATAGGTGCATGGTTGTTTGTGGGGATATGATGTTGTACCCCTTTAATCCTCCCGAAGTCAAGTGGGTGTTTGCTGAACACTTGCTCATACTCCCGAACTACCCGGTATACTCCATTTTTCTGGTGAGAGGGTGTATTGTCAGTTCCTACACTGAGGTCTTGACACCATTTCTCTAACTGATCTTTGGAGTGAGGGGGTTCATCAGTGACTGTTTGGTTTGAGGATTTTACATCAATCACACCATCATCTTTTACTTGGTACAATTTTGCGACAGTTGCATATCTTGGCAGTCTGACTTCGTCATCACCATAATTTAATATGCGTACGGGGACTCTCCCCTTTCTTACGTCGACTAACCCTCTGGCTGTCAAGAGCGTAGGACTACTATCGGACATTAAAGGTTCTACTACAGCTTGGTAGTCCTGCCCTCTGAGGCCTATGGCTGCTCGACACCAGATCATCATTTCACTTCTGGGTGGTACCACAATTGGAATGGGATCTGTGACCCTTACTCTGCCAATCTCACCATTTGACAATGTTACCTGTTGTTGATACACCAGAGCTCTGATCTGCTTTTGGATAGCCCTCTTTTCTCTGGGTTTACCGGCTTCAGCACTCTGTTGGAGCAAAAACAACACTTCATGGAGGCATTTGATCATGACATTGGTACCCAATATGACATATGGATCCTTGTGGTTAGGCTTATCCTGGACCACTAAGATACCCTGGTTTTTCAACTGCACCCTCCCCACCTTTACTGTAGCTTCCCACTGTCCCTCTATGGTAACCGGTATACCATTAGTGGCTTCAAGGTTCATCTCGGGGTTAGGGGGTTCTAGCTTAACATCTGGCCAGAACTGCTTGTAAAGGGTACTGGGGATGGATGTCACCTGGGATCCAGTGTCTATCAAGGCGGATATAGCGATGCCATCAATGCCGATTGGTAAGTATGGACAGTCTCCCACATACTTGTGTTCCCAGCTGGACGTAGGGCCTGGACAGTCTACTCCTGGGGTTGGCCCTTCTCGCCCAGGGGTCGCTCGTTTAAAGGACGGGATTGCAAGTTGCGTCCTCCTAAGTCGTTCTGCTGACTGTTGCGGCTTCTGTCAGGACTGCGGCGGTCTGCAGGTTTTCCTCGCGACGGCTGTGTCTTTCTCCTCATCCACGGGACGTCATCAGGGCTGTCGGCGAGTTCAATCTTGTCCGATGGCCTTGCATCTGTCTTGGGTCTTCTCCCAGCTTGTAGCTTGGCCACGTCTTTCATCAGCTGCTCGACATTAGCACACAGTTGATCAAACCGGTCAGGTGTCACAGTCTGTGCACTGGACTGAATCGCAGGGATTGGAGATGCTGCTGCCGGCACGGAAGGGGTGTCAGCATACTGCTGCTGCTGCGAAGCGGGGTCAGGTACTTCAGCAAGTCGTTGTCCCCAAACTGTTAAGTCTCTCAGGGTGTCGAACTCTGCGCCTGGATTTTGTATGGACCACCAGCTTGCTTGCTTTCTATCCTCAGATAGTTTAAGGCCCACAATAAATTGTCCAATTAACGCTTTGTTCTCGTCTCGGACACCATCAGGATCAACTTGTCTGTATGCTTCTTGCAAGCGCAGTGAATAATCAAGGACACTCTCTTGTGCCCCTTGGTTACAGCGATAGAATGACAGTCTTAATTCAGCTTCGGTATGGCGCTCAAAGACCCGAGTTAATCTAGCGAATATCTGCTCCACAGATTCCTAAGTTTCTACAGGCCAGCTGCGGCTCTGCAGTTCGGCTGCACCGGTTAACTGTCCCATAACAATTGAAGCTCTTTGCTTACCGGTCATCGGGTACATGTCCAGCGCCTGGCATATCTTCCTCTGGAAGTTCTCCAAGGTGCTGGGTACACCGCTGTACTTGGGTAACCAGGTCGCACTAGGAACGTAGGGTAGAGACATCGGCATAATCGGAGCGGGTTGCGGTGGCATATCGCCGACTGGTTGCTGTCCATCAAGAGGTAGGTTTTGAGGTGTCGCTTGGTTTAGCGGGGGCACCGCGTGATCGGGAGCCGGGTTACTCATGGTCGCTCCCCCTTAGTTAGCGTAGCCTTTCCCTCGGTTTCAAACGGAAGTGTCGGCCTCGCGGTGAGGAGTGAGGCACCACGGGAGTTTCCGGTTCCTGCTGTGTACGGAGGAAGTCGTGAGAGCGTGGGGGCGGGGCCAATCTTCGCACCCTCTGCACAGTCACGCCCCTTCTTTTCCCGCCTTTTCGCGCAGCAATGGCAGACCAAATGTACAGTTCGATATTTACAGTCAATAAATAGCACAATATACCCGTGATAACGGGCCTGCTCGTATCCTGTTCGTGACGCCAAATTCTGACTCACCGTAGCCGGGGTACACGTAGCGGGCGTTGTCTCTCCTCCAGTCACGGAACCGCGCCTGCAGTGGTGTAGGCCCGGTGGTCCAGATCAATAGGGGAATGGCGGAACAGTGGGGTGATTTGTCTTCGTGACGCCACCTGCGGGTGTTCTGGTAACTTTACCAGCGCTGTTCGGGTCTCCGGGGGACGTTATACAGGGAGATGGAACGCTCCCCACAGGACGAGCGGGAGTCCCCGGAGCCAGGAGCTGCGCAAGATGTTGTGAGGCAGCTGCGGTAATGCTGCTATTAGGCCAGGATTCAGACACAGACACGCCAAAGTCTTTTAAGTACCTTTTACTGGTGATATTCAGGTACGCCAGACCGGGTTCGCGAAGTTTAGCAATCCTGGAAGTTCACAGCAAGCACTTTGTATAGGCTTCCTTCTCTTTACATCTGGTGCTAAGGTCGGGTGGATGTGGAATCCAGCCGGACCGGGCAGTGTGTTCAATAGAACGGATTTCACCTGGTTGTCAGCACTGAGGGCACTGTAAAAGGGTGATGATAATTCTACCTTCTTCCCTGGGCTCTCGTTGGTAGGTGCGACAGGTGGAACAGGGGGCTAGACTCCCTGTGTAGTATGCTGGTTCTCTGTGATGGCTTTGTAGCTTCCACAGCTTCGGTTCCAGTAACCGGTTATTAAGGGAAAGAGTTATGATCACTCTGGTGTCCCTGAGAGGTGCTTCTCCTTGTCCTCTAACCCCAATTGCAAGGGTTTCCTCACTGGCTGGATGACTGGTTGGGCCTAGTGTGTGTCTCATAGAGTGGAGATCACACACACCCTGCAGCTCTCCTAGCGTCTGCACACTCTAGTGTTTCTCCCTCCAAGACTCTATTTATAGGGGGAACTGGTTCAAAGTGACCAGTGGAGCTCCCCCTAGAGGCTCGGGGTGAAACCAGGTGTTCTAAGTGTTGTTGTGGTGTTTGGTGAGTTTTGCTTTGCTGTTAATACTCCATTCATGCCCTAAGGATTTCTGTGGTGCCCAACAGGTGCCAGGGTGCCACAGTACCATAAGGCATTTTCTCATTGAGGTGGTCAGAGATATCAGTCTTATTGACTTGGTGATCCTCAAAGCCCTGGTGAGGAAAAGCTATGGAGCACAGAAAGATAGTGCTGGTGCAGCAGTGTTGGTGGGAATAATGGAGGCGGCATGAGGCTGCTGTGGAGGACAGCAACAGGCAGAGCAGAATTGAAACCACGGGAACTGATCAAGCAGAGGTTATCTGGGACTTTACAATTGATATTCTATCCTTAGTTCATCAATGCCTAATCAGTGAGGTTGGTGCTCCATTGGTGCTTAGCATGAGTTTTCTACTGGTGTAGATCACAGTCTTTTACTGGTGCGGGTCTCAGGCTTCCACAGTCACTGATCATAGCTCTTCTACAGGCACATATCAGGGTCTTCTACTAACACAAGTCATGGTTTTCTACTGACACAGGACAGGGTCTATCCTCTACTGGTGAGGGTCTTCTACTGGCGCAGGTCAGAGTCTTCTGGTAGTGGGGGTCAAGATCTTCCACTGGTGCAGGTCAGGTTCTTCTACTGGCGCGAGTCTGAGTTTCTACTGCCACGGGTCAGGTCTTCTACTGGTGCGGGTCTTGAGATTCTATTTAGCTTAGGTCACCGATCTTCTCAGCTCAGGTCACCAGTCTTCTTCTCAGCTCAGGTAACCAATCTTCCTCTCAGCTACAGCTCAGGCCTTCTTCGGGATCTGACCACACTAGGACACATCTGTGGCGATGGGGCTGTAAGCCCACTTCACTACCACACCACCTTCCTGGAACCCAATTCGAGCGCCAACTCCTTGCTTCTTGGCCCAGCCACGTCTTTTTATTTCTAGTAAATATGACAAAACTGTCACCTGACCTGGCATCTCCTTAAAATTCTCTTCTCCAGGAAACAAACACTTTATTGATTAGTTCCAGTTTACTGGCATTAGGTTGTGCTCTTATTACTTATTATTAGAGCACATGGTGATGTTTACTTATTTAAGCTTCAAAGATCTCGAACTTCCTTACGGTAAAAAGTATGTTTCAACTTGTTTTCTAGAAGCTGCGATTACATCGATACTCCACTTTTGCTACAAATCGGCGCCTATGAAGATGATACATTTCCATATTTTAAAGCACTGCTGCTGTACCTATACTATTAAATGAGGTTTACATTTTCAGAAAAGTGGTGCCCAAATGTACCCAACATAATAAACAGAGTAATGACTAAGTACAGTTCAGGGGATTTCCATAGGTCACTGGATTCAGTGCAGCTAAAGCAAAGAAATCCAGAGTGGCAAAACTGCACCAAAATCTGTCATTTTGGTGCAGATTTCTCTAAATTTGGGTCCTGAGTTTCCTGATTAAGGCTGCTTTCACATCAGCGTTTTACGCTGATCGTGGCAGTTGTGGTGAAAAAAACCGCAACTGCCGCGATTACCGCATAACGGCCGCACTTGTGGTTCACTTGCGGCAAGCCCCATACAATATCTATGGGGCTTGCGACATGTGCGGCAAGTGCGGTATCGGCACTACTTACGGCAGGTGCGCCGCGGAAAAACCGTGGTATGCCGCAGTTTTTTCGCGGCCGCACCTGCCGCAAGTGCCGAAACCGCATTTGCCGCACCTGCCGCACACTTACCGCAAGCCCCATAGACATTGCATGGGGTTTGCCGCAAGTGTGCCGCGATCGCGGCAGTTGCGTTTTTTTCACCGCAACTGCCTTGATCAGCGAAAAACGCTGATGTGAAAGGGGCCTTAAACAGGTTTGTAAAAAAATTAATTGAAATCATTATACTGACCTCCCATGCTTTCCTATCTCTGATCTTTGTATACCCAGGTACTAGTGGTGAGGTGTCAAGCCTTTGGACCTCCATAGCATATGTTCATATGTTAGGCAGCGGAGGTATTTTTTTCTCTTTTTTTTTATTATAAGAATTGAACATTTGTCTGCAGACTGATACAGATATTGTAATGGCAGAATAAAGATATTTACATCTTGATTAACACCAATTTGAGGCTCTGTCTGATATTTTTCACTATTGGCCTTATTTACCAAGTGGACTCCTTGGCTCTGACGTGCGTCTCTGGATGTCCTGGATGGGTGCTGTGAGCCACTTCCTGAATTGATACAGATTTTGAGTTCCCCCACTTAAAGAGGACCTGTCAACCCCCTGGTGCATGGCAATCTAAATGAACCACTGAATGCAGCGTGTCAGCTGCATTCAGGCAAGGGGTCCCCCATGGCTCCAGCCCCCCTGTACCCTGAGAAATAGATTTTATAAAGTGTACATATAGTGAATCCAGAGGGAATTACTGAGTGATGAGTCATCGCGGTGACCCGCCCCAGGGTATGGGATACTCGGAACCAGGCGTCGAGTTCACGGGAGATGTCACTGGGGCCTGTTGCCTGGTCCCTTGGCCCTGGTGGTTGCTTAAAAAGGGTGAAAAGTCAATAAAAATAAAAGTGTTTTGTGACGCCACCTACGGTTCTAGTAATGTTACCAGCGCTGTGGAACTGTCCTCCGGGGTGATGATGGAGCAGCAAGATAGTTATGCTCCCCGTAGGTGGAACGGGATCCCTGGGGCAGTTGCGAATGTGATAGTTACAGGATAGTCTACGATGGGTGCAGGATCAGGGACCCCAATAACAGTCACACACAGGGTCGTTGTGTCCGTACCTTTACTGATGTTGATATGCAAGGTTAAGTCCAGGGTACAGTCGGGTGGTTTGAAAGCAGTTCAGGATCTCCACAACCGATGAGTTATGAGGCCTCCCTGTTGTGCTGTGGTTGCTACAGTCCTAGGCTGCCTTTATCTAGGCCCTGACCAACTACTGCTGTCCTCACCTGTATGGCAGGCGGCGGGAACCCTGCTGGCGAGCACCGCTGTGTCAGCTGCATGCCCCGGGCTCTATATGCTGCTGTGCCTCCAGGTACTACTGCGACTGGGAGGCTTGAGCCCTCCCTGGCCCTCCGGTCTTTACTGCTGGGCTGTTAGATCCCTCACAGTCTCGGGCTCCAGTGTCCGGGTTGTCATCGCTGCTCCTCTGGGCCAAACTGGTATGGTTCCACTCCCCTGGCTAACTCACCTTGCTTCTGACCCTCACTCTTGGGTCCCTCACACTGGTCAGTCTCCCTCACTGGCATGGGCCTAGCGTGGCTCCATTCACCAGGGTGTCTTCCTCAGTACTGCTCCGTACTGAACTGCCTAAATCCACCCCCAGGCCTGAATTTATAGGGGACTTTGCCTGAAACCAGCAAGTAGATCTCCCCCTTCAGGTCTGGAATGGAAGGTGTTGTGCGTGGGCTTACCTGATGTGGAAATCCCTCCCTGCTAAAGGTGTTCCTATGGCAACTGAACCGTAGAGGGCCACAGCTGCTCCCTGGTGTCCTCCCTGTCTTCAGCCTTCTGTGTTCCACCTCCAGCCCCCTCAGTAATGCCTCCTTTATTTGTCTCCCCTCTCGGCCGCTCTATGCAGTTCTGCTTTTGAACTCAAGCAGACGCAGAGAAAGCAATAGGCGGGACCGGGTCCCAGCATCTGACCAGCCTCCTGCCGATGATGTCAGCACCTACATACATTCATACATACATACATAAGCTGGAGCAGGGTAAAGTTTGCTAATGGGTCTTTCCATCAAAATGCCTTCACTTATCAAAGAAGTTCCTATCACACCTGGTGACTTTAAGCATCAACTGTTCTGTTTGGAATTCTTTTATTCTCCTACCTGCCCTGACCTTTTGCATTTCTATCATATTAAATGAATTCTACCTTCCTACCTACAAACTGTTGTCCACAGTTTTCTTCAAGCCCCAAATTCCTGTATGGTTAGCCATTGATTAAAGAGCCTGGATCATGACCATATCTCCATCAGCCTAGTTGGACCATAGCAATTTAGGGTTCCACTGCTTCTAGGCAGTGAGTTTTGACCAAGGTAAATCTAAAATCCCCAAATTGGATACCTTTATGCCTTAGACCAGCTTAACTCTCAACGTGAATCTCTTGTGCTTCCCGTAAACACCCCCATTACATTCCACATATTAGCAATGCAATATCTTCCTATTAGAGCTTTTATTCATTTCAATGGAAGCAAAAGCTTTGGCAAAAACCGCTAAAATAATTGTGTGAGACATTTAACAAAAAATATAGAGCTTTAATAAAGCGCAGTGGGACATCGGGATAAAAAATAGACGTAAAGGATGCTCCTTTAATGATCCGTAGGTGTGTTATCCCCCCGACTTGTCCAGTTTCATGAAAAAGCCAGATAGAGACTTTTAACATTTTTTTCTACCAAGAGCATAAATTATGTAGAAGATGTAAAATTATGCAAAGCGGCCTCCGTGCCGAGCATATAATCGTATAATTGTGCCGGGTGCTATTGATTAACGGCACTGGAGTCAAACACAAATGCTTCTGGCTACTGATAAAACTTTAACTTCAAAAGGCACAAAAGCAGCGTGAATGGTATTTAAATTCAGCAGGCGAATCACACAGGTCATTTTATCTATTCATTTACCAGAGCCAACAAAGGCTGCGACACCACAGGCGTGGATCAGGGACGCACCACGAGAGATGGCTCCAAAGGACTGATGGAAACCAGTTTCTTTTTTTTTTTATTCCGTGATATATGTCAGCGCACAGACAGACACTCATTTCATAAATGATGACCTGACATTCATTGGGGAAAAAAAAGAGAAAATCGACCAATTCCAATCAATAGAGGACAATAGACGATGCTTACCTGGAGGAGTAGGACGATCAAGAGCTACTAAATATAGTAATCCTAATCACTATGACTAGTTCCTATATTATCTTGCACTGTGACAACCACTAATGGCAGCAATTATGGAGTATCAGTGCAATTGCTACTATTACACCTCCTAATGGGAATTTGGCAGCACGGTCTTGCATGTGAAAGTAGTAGTATAGTTTTGTCTGCACTTGTCCTCCAGTAAAAACTATGCCTTTTTTGCAGAGGTTCGAGGTGCCAGTCAGGAGAAATGGAGTAAGGAATCTGTGGTGCCCCTGCGGACCGGTCGCCACAGTGATGCTGCACCTACTCCACAGGAGTGGTGTCACTGTTCACAGGTGAGAGAGATCACAAACCCAAGAACCAGACTTGCACTCAACATCATCACAAATTAGGGCCAAGGGTTTCGGATGGACCCTACGGAAAGGGAGGGCCCCATCTCCTGGTCAGTAGGAGGGGTTAGATAGAGTAGAGTAGGAGAAAGGAGGAGAAGGAGAGAGAACCCTCTTAGGGAGGGAGAATGTTGAGGAAGCCGTCCGGAGCAGACGCAGGAAGGAGGGGTCCCAGGGGACACGGGAGTAGGAAATCCACCCGTGCACCCCGAATCTGGCCGACCCAAGTTAGGCAGAGGGACAGGCTGCCTTGGGGGACCAGCCCCGATCTGATGAGAGTGCTGCATGCCTCAGCCAGTAAAACCGGAGGCCACCTGGTCTGCACGAGAGGTGGCTACCAGCCGTGGATAATCGCCGGGTCGATGGCAAGAATTAGGGTAAGGAGACGTGCTGAAGCAGTTGCCCAACAAGGTCCGCAGCCAGCAGCCTGTGACCGGGTCCACAAAGGTGCTGGGAAAGACGGAGAGTATTCAACACAGGAGAAGAGCAACTAGGAAAGGCTACGAACGGTGTCTTGGCAGAGTGACCTCAACCATCTGGGAACTAACCTGGCCGCACTTTGGAAAATACAGCCCGTACAGCAAGTTAAGGTAAAGAATTGCACAAACTGTCCCCGTCTCCTCCTTTTTCACCCTGCGGCCCTTTCCATCATCAAGGCCCCATCCCTGCTATTTAGACTTTCCCGTCTGCCCTGGGGCTCTGCTCCACCTGTGGGGAGTGATACCATCCAGGCTGCCCTACCATCTTCCCCAATGAACTGAAACTTGAGCGTCGGCCATCCCTGGCCAAGTACCACCGGTGGCGTCACGAAGTTATCCCTTGTAAATAATCCCCTTTCACTGCACGCCCCGGGCCACGGAGCCGGGTCACTGCCACCGTGACCTCCCAAGCACCGACTGGCCAGGTCCCGAGTACCCCACGAGCCCTGGGGTCCGCTGCAAATCCATATGCAAATCACACTGGAAGTGCACAGGGGGCAGGGCATCTACAGTAACATGCCCCTAGTTCATATCCAACTTGATTTGCATATGGCTTTTACATTAGATTTCTCATGTTTGGCACATCAGATCTCTACAAAGACTAACCATGTATTGGGGACAAGCACCTATATTGCTATATCGCTAGTTCTATATGTAAAAATGTGCTGACAGGGTCCCTTTAAGAAGCCTGTGCATTCCTTATAGCTGTCAGCCAGGTAAACAGAAATTTTTCCTAACCACTTTATACACATGCATGATCATGTTGGCATAGAAGGTATGTGTTTCTGTAAGTGGTGGAGTAAGGTAAGCAATTGACAATCCTCTATGTAGGAAGGTTATCTTCCCTGAGAACAAAAGGATCAGGCATCATTTTTCAACATGCCTGATCAATCACATTATGTAGGGGAAAGTCAGGGAAGATAGTCAGGTTTGTCTGACCTAAATATAAAGTATATGAACACCTTCATATATGCAACAATTTCCTAGGAACATCTATGAGGCTTCTAAAAAAAATCTAAAATCTAAAAAGATGGTGAATGACATCGTTTAAAGAAACACAATCAAACATAGTGTCATGTCTCAGGATTCAAACCAAGCCTGTGTCGTGTGTTTTGTTTCTTTCTCCCCTGAGCTACGGTGGGTTCTGTTTCTTTCCAGGTCCTTATTATCTGTTGTCCTTGTGTCATTCCTCTTCAGAGAAAAGATGTTTTGATTTGTTAATTTTATCTTGTGCGGCTATTTAAACCTTCCCCTAGCTGATCTTTCCTGCTGGTGATATTCTTTGTGGATTCTACATGGAGTTACAGTCATATTTACTTTGGATTTCTATCAGTCAGATAGAGATCAGATAGGATATTTATCTCTACTATTTCTTCTATCTCTTCTTTTTTCTTCTTTCTTTCTTTAGTTAGGAGGTAGGAGGCGTTTCTTTCTAGCACTAGTACTTCACGTTTTCACTTTATGTTCAGGGTGTTATGTTTTATCACTCAGGAGTCCTTTCTATCTCTTTACGCCTTCTTGATTCAGGGTTATAGTGCTCTTCCCATTTCCCTTATTTCCTAAGGAGGTACAAGGAACACTCGGTGTCCGATTAGGAAGAAATGTTTGAGTTGCCATCTTCTAGTCCTGTGGTTAAGGTTATTCCAGCCTGAGCAGGGGCCACTAGGAACCTTAGTCTGTACAGGATCCAGTTGGATCAGATGTGATTATTCTGAGATAAGCCATAGGTTTCTGTGTGAGTTACTTCGAAAGCATAACACACATAACCTTAATAGCTAGGTACAACATCACATAAAATATTTCTTTATTGTTCATTTGCTGCCTATATGCAAAGTTAAGCAAATAGTTTTCATTAAAAAGGTTCTATCGTTTTGTAGTTGTAAGTTATTTATGTAGCTTAGTTCTTTGCAGATATGCTACAGATCTATCAGTACAGCCTCTGATGCTCTCTGCTTCTCTGAGAGTTAGTGAAAGCAGAAGAGAGGGGATTTACATAGATCTGCAGTGGAGAGGGGAGGAAGTATTTTGGAGGGTAGCGACAACAGGCTATACACCAGGAGGAAAGCACATCTAGAGAAAATAAGTGCAGGATAGAAGCTGTGATGGTATATCTTCCAATGAAGATGGCAGTTACCTGGACATACACAGACCTCACATCCAGCTTATATAACTTGGATAGACACTTCTACAAAAACCTGAAACATGGATCAGGCTGCAAAGGGGGTCTGAAAATGTATGAAGGAATCAAGATTGTTGGCTGAAACATAGCGCCATTTTATTAACTGAAGTAACCACTAACACATGTAAAATCATTAATCCATGTGAAAGGTGCCATAGCCTTTAAGTCGTGCACTTGTCATAATATAGTATATTAGTTTTCTTGTAGTGTTCCTTTAAATGAATGATGATAGGAGCTGTATATCTGGGATAATCAGCCTCACTGCTTCCACAATCTTAGTGCAAATTACAATGAGCCTGAAACTAATGGCATTGATCTTATCTGCTGTTCTGATATCGATTACATCTTCTTTCTTATTTGTCTTTGTCTTCTAGGAGAAAGTGAATTACATGAAGAGTAGGGATGGGCGAATTCCTCGCTACTATTCGGGACTCGCCCGAATAGTAGGTGACTCGGGGGACTCGCTACTCGCCGAGTTTCCTTAGGAATTACTCGGGGGTAGTGAGTCCCTGTACTTTTGCAGTGTATCTATACAGATACACTACAAAAGTACCCTAAAAGTTAATGTAAGAGGTTAAAAACAATAAACATTAATACTCACCTCCTGTACTCCTGGACCGGGACCGAAGACCTCCGGCTGTTACAGGACCTCCGAGACCACCGGGAGAAGATGGGGAAAAGGACCTTGCAGTTCAGCCAATCAGCATTCGGCTAGCGGTCACATGGGTTTGTCATGTGACCGCAGTGCAGCCGCGTCACAACCCATGTGACCGCTAGCCGAATGCTGATTGGCTGAACTGCAAGGTCTTTTTCCCCATCTTCTCCCGGTGGTCTCGGAGGTCCTGTAACAGCCAGAGGTCTTCGGTACCGGTCCCGGTCCAGGAGTACAGGAGGTGAGTATTGATGTTTATTGTTTTTAACCCCTTACATGAACTTTTAGGGTACTTTTGTAGTGTATCTGTATAGATACACTGCAAAAGTACAGGTTACTACTCGGACTCGCTGGACTCGCAACGAGTACCGAGTCTCGGACCCGGACTCGTTAGAGTCCATCGAGTCTGAGTATTTCAGGATTCGCCCATCCCTAATGAAGAGGACTCACACCAGATTTGCCCATTCAGGTCCAGCCATCGCCTTGGGCATTGCCTCAATTACATTATGTGGAAAAAAATGGGACAATCAAAAATTATGGCAATTAGATATTGCCTCAATCCAAATGGAATATCTATAACAGATCCTCCACCTACTATGTGCCGTTTACAATACTACTGTTTTCTTAAGTGACCTGTGGTATTTAGGCAACTCTTAGGTACTTGTGCCCTATAAAAATTGCTTCCTCTGCAAACCCTATCACTGCACCCTTGTAAGTGATACTGTTAGGGGGTGTGAAGTCTGTATGAAGCCACAGGCTTAAAAAGGCTGCCTTAGACTGACTTGGCATAAACCACTCCATTTGGCAGAACCCTGAGAAACCCTGACACCATTTAACCCCTATACAGGGATATGGATTTACAACGGGGTTCAGAAGATAGTTGACTATGGATGGACTGTCATACAGAGGTACAAACAAGAGGCAGGAATTGTCGCCAAACTGGGTGAAGCCAGGAGGTCATAAAAAGGACAAACTCAGGATCCGTTTGAGTTGTCTGGGAGCTGGATCAAAACCAAGATGGCAGCATGGTACAAAATCATCACGTATAAGATGCGTTCAAAAACAGGCCAAGGTAAAACAGGAAAACACCAATATAGAGCAGGAAAACAACCAGACTTTACCAGGGAAGCACAAGCTATATCTGGCAGTTTCCAGCAGAAAGCTGGAAGCTTAAGAAGGCCATGGTGCCTCCTAATAGGCTGAAGCCAGGAGCTCATGACTTCAGCTGGACAGCACACACACCCACTATGTCTGACTGGAGAATACTACAGGTCTAAGCCACTCTGAACTTAGTGGATGGGCAGAGCCTGTGCTAACCAGAGTTTCTGGCCCTGACTTCTCCTCTATAACCAGCACCACCCACAAAATGAATACATTGGTGCCTGATGACAGAAGCAGATATCGCAGGAGCAAACTCAGAGGGAAAGGTGACAGGAAGCCCATGTGCATTACACAGCTGCGGGATAAGAGGAAGAAGACAAGCACTGTTGAGGAGCCATCGGATGACATTTGTAAGGGAGGCCCTATGACTGGCACAAATGTCCACCTTTTTCTGGGATGTTCTTGGACGCTAAAAAAGTAGGGCGTGTGTGCTCGAAGAGGTTGCCCAAGCTTGGCTCACCAATGAACCTATACTCCCAGGTTCTAACAGGTTAAAGTGGTAAAAACACCAGTGTGGGCAAGAAAAAGGCAACTGCATCACTCATGCTTTCCAATTCTCCCAAATATTCAGACTCCCAGGAGATTATGTGATCTGCAAAAAGCCTCCAAAACTCTTATCTAGCACATCACAATGTTCCATAATCAAGGGGCAGGTGATGATGTGAGAGGGGTGAATGAAATGTGCATTTAGGATATGAAATTCAGAAAATAGAGGGCATGATCATAAACAAATTTACAGCAGCCTCCCGGAGATTTCGTTAACAACTATGTGTGAAAATATAAGCAGATACCATCAACCGTGGACATGAATTCTCCCGACACGACTTTCTCTTGTGAACTAGAGGTTCTTCAGAAACTGACATTTTATCCCAGTGGATCAATTAAAGGGGATCGGTCACCAGATTTCATAATAGAAACTAATGTACATATATTTTTAAATAAGTGCATCATACCGCCCAACTTTTGAAACACAGAAAGAAGGACAAAAGATATGGCACCCATAGAGCGCCAAGCAAATTTTAGCCACACCCTTAACCACACCCAAGCCACACCCATTATTAATATTAAACTTATGATTATTGCATTTTTGCTGTATTTTTTTGCCCTTTTCCAATTCATTTGATGCATTTTAGTGCAGTTTAGTAATGACAGCACAGACTATGCATTGCCCCATCATACTACGCAGCAGGACGGTTGAGACTAGTGCCTGCCCTGCAGCATTGATTAGTTTATAGCCAGGTATGTGGAGTCAGTAAGCCAAACCTCCAAGTCCTAAGTGTCCCTGAATCCGACTCCACCAAAATGGACACAGACTCTGAGTCCACAGTCCTGTGTATAGCGCCCCCGGATGGCAGGCTGCCATCCACTACAGGACACAATACAACCTCCACACCGGGGGCTGCAGGAAAATATGATGATCACACTATCTATATCGGGCAGGGCACCACATTCCTCACATTGTACCATACATTCGGCCATTTTTTGTGCTAGGCACATAGTCTGGTGTCACGCCCACGCTGCCCTCACCTTTGCCTCCTGAAACGTGACATCCTCTGGTTCCAGCACTGACTCCTTCTAGTGAAGTGAAGCAGTGCTCTAGGTGGAGCAGATATACCGGGCACCTAAAGGCGCCAAAAAAACATCATTTTCAAACCTCGCTCCAACACTTTTTAACTGTTCTAATTGGATGGGCAAAGGAATAGGCGGGGCCTTCCAACTAATAGCTCACTAGAAGACTCACATGACTGTGGCAAAATCCAAGAAGGAGGGGAACGGACAGGGAGCAGTCACATGATGGTGAAGCTGCATACAGACATACGCTAAATACAAGAAAGTATATAGAGCTAAAATGTATAGGGGGCGTGGCCGGTAGCTTCTCAGTGTAGTGCGGGAAATGTAACCTCCCGGCCGGCACCACAGGGCAGAAGCTCAAAATCGGGGCTGTCCCGCTGGATCCAGGACGGTTGGGAGGTATGATTGCATAGCTAAAGAAAATGTATGGACCAAACATCCAAAACTCATATGTACAAAGCTGAACTCAGTGTTCTTAGTTTTACATCCTGATCAGACTATATGAAGCCCACTGCCATGTTATGGAGATACTTGTAGTGGGTCCATAAAATGAAAGGTGAGGCAACCTGCACCGATCACCACTGAAGCAATAGCAACAGGGGCAGCAACCTGGTAATCAACAGCTCCCATGCTGAAAGGTAGAGGCCCGCTCGCTGTGACGTAATACTGGCCTTCATCCAGTCTAATCAGAATGTTAAATTAAAAAAGTCATGTGCAATTTTGTACATTTTTTCTTAGCCACAAGTGATGATTGAATGAGATTTGGATGTGCGGTCCATGTCTTTATCTCCAGCTGTACACATGAATCTCACAGATCTGAAGTTGATGTATTGATTTTGAGTTATAAAATGTTAGAAAGGTAGAATAATCCGGATATTAAAAAGATCATTTTATGACTTCAGCTGAAGACTGACAGAGCTCAGTTGTCTAGGTGTTCAGTTTCCACCCACTCAGCCAAACCAACAGCTTATACTGAGCAGTTTGAGATCTCAACATCAGCAGAGAAATTAGCACCGATGAGCTGGCAATCAGGCTATGTGGCGCCCCACTGGTCAGGCGTCACAGTTGGGGTACTGCACCCATAAAAGAGTATGTGGTTAGCCCTGTCGCAGTGGGAATGCAAGGTTTGTAGGAGGCTCCCACCCCGGCAATCCCACACTCGAGCCTAGGCAAATGGTTGGAGCCCAGTCCCCGGGGAGAGAGTTAAGGTACCGTCACACAGGGACATATCGCCGGCGATGTTGCCAGGGATCGCGGGAGCGCGCATCCCTGACAACATCGCCGGGGAGATGTCAGACGAAGCAACTTACCAGCGATGTCACCGGCTAGTTGCCGCGGCTATCGCTCGCTGGGTTGCCCAGCAACCCAGCGAGCGATAACTCGCAATGTTGTAGATAGGCGGAATCGCCCGCAACATTGCAGGTTGCCGCGTTACACAGGGCGATCAGGCATGATCGCCTGAGCAACATCGCCAGATTTCCCAACATTGTTGGGAAACCTGGCGATGTGACTCAGGCGATTTTTCCCCTGATTATCGCCCTGTCACACGAGGCAACTCTCCGGCGATGTCGCCGCAACCTGGCCACGCCCCTCAGTTGCCGGCAACATCGCCGGCGATATCTCCCTGTATGACGGGCCCTTTAGGGGAGGAGGGAGGTACAAAAACGGGGAGTTTTAGTGTGGCACCCCTGCAGGGGATTGCCACAGGATCCACCGGTGCAAGGAGGGATTACACATTGGTTCACACAAAACATACCACCTTCCACCCCAGACCTGAAGGGGGAGCGCTACTGGTTGTCTTAAGTCAGTTCCCCTTTAAAACATCTAGGCCTGAGGGGAGGAGTTAGTTAGACCCTGTAGAGAGTTCCAGTTAGTGTTCCAGGGACCACTGACCGCTGTGTTGCACCCTAGGAAGAGGGTCAGAGGCCAGTGGAGAGCAGGAAATCAAGAATGGGAACCAGTTAAGGTCTCCCTATAGTACACCCGGACACCGGAGTCTGACGCTGCCAGCATTCATTGTAACAGCAAAACCCTGGGAGAACCAGGAGGAGTTAACCCATGAAGCAAGACAAGTAAGAGACACTAAAACTGACAAAGAACAGGACCAGGGGCCATAGGAGAAACAGGGACCCCGCAGAAGGACCTCATAGTCAGTGTAGAGCAAAGCCCTGAGAGGGAAAAGGGCTTCAAGCACAGGCAGAACTCATCCCAAACCACAGAGCACAGAGATAGAGAAGACCTCACAACTTTCTAAGGTGGAAGTCCCAAGGTGCACCGGGGACCTGGTTATTACTCTGGACTGTACCTGTTACCCTGTCACCAGTAAAAGGTACCGAAACAACCATCACTGTGTGTGTTTGCCTGCTTTACCGCCGCAATTCACTGCCTTGTTTGCAAAGACGCAACTACTACTCCCCTCATCCATCCCCGCTGCCCTGAGGTAAAGCTCCACCTGTGGGGAGCTGTACCACACTCTGCTGCACCCACCATCACCTCAGCGGCCGGCTGCAGCGCTGGTATACCTGTTACCAGGTACCATAGGTGGCGTCACGTTACCAATCCCCTTATACCCCACCATTCCCCGCCATTGAGGGTCCAGGGCACGGGACAAGGGACCGACCAGTCGTGATTCCCCATCAGAGTCACCATCAGCCCCGGTAGCCGAGTACCCCCTATCTGTCAACTGCCTCATTAGCTTGCCCCGAGGAGAAGAAAATAGGGAGTCCTGTCCTGACAAGAGGAAAGGGGTCTCCGAGGGAGGGGGCCTAGAGAGAAGGAAGCCCGAGAAAAGAGAGAGGGATTCCCCCATATCGGAGCGCCCATACTCCGGGGGGAGCCTTGGTCCACCCAACGGGGTGCCAGCTCCGAGGACGCGGTGCTGGGAGTCTAGCACCTGAGCTGCCAACACCGGCCATCGCGGGTCAGTCTAGCGGCCCCGACAACCTGTCCATACAGCACCGCCACACCAGGATTGCCCACCTAAAGGTTGAGCTCCCCCTTCTTAAGGACTGGGAAGCACGGGAACTAATCAGCACCCCAACACGCCTGGTAGTAAGGGGGTAGTGCAAGCACAGGAATCAGCAGCAGGACCTGGGATAGTCAAGAGAAGGCATACCACAGGAGTCTCCGAGAGATCTTGCAGCCTGCTGTGACTACCCTGCCTTCCTTCTCGGGTTGCACTAGCCACATTTTCTACATCATTCTTCAATTGATCTTCGCATGCCAACCCAGTAGAATCTTTCTCTTAAGAGTACTTCCAACTTCTTCCATCCAAAATGGCCTGCACCGTCATGATAGGATTACAAGACCATTTTGACATCTCTCTTGGGTACAATGATTTGCCAGACCAACTCATGAGTCTTGGGGTTGGTACATCTTCTGCACAACTTACTTTGATACATGAACAGTTTATTTCTTTCCTTCCACAACTGCTGAGCTTCAACTGGAGCATTCTGACCAGGGTATGGACCCTCCTGCGTCAGCAATTCCTTGACTAGCTTCACAGCCGGGTCACTGTCCTGTGTCTCAGCCCATCCGTGATGTGCTAATGGGTTGAGCGTTGCCTTCTGATGCTTCTAGTACACACCTGTTCTGTACTGTGATGCTCTAAAGCGCTGAAAGGCCGGTAGCTCTATTTCTTCCAGCTCCTCCGATTCCGCTTCCATGTCTTTTAGATGCGGCATCCGGATAAGGCATCTGCATTTCCATTCTTACGGTCTGCTCTATACTTGATGGTGAAATTGTGGTTAGACAGCTAGGCCATCCATCGCTGCTCCAGCACACCTAGTTTTGCTGAGTTCAGGTGGGTAAGCGGGTTGTTATCTGTATAGATGGTAAATCTTGCAGTGGCCAGATAATGTTTGAAACACTCTGCTACAGCCCAGACTACTGCCAGTAGTTGTAACTTGAAGGAACTGAAATTCTTCGGGTTTCTTTAAGTAGGACGGAGCTTTCTACTTGCAAAGGTGATGACTCTTTCTTTACCCTCTTGCACTTGAGACAGTACTGCTCCCAATACCACGTTGCTGCAATCCGTGTACAGAATGAAGGGTTGATGGTAATCAGGGTATGCCAGAATTTCATCCCCTGTCAGGGCCCACTTCAAGTTCTTGAAGGACTCTTCCTTTTCATCACTCCACTGGTAAGAGGACTCCGGGCCTGAGACTTCTTGGACTGTCCTACCAGGATGTCTTGTAGGGGGCTGCCAGCTTTGTAAACCCCTTGATGAACCTTCTATAGTAGCCAACCAGTCCCAGGAATTGCCTCACCTCTTTCACGCTAGTGGGTCTTGGCCAATCCCTTATCACGGTAACCTTCTTGGGATCCGGTGCTACACCTTCAGAGCTTACTACATGGCCGAGGTACTGTACCTTTGGTTTCAGCAGGTGACACTTGGATGGCTTTATTTTCATCCCATAACCGGACAAGGCATCAAACACTTCTGCCAAGTGTTGCAGATGCTCTTCATACATCTTGCAGCAGACTATGACGTCATCCAGGTACAGGAGAACAGTTTCAAAGTACTTGTGTCCTAAGCAGCACTCCATCAGTCTCTGGAATGTACCAGGTGCGTTGCAGAGTCCAAACAGCATACAATTGAACTCGCAGAGGCCCATCGGTGTGGTGATCGCTGTCTTCTTACGGTCAGCCTCTGCGACAGGAACTTGCCAATACCCACTAGTGAGATGTAAGGTGGAAAAGTAGTTAGCAGATTTTAATGCAGCTAGTGATTCCTCAATTCTTGGTAATGGGTATGCATCCTTGTGTGTAATGTTGCTCTGCCGGTAATCTACGCACCTCCTCATGGTCCCATCCTTCTTTTTCACTAGCACTAAAGGAGCTGCCCAGGGGCTACAGCTGTCTCTTATTACCCCTGCTTTCTTCATCTCTTTGAGCATATCTTTCGCACATAGGTAGTGAGCGGGTGGTATGGGTCTATACCTCTCCTCAATAGGTGGATGATTACCTGTGGGTATGTTGTGTTCTACCCTTTGATCTGCCCAAAGTCTAGAGGGTGTTTATTTAAGATCTGCTCGTACTCTCTCACTACTCAGTATACTCCATGCTTTTGATGGGAGGGTGTAGAACTGGTACCTACTTGTAGCTTTTGGTACCAATCCTCCAGCTTTCTCTCTGAGCAATTGCACTCCGCCGGGTTGGACGGGTTCAAAGGTACAACTGTTGAGATGGCATTGTTATCAACAGTGTACAAATTAGTCATGGTAGCATACTTTGGTAGGGTCACCTCATCTTCCCCACAATTTAAAAGGCGTATTGGCACTCTCCCCTGTGTACCTCAACTACTCCTCTGGCCGTCAGTACAGTGGGTCTACTGTCTGAGTACATGGGTTCTACCAGGGCCTGATAATCTTGCCCTCTCAGACCTATTGCGGCTCTACACCAGACCAACATTTCAGTTTTGGGAGGTACCACAATGGGTATCGGGTCACTTACCCTTGCATTACCAATTTCTCCTCCAGACAACTCTACCTGCTTTGATTTCCTTCTGCAAGATTCGCTGCTGCCCGAATTGGCAGTCTCGGCAGTCTGCTGTAAAACAACAATAACTTCTGCAAGACAACTTTCTATTACATTCATTTCTAGCAGATTAGTTGGATTACGTTCATGCTGGTCAACATCAACAATTATCACCCTTTGATCTTTTAATTTTACTCTCCCAACTTTAATGGTCAATTCTTTAAACCCAATCTGTGGTACCGGTTTACCATTGCTAGCCAATATGTTAAAGTCATCATCTGGACCACACGTAATGTCTGAATCAGCCCAGTACCGTTTATAAAGGATATATGTTATGGAGGTGATCTGTGAGCCGGTGTCCGGTGTCGTTCAGGGGAATGCCATCCAGCACGACAGGTATGATTGGTCATCCTCCCACGTACCTGTCCCGCCAACTTGGTGGGCCTTGTGAGTTTACTCCTGGGGGTGAGCCTGCTTCCCCAGGGGATTCTCGTTTAAAGCACATTCCCTGGCAAAGTGACCTGGTTCTCCTCAGCGGCAGCAAATGGGCTGTCCATCCAGGTGGTAGCGGTCGCTGGGTCGTCCTCTGGTCACTGGGTATCTCCTGGGTCTCATCCACGGGACATCCTCTCTACTTGTAGCCAACTCGATCTTCTCCACGGGCTTGGATCCACGCAGCTCCTGCATAGTCTTGGCCATCTCAGCTACAGTTTTGGTGAGTGTCTCAATCTTTTTATCAAGAGCCTCATTGGTGATGGGCTCCTGATGTTTAGCTCTAGCCCCCGACATGGCTGGTGGGATTTGCACTCGTTGCTGGTATGCTGCAGCTAAGCATTGGCAGAGTCTGTATCATGAGGCTCTTCTGACTGCAGTATGCAGATTGCCCTTTCTTTAAATTGTACAAAGTTCAAATCAGAGTTCTGTATAGCCATCATCCGCAGCTGTCCTCTATGAGAGGAAATATGAGTCCATCAACAAATTGATCAATAAGCAGTTTATCTTCCCCTTGTGCCAAGGCGGATTCTGCCTGTTTGAGTGCCCTGAGCGCCTCTTGTAAGTCCAATGCAAAGTCTCTCACGCTCTCTTGTGGTTTCTTTCAGCACCCAAAGAATCTCATTTTTGCTCTGGCGTCAGCACTGGTCTCAAAGGTAGCATTTAGCCTGGCAATTAGATGTTCTACAGTGTCTTTGTCATCATCCGACCAGGACTTTGTTTCTCGCTACACGCGACCAGTTAACTTTCCCATTAGGATGCTGACATGCTGGCCCTTCGTCAACGGGTATATACTGTAATAGCTATCTAGCTTTTCTTTAAAGTCAGTGAAGGTATTGGGCTAACCTGCGTATTGTGGCAGCCACGTCGCTCTCGGGGTGTACGGCATCAGGAACAGTATGATCAGTGACAT